>MU228349.1:3075271-3101498 GCA_018584345.1 Thuja plicata | reverse complement strand
TACCAAGCAGGAGCATATGATCAACAACCTAGTAACCATATTCGGAGAAAAAGCTATCACTCATTTATGGTTCTTCGATGATATAGCAAACTTGTTCTAAAATTCCCAAATTGCCAGGGAGGAATGATCAATCAGCCAAGGTGAAAACAAATATGCCACTCCCATGTTAGCATGAGCACTGGAAGGAGTGTAACTCCTTGTCACTCGGGTGGCAACGAGTTACCTTCACCACCCACTGAGATATAAGATTGTTGATAAGAAAATAAAAGTAATTATTAATTACAAATTTGCCAAAAGGTTAATCCTTAACCATCTTAATATATTGCTCATGAATGTCCATATATGTACATATGTATGCATTTTAAATGTGTACATGCTCAAATACTTAGTGTCAATTTGCATTTCACGTATTTAGTTGTTCAACCCATCATATATGCATATGCAATCACTTATTATTTCATTTCTATATGTATGTGTTTACGTATGGGTTTGATCAATTGCGTATATGCATTTTATGACGTGTGTGAATTCATGAGTAAATGTCAAATGGAGAGATTGATAAGGTTGTTCTATTAAATTGATAGAGGAAGCTCTCAATGAACATTTTTTAACAGAGAATTATTAATTCTTTGAATAGATCAAGAATTAAAAACAACCAACCCACCATGACCATGGAGACTAAAATTAACAACCCTAACCTAGTGACCTAATGACCAAGATACTTAGCTATGGGTTCTTGGGGTCGCTGCAAAAGTTGAGTCTCACTTTTGGACAAAAAGTGGAAATGTTTTCCATTTTTTCAAATTTTCTATCAATTGATGTCAAAATTTGAGGCACTTAAAGATTTAATCTTGAAAAAATTTAGTAATAGAAAAGTTAGTGCTGGGGGTCTACTTTTGAAATATGTAATTTATTTCAATACCCACATGGTAGAAAATGCATTTTAGTAGGCATGTTTAAAAACACTTTTTTTTAAATGTCTGTTTTAGGACCATACCACACACGTGTACAACCACCCTATTTTGAAGTAAATAAATGAATTTTTGTGAATCCTTCTGGAGAAAGGTACCTAAAACATCAAAGATTAATGATAATATTTTTTTTTTATTGAATTTTTTTTTTATTAATTATTAATTGATTGTAAAGTACATTTTGAAAGCTCTGATGTACGAAAACCATAATTTGATAAAAATCCACTTTTTCAATTTTTTTTAATTGAAGGTAATTCTATATAGATTGATGTCATATAATTCAGTTTTCAAAAAACGTAAAATCAAAAAAATTATTAAAATTTTAGTTAACCTTACTATTTCAAGTTTAGGTACCACTTTGGCTTAATAATTATTGTAAAAATATTAAAATTAGTCATATCACTATGAAATTTGTATTTTTATAATCAGTACAATAAGAACTATAATGAGTTTTCATTTCATCGAAAAATCATTCGGGAAGACCTCCAAAAAATTACAAGACAAAAATTTCATATTTCAGTGCCTTAGTCATATTTTTTCAAGGCCAAGCACAAGCTTGGTGGGACCAATCCTGTCCTGAATAAAAAACCAGGGCGGTGGTACGGTTCACACTCATGGTTTTAAGAAACGGGCACATATTCTTTAAAATTCAAAAAATGGGTATCTGTTTCTATTTGGGCCGTTGAAATAGAAACGGGCATTCGTTCCATTTAAATAACAGGTGCCCGTTTCTTAAAGATCCGTTGAAGATAAAAAACAAGACTGTGGGTATGATCTCAATGATTGACGATTATTCAATCATTTTTATGATATATCCGTGCTACAGAAAGAATATGTTGAATCAACACTTTTTTCTTGTCTTGTTTTGGATCTGACATGAAGATAATAATTTGAATTCAAATTTTGGTGCAAACATGGGATCACAACAACATAGAAAGAGGCCAAGGAAGGTTTTGACAGTTGATGAGGTTGCAGCAAATAGAGAGGAGACAAAACGATAACGAGAAAGAAGAGTAAGAATTCAAAAACTGAGTAATGTTGGAGCATCGAGTTCAACAATCATTTCAGAAGAGAAGAACATTGAGGACATCATGATGGATGCAGAGGTTGAAGAAGAAAATGTAATAAGATCAAATGCAAGTGCATCTTCTAATCCAGTATTGGATACAGGTATGTCCTGACAACTAAATGAAACTTATTTTGATAAAGAACTTGATCTTTTTGTATTAGCAGGTTCCTCTTTAAATCATTTAGATTTTCTTCTTGAAAATAGAGTAACGAATTTTATTGTACATCAAAGACCACAAATTAGTAATGTTAATCATAATGATAAAGGAATTGAAAGTCAAATCCCAATTGAAAGTGAAATTCAAACCCCAATTGAAATTGACAATCAAACGACAAGTAAAATCAACAATGTGGATGTAGACATAGAAACACCAATTGAGAAAGAAACCCCTTTGAATGATAATGAAATGAACGAACAATTTCAAATTAAAAGTGATGTGCTAGACAATCTACATGGTTTGGTTTCATGGAGACAAATTAGGACACACGCGATTAGATTGTTTAGACAATTTTTTAATAATAAGAAATTTGGGTTTCAATGTCAATTAATGTTACAACTAATTAAAATGACTAAAATGCGAAAAGTGATGAAGAGGTTAGGCATTTATGTGAAATCCAAGAACAAGGATGAGTCTCTAAAACAAGTTGTATCAATTGTTGCTAGTGCCTTTGACACAATTGGAAAGAGAAATCATTCTAAAGACATGAATGCGGCACAACGAGCAATAACAACTTTAGTAAATAAAACTACTTCTGATAAAAGAATGATGACAAACTTAAGTGGATATTTAAATATTTATCGTAAAACTTTAGCAAGAGTTGTAAAGAGAAGAGTTAACTTTGAAAGTGATCCAACAAACCATTTGTGGAGCTTGAGTGGCAGACTCCTGAGGTCTAACATGAAACTTACCGGTGAAGTCAAAACTTTGAATGAAAATTTTTGACATGATAATACAAGAGTATCACCTAATGCCAGAGATGTTCTTAAATTAAAAGTCGGCTCAAAAATTCATGATCCACATCCAAAACACCTTTTGGATATGACTCAAACTGAATTGTATTAAAAAAAAAAAGGATGTTAAGGTGTTAACTATTAGTATTAGTCAAAGATCTTTTGAAAAATGTAAACCATGGTATGTAAGGATTAACAAGGAAAGAGTCACATGTTGTTGCAAAACTCATGTTCAATTACGTTATCATTATGATGTATTTTGATCTATATGTTCTACCATGCATACTAATGAAATGTTGCAGGAATGTGGTATTAATATACCACCTCAAACTGTAAATGAGTTTATATCAGGTTTATTTTGCAACCCACCTAATGAGCAATTTTTTTCTTTTGAAAGCATGTCTTTCTGGTGTATGTGATGTATGTGGCAATCTTGCATTTTTAGATGAATGTTTACATTTCAATTGATTTTGGACATCAATTAGTTGATGTAAAAATATTTAAAACTATTTAGTGTCCATTGAAGGATGGAAAGGTTGGAAAACTATGCGATCTAATTACTGAAAAAGCTAGTGTTCATGCATTTATGAATGAATTCAAGAGTAAGGTTGTACCTAAATATGTGAAACACTCTCAAAATGTTAGATGGCTTGATGGACAATTTCGCATATGCAAGAATACATTTCCAATTGGTAGTATACTCAGTCGTTGACTTTGCAGAGAACTACACACTTGCACAATAATATGAGATCCAATCACAATATTATAATTCAGTGCAAGTAACAATTTTTGTTCATATTGTCTATAGGCATGTACCTGATAGTACAAAAGAGGGTCATTTTTTTAGAGATTACCATTTCTATATGAGTGATAATAAATAACACTCATTTGAGTTTGTCCAATATTGCTTTAAGACCTTTTATGAGAGTTTAAGGGAGAGAGAAATTTATATAACACATCTAATATGGTCAGATAATTGCACAGGGCAGTACAAGAATGCTAGAATGTTTTATTGGTTGAGTAGAACACATAAGCAAATTAATATCCAACATATTTGGAGTTTTTTTTTAGGCTGGACACGGTAAAGGAGAACAAGATGGTGTCGGTGCATGTGTTAAGAGAGCCCTTTGCAGATAGAAACTCAAATTTGAGGAAAAAGTAAAATTTAAAGATGCACGTGCAATTGTTGAATGGTGTAAAACAAGTTTTCCTACATGATCAAGTCCGAATTCTACAATGAGACATCTCTTCTGGCTAGTTGAAGAGAAGAATATCCTTTCAAGATATGATTATGATACAATCAGTGGGTCATCTATATGGAATTCATTTAGGAGTTCTAATTCGAACACTTGGACTATATAGACTAGGGAGCTTGCATGTTTTTGTCAATATTGTGTTGTAGGTGAATGTGAAGAATGCGAGAATATGGAATGGGTTTAAGACTGGCAACAAATATCCTTAACACCTAGTGAGACACATGATCAAGATGATATAAGAAATTAAGACCTAAATCATGCATTTGCATCAGAAGATTATGATCGTGTTTCAAACCTCATACAACTTGGTAATTTAATTCAATTTCTTGTAAAACTTTAAATTATATTATTAATGTATGAAATATAATTTATTATTCTATTTGAATTAAAAGTCTAAGAAGTTTTATTTGTACATGTACTTTATTTTGTTTTGTAGAACATGTGTATGTTGTTGCACCTGAGGATCATGAAGAACAAACTGAGTATTGGCTAGCTCGATGTGTAGAACCTAAGAAAAATTTGATATGTCATGAAGTAGATGATGATGGTTTTCAGTATCCAATTGGGTCTGTTGTAGTTTTTGGTACATGTCTACGCAAATGCCTAACAAGAAGGAATGGTTTGCTAGCTTTTGAAGACTACCAATCAGAAAAGAAGATTATACATTATTCCCATTTGGTAGTGGCAACAAATATCAAATTGGAAAGATACAAAGCGAGACCTGCGAATAAAATATTATGGACACTTTCAATAGAAGAGCATGAGGCAATCATAGACACATTGTAGAAAAGAGAGGATGTTGATGGTACATTAGGTTGAATCAAATTTATACATGTAAGTTTTTGTTAATTGTTTATATTTTTATATGTTGTTCTATATGTAGATGTCTTCTTTCAAGTCCCATATGTATAACTAATTACTTTGGTTTTCAGGTGTCAAGTACAACTGGACAACATAGATGTCAGTCAACTTGTACATTTTACAACTTTTGGCTAATCAAAGTTGTAATACTAGGTGAGTGCAATTCATTTATTTAACTTTTGGATCCTAGATTTAAATTTTGAGCATAAATGATAATTGACAAGTTAAATGAACTTTACATTTAAATACATATTTTATAACATTTCAACATTCATTTTTATGATGCAGGACCTATAGAAGAACATAGACATGAACTATTTATGCAGTTCAATGCACATTTGTATTCGTCCAATTTTGGTTTTATAAAACACATGAGTTCACTTATATTCATCCAATTTTTTTTAAAATATAAATTCAATGCATAGTTGTATAGTCCTATGTTCACTAATGGATAATGATATAGTTATTTGTACATCCATATTTTGTAGTTCAAATTAATATGTCATGGTTAGATAAATGTTTTTTTTATAGTTAATCTTGAAGTCAATATTAGTTATATCTATATTGTTTCATGTGAATTATATAATAAGTTATTTGGTTAATGATAGTTTTAAAATCAATTCCTCTTGTCAATTACATGAATAAATAGCTACTATTAATGATAAAATTATAATTGATATTTAGATAAACTCATATCTAGATTCAAACCACTATTTAAAAAACCATGAAATAGGATTTAAAAAGTCCATGAATAAGATAAATAACATATCAAGTCCTGGAATAATATGCATCATAATGCCCATCATATCAACTCATGATATATATAACCACACAACAAAGTCCTACTCTAACAACAAGTCCAAATAATATGATAACAAGTCTTGATAATGCAAGTCCAAATAACATGATAATAAGTCCCAATAACATGTATAACACGTGCCATCATAAAATGTCCATCATATAATAACATAACAAGGTCTAACATGTGAAAAAAGGAGTGAAATAATGTATATAACACATATAATCTAACTCTTCTCGTTGATTTGATCTGCATTCCTCTTTACTCCGCGTGAAAGTGAGTGGGATATACCATAGTGCCCTATGTTCTCCTGAGTGCCCTCATCCTCTTGTACATTTTTAAAAGATCACATCAGAAGACTATGTGTGTTAAATTCAAATGAATTGCATAATTCACTTAAAAAGTAAAATTAATATTAATGAACATTTAAAATTTTACCATACGCCCATGCTTAGTAATTCCCTCAGTGGGACAGGGAGGTCCTCTCTCGGTTATGTCAAAAGTGGATGTAGTCAAGTCCTGTAAAAAAGAGTGAAATAATGTATAATTCAAATGACTTGCATAATTCACTAAAAAGTAAAATTTATATCAATGAACATTTAAAATTTTACCATGCACCCATGCTCAGTAATGCCCTTAGTGAGACAAGGAGGTCCTCCTCGGCAACATCAAAAGTGGATGCAGTCAAGTCCTGTAAAAAAGAGTGAACACATGTATAATTCAAATGAATTGCATAATTCACTTAAAAAATAAAATTAATTTTAATGAATATTTAAATTTCTACCATGCGTCCATGCTCAGTAATGCCCTCAGTGGAACAAGGAGGTCCTCTCTCAGCAACATCAAAAGTGGATGAATTCAAGTCCTATAAAAACAAACATTACAAAATTTTGAAAATCCAGGTATGAAAGATAGGTACACAATAGACAATGCAAAATTAATTTTTTAATCATGACCTCAAAGAACAATGTCGATGGTCGCATTTGGCTCAAACCTATAGCCATACCAATATTCATGGTGGTGATGACCTAAACAACATATACAAAGCATGAATCAAACTTGTATATACATAAATTTTATAGTATATAACTTGAGTATAAATTTATCGAACAGAAGCATTTATATTAGATGTCTGATGCATAGCCAACATCACTGATGAGTTAGGATGTAAATTTAATGGAGCATGAGACAATCCAAAATCCTACAAGTGCAAAAAAATAAGCACGAATAAAAGTTTTACATAAATTAGTAAGCATATAAACACTTAAATTAATGCATGAAAAACATACTTCAGGTATATGAGGTTGAGTCTCAGTGACCAGTACGACAGAGCTTGAAGAACTGCTAAACTCAGTATTACATGAAGCACCCTACAAAATTGCAAAAAATATATCAAACACATTATCAATTCAAGTTTTAATAGTTTACTTTAAATGTACTTAAATGTATCTAGATCAAAGTGCATATCGTGAATGAGTGAATGAGATCTCGAAGTGTGGAAGTGATATGATGGCGGTCATTGAATGACCTAGTGTCAACTCTCTTTTGTTCACCAAAAAATAAATTTTTTATGGTTGATACATGTGTATAAATATGGAATTTAGTATTTCACTCTAAATTATAATTAAATTTACCTCTGCAGGATGATCATCGTCTGCACAGAGAAAATCAACATATGATGTGATCTCATCCCCAACATCACCATGTGCGCCACTGTCAGCATCATCATATCCACCATGGGAAGCACCATCACTGTCAGGCTCACTCTAGGGACCTGTACATATATTCTCACAGCTCGTGCAAACATGTGTTATGCCAGGGGCAACCCTCGCCTGGGTCAACTGCTCTAACAAATTGCCCGAAAGGGCACTCAATGAACCAAGAGTTGACTGCATTGCTCGATGATGGATATAGGTGGAGGAACTACTGGGTCAGGAAGAGGAACAAGGGGATCATTACGCACATGGTTTCTATTTCTATCACTTAATTTAGCCCCTTCCCTATTATGTGGCATACCCCGACCACCCCTTGGAATTCTCTCAAATCAAAGTAATTGGGTTTCCTACCCAATTCAAATTCAGCCCATAATTTTTTTGAAAAATGTAGGGGGACCTCATGATTAGCATGTGGTGGATGGTCAAATACCATCCACCAATGCTGCCCAAAATTGTCAACTATCTACGGGTGCTGACACCATCTAATAGAAATATGTGGCTTCTTGCCAACTATCTCCTCACCCATTTTAGGGTTCACAAAATAACATATCATATCATTTTTTTTTAATTTTCAAATCATTGACCTATTTATAAGAGAGGTTTTCAGTATAATAGGCATGCATGGAGTCCCTCCATGACTAAAAACTATCCAGCTCAGATTTTAATGACTGTACCAAATCTAGAATACCTTGCATGCCATCTGCAAGGCGTAGTAGTTGGGGAGGTAGATGAGGATCATGTCTAATGGTATAATGTCTTTCATAATGACATTTACTTTTCTCCTAATATTATCCCTCAACTCTGCAAGAGTGGGTGGAGGTGGAGGTGGCTATGCCTGCTGACCTAAGAGCTCATCAATGTCAAAATCATCCATGGATATATAATCTACATATGTATACAAACAAGAAAATTTACAATTACTATATAATTTACATTTTACATTACAAAGAAAGACTTATAATTAAATATAACATAATTGAAAAATATAAATTTAAATGCACAATAGAGAGAGGGAGAGAGAGACTAATTGGTCCTAATTTGTCTTAAGTGGTCAAACCTAATTGGTCTTAATTGCTCCTAAATGATCTTAATTGGTCTTAATTAGTCTTATTAGGTCCTAATTGGTCTTAATTGGTCCAGATTGGTCCTAATTGGTCATAATTGGTCGTAATTAGCCTTAATTGGTCCTATTATATTCCATTAGGTACACAAACAAGAAAATTTACAATAACTATATAATTTAGATTTTACATTACAAAGAAAGACTTATAATTAAATACAACATAATTTAGAAATATAAAATTTAAATACACAATAGAGAGAGATATCCTAATTGGTCCTAATTTGTCTTAAGTGGTCAAACCTTATTGGTCTTAACTGGTCCTAAATGGTATTAATTGGTCTTAATTAGTCAAGTATTAGGTCCTAATTGATCTTATTTAGTCTTATTTGGTCCTAATTGGTCCTAATTGGTCTTAATTGGTCCTATTAGGTCTTAATTGGTCTTATTAGGTCCCATTAGGTATTAAGGGGTCCTATAAGATCTTAGTTGGTCCTAGATTAGGTCTTAAGTGTCCTAATTGGTCCTAATTGGTCTTAATAGGTCTTAATTGGTCTTATTAGGTCTTAATTGGTCAAGTAATAGATCCTAATTGGTCTTATTAGTCACATATTAGGTCTTAATTAGTATTAATAGGTCCTATTAAATCTTAAGGGGTCCTATTAGGTCTTAGCGGTCCTATTAAGTCTTAAGGGGTCTTATTGGGTATTATTAGGTCCTATTAGGTCTTTATTGGTCCTAGTTGATCTCAATTGATCTTAATTGGTCGTATTAGTCCTATTAGGTCTTATTAACATCCTATTAGGTCTTATTGGTCCTATTAGATCTTGTTAGTCACATGTTAGGTCTTAATTGGTCAAGTAAGGGGTCTTATTAGTGTTAGTAATAACTGAGAGGGGGCAGTGAATCAGTGGCCTAAAAAATATTCCAATAAATCAACCCAAAAACTTAGTACCACAATATTAAGCCTCTAGTTATCTTCATTCCTACAACATGAATGCCTTCAAATATACTTATCAAATAAATACTGCTCAGAGTGCTCTATTTAACCTTATTCTTAATGTTTACCAAATAGTAGTCTTTCAATTTACCCAAAAACAGTAAATAGCTTAGTGTCTATCGATCAATCTAGATTAGTTATGTGTAATGCAAAACACTAAAGTAATGACTCATAAACACATTAACACATGGATTTTTAATGTGGAAACCCTGTTAAGGGAAAAACCACTTGGGACTGGTAACCCAAAATTTTCACTCTTCTGAAGTGAGCTCGGTGAAGAGCCAACCCTGTTAAAGGTTACAAACACACTATTAGGTGTGACCTTGTTAGAGGATTTAAAAGATTAGTTTGTCACTTGATATCGAGCACCTCTATGCTACCTTCTATGACCAAACCCTGGTTTGTCAAATGGTATTTGGCATCTCATGCTATCTTCATGATCAAACTTTTTGATACTCCTTGGGATGTATCTCAATATAGAAACGATCTTTAAATCCTTCTCGGTTAAGAGACTTTCTAAATCAATGGTTAAACTAAAACATTAAATGATATATTCACATATACAACTTATACTTGTAGATTTTCAGATCTATTGTAAGCTCATTAAACCATTCTGATCAATATATCTTTTCAATACCTTTTCTCCACTTTTGTTTCTGCTTGGTGATGTTGTGCTCTGTTGCTTGGTGTCCGCAGAATTATTTAGCTCTTTCCTTAGCTTGATTGATCAGGAGTGTATGAATTTGTTCTTCATCAGTTTCTCTCCAGCATCCTCTTTTTCATTCACTCCCCTTAATTCATAATGAATTAAGTTGTCTCTTTATATACATGATATTACCATTTCTCTCTTCTTTATTTTCTTGTTCTTGACGTGATCCGCAATCTTAGCCAATCCTGATTTAAATCATAGTTCTCCTTTTTTATCTCATAGAAATCTTCTTGCCAACTGGACAAAATAGTTTTAAATCCTTTACTTATCTCTGGCTTTATCTTGTCGATTAAAATAATGATAACAACTAGTTAAGTCTATCTTTAGCTCTGCCAGCTAGATATTTTGTTGTTTCTGAACTCCAGTTAACTTCGGTGTTTTAACTCTTTGATAGCTTCGGTTAACACTTCAGTTCTCCTTGGGCTTCTCCGTCGGGGTTGTCTGTCCTTCAAGCTTCACTGCAAATTTCTACTTGTCGGTTAACACTGTAATTCTGGCCGTCGGCAATGCTTGTGATTCTTCTCTTTGGTAATGCTTGTCAGTTTCTTTTCTCAGGCATCACTGTGACTTAAATTTCACTTATCTCTATCCTTCGGGTTCCACAAGCCATCGGTGTTTGAAGTCACGTAGTGAGTGCTTGTCTTTTATGCATTACTGAAAGTATAATATTTCTCTCTTTGATTCTCTGAAGTCTTTGACACTTTGATTATAAACGATTAGATAATACCAAGTTGACATCAATGAAATTACAATCCATTAAATAATTTAATGTCTTGCATTATCTTTCTGCATTTCGATGATCAACTTAACATCTTCAAACATTCAACCAGTTACATGTCATCAATCTCTCCCAATGGCACTGATGGAAACATACTACATTATCATACTATATTATTACTAATATAATATGAAATTTAATAGTTTCATCAATCTTTCCTATTGTAACTATTACAAATGTCTTGCTCTCGGTAAGCTCAAATAGCTTGGATCTGTTTCTTGCAGAGTGGGTTTCTTCAATCTTTAATCACTTCACTGCATAGATGTAGCAGCTTCTGTTTCTATTTTTGATATGTGCTCTACCTTGACTGTTCCTCTTCTTGATAATCTCTTTTTCCTTTGACAATAATCTCTCCCTTTGTATGTACTCTCTCCTTTTGTTACTTATCGCCCTTTAGATGGATGTTTTATATGTAATCAATCTCTCCCTTTGAATATTGATTAACTCTTCCTTTTGAATTCTTAGGAACTTCTCTCCATGGATAATGATATAATCTTTTCTGATAATAATGAGAATCTCTCTCCCTTTCTGATAATGAGATAATCTCTCCGTTTGACAACAATGCCAAATAATTCTTCTATATCATCTTTTATCCCTTTATATAATATATTCCTTGAATTTCCCTATTCATCAACAATACATTGTCTCTGGTGTTCAGTGTAGATTTGTACCTTGTTGTGTATAGATGTATCGGTTGTTGTTCATCTTGGTGCTTACATTAACATGAAATATCTTATGATTGTGTGTAGGCTGATGCAGCCTCCTAGTCAGCTTACTGACCAATAGACAAGGGTTGTACCCCTAGTCTCTGTCTCAAGTACTCAAATGTATCTTTCGGTAATGGCTTGGTGAATACATTAGCTAATTGTTCCTTTGATTGAACATATTCCAGTATCACCTCCTTTGCTTGCACTTGTTCTCTTAGATAGTGATACTTGATAGCAATATGCTTAGTTTTAGCATGCATGAATGGATTCTTAGAAATGTTAATTGCACTGGTATTATCACAATAGATAATCAATGGTTCAAGGATCTTCATATTCATACCTTCTAGTAACTGATTGATCCATGCAATATTGGAGCAATTTGCAGTAGCAACCACAAATTCTGCTTCTACAGGAGACTGAGAGATGCATCCTTTCTTCTTGTTGATCCATGTGACAAGTTTGTCACCCATGAAGAATGCTCCTCCAGTTATGCTCTTTTGGTCATCAATGTTTCCAGCCCAATCGACATCTGCATAGACTTGAAGCTCAAATTTTCCTTCTCTTTTATACCATAATCCATAGTCCTCGTTGTTCTTCAGATATCTCAGAATTCTCTTGACATCAGTCATATGTGATTCTTTGGGATTAATAGAGAATATTGCAACTATTCGAACTATATCTGGTGTGGTATGAACAACATACATTAGTTTTCAAATCATTGATCTATATAGGGTCTGATTTACCTCATTTGATTTGTCTTCTTTTGTCAGCTTACATCCGGTAGCCATAGGTGTTTCAACTGGTTTGGAATCTTCCATCTTGAATATCTTTAGCACTTCCTTGATGTATTTCGACTGAGTGATATATATGTCTGCATCTTGTTGAAGAATCTGTACACCAAGAAAGAATTTGATCTCCCCAAACATTGACATTTCAAATTCTTTTCTCATTTCATTAGAAAATGATTTGCATAACATTTCATTTCCTCCAAAAATGATATCATCAACAAATATTTCAGCAATCTGAATATTACCATCGATATTTTCTTTTAAGTACAAATTTCTATTTTCACTTGTTCTTACAAATTCAATGCTAATGAGATAGGAGTGAAGTCTTTCATACCAGGCTCTAGGTGCTTGTTTCAATCCATACAAGAATTTATGTAGTCTACATACCATGTTCCTCTTGTCTGGATCAACAAACCCTTCTGGTTGTTTAATGTATACCTCTTCTTCTAGTATTCCATTTAGGAATGCAGATTTGACATCCATCTGGTATACCTTGAATCCTTTGAATGCAGCATAAGCAAGTAAGATTGTAACTCCTTCTAGTTTAGCAACGGGTGCAAAGGTTTCTCCATAATCAATGCCTTCTTCTTGTGCATACCCCTTGCATACTAATCTTGCTTTATTTCTTGTGATTTCTCCATTCTTATTCAGCTTGTTTCTGAATATCCATTTGGTACCGATGGCATTCTTGTCATCTAGTCTTGGTACTAGTGTCCATGTACTATTCTTCTCAATCTGTTTTATTTCTTCATTCATAGCACTGACCCATTCTTCATTCTCAAGTGCACTATTAAGAGATTTAGGCTCAAAATCACAAAGTATACATCTAGTGTTTAGTGACTTACTTCTTGTTCTCACTCCAACCTTCTTGTATCCTATGATTTGATTATGTGGATGATGTCTTTTGACAAACTTGGAAAGTTTCGGTTCAGCTCTTTGTCCAGACCTTTGTTCTGATCTCCATTGCTAGGTACATCATCTTGAGTATTATCCTAATTTTTGGTAATTGCAGCCTGATGCTCGGGTGCAATGTTCTATTGCTTGAGATCGATACACTGTTGCTTGGATAGAGTGTCAGGTTCTTCAGTATAAACAAACCTGTTGTAGTCCTATGGTTCTCTTTTTCTTTCCTTATCATTATTTTCTACAAATTCATCTATCTTTACATTTTCACTTTCAATGATCTTGTTAGATGATTTGTTAAGACACTTATAAGCCTTGCTTTTGGTGGAATACCCTAGAAAGATACCTTCATCACTTTTGGAGTCAAGCTTTCCATTTCTATCATCCTTCAAAATATAACATTGACTACCAAAGATTATGAAGTAACTTACATTGGGTGTGTAACCATACCAAAGCTCATATGGTTTCTTCTTTGTGTCCTTCAATTGTACTATGTTCAATGTGTAGACAACAGTACTGATAGCTTCCCTCCAGAAAGTTTAAGTGATGCTTTTCTCAATCATCAATGTTCTTGCACAGTCAACAATTGATCTGTTTCTCCTCTCAGCAATTCTATTTTGCTATGGTGTTCTCGGTGCAGAAACCTGTCTTTTAATTCCATGCTCATTACAGAAGTTAGCAAATTCATCTGAAATAAATTTCCCTCCTCTATCTGACCTTAAGAATTTCAATTTCCTTTCACTTTTTTTTTCTACCATAGCCTTATACCATTTAAATATCTTGAATGCTTCTGATTTATCTTTTAAGAACATAGTTGTCATCATTCTAGAATAATCATCAACAAAGAGAATGAAATACCTATCTCCATAGTAACTCTTTGTCCTCATGGGTCCACGTAGATCAGTATGGAGTAATTCTATAATTGCATTAGATGTATGGGTTTTACTCTTGAAACTAGACTTTTTCATCTTACCATTTTGACAGTTCTTGCACATGATATGATTGGGCTTTGTCATGCTCGGTAAGCCTGTGACATTCCTTTTATTGCTTATCTTTATCATGTTGTCAAAATTCACATGACACAATATTTTGTGCCACAACCATATGTCTTCGTTTCTAGCCATTAAATAAGTGGTGTTAATGTCATCAAGATAGAAAAGGTTACCTTTTGTTTGCTCACCAGTTCTGATCAACCTTCCTGATTCATTGAAGATCTTTGCCTTCTTATTCTCAAATGCTACTCAGTGACCTGTATTATTCAACATTGTGGTTCCTTTACCTTCAACTGGACAAGGTGTGTCATTACCCATTCTTACTGAACCACCATTATAGTATTCAAAAGTTTCAAACTTTTTCTTATCACCGGTCATGTGGTGAGTGCAACAACTATCTATGATTAATACATCATTCTTACTAACTTTAGCTATGAGTGCAATTTCTACATACCTTTCTTCTTCTTCTTCTAAACCATCCTTCATGGCTACAAATACCATCTCAATGTCTTCTTCTGATTTTGTGTGAGTATCATCATCTCTATTCTTAGCTAGGTAACAAGCTTTCTTTCCTTTGTCCTTGTAGTCTCGGGTATCTCTTTTTTCAGACTGTCGGTTGCTTCGGTAATCTTTGTTATCACCTCGGCCAAAATTATTTTCATATGTTCTATGATTACTTCTGTCATATTTTCTTCTATTAGGACATCTTGAAGCAAAGTCTCCAACCTCTTTACAATTAAAAAATACAAGTGGTAATTTTTCTTTGTATCTACCTTTGCCTCTCTACAATCTTCTTGTCATTAGTGCTTCAATCTCATCAAGTCCTTGATCCTCATTATCACTTTCACTATCATTCCTCATAGTGTGTCTATGACTTATCTTACTTATTTTTAAAGAAGATTTGAATGAAAATTCTATAGATGGTAAGACACTATTATCAAAGTTATTCATCTCAAATGAAATCAATCTTCCAATCAGACTATCTAGAGTAACTATATTGTTTGCAACTGCTCTCATTTCTTGAATAGCAGAAACTCTAATAGCATATACAAGTAGTAAGGTTCTTAAGATTTTACTTACCACTATCTCCTCTTCAAGTACACCTCCAACTCCTTGGATAGCAGTGACTACCTCTTTGATTCTGTAGCTATACCGAGTGATATTTTCTTCTTCTTTCATCCTTAGGTCATAAAACCTCCCTCTTAGATTTTCTTCCTTGGCTCTTAGTACATTAGAATCTCCTCCATGTACTAGCTTCAACTTATCCCATATTTTCTTTGCAGAGGTGCAGGTTTTGACATCTTCAAGCTCAGCATCAGAGAATGATGAGGCGAGTTCTATCATCATGCAATTATGCTCATGTTTTTCTCTTAATTGATCAAGAGTATGAGGTCCTATAGGCAACACATATTCAGTATCAAGGTGTTGAGTAACATAATTACCAATACCTGATAGGTGGAGTCTTATCCTTCTTTGCCATGATGCAAAGTTGTATTTATTCAACTTGGGCACATCTCGTTTGTTCATCTTGTGATCTTTTGCTTGAGCTGTTAAACTCCCTTTCTAAGCACACAAGCTCTGATACCAATTGTTAGTAATAACTGAGAGGGGGGCGGGGTGAATCAGTGGCCTCAAAAATATTCCAATATATCAACCCAAAAACTTAGTACCGCAATATTAAGCCTCTAGTTATCTTCATTCCTACAAGATGAATGCCTTCAAATATACTTATCAAATAACTACTCCTTGGAGTGCTCTGTTTAACCTTTTTCTTAATGTTTATGGAATAGCAGTCTTTCAATTTACCAAAAATAGTAAATAGCTTAGTGTATACCGATCAATCCAAAATAGTTATGTGTAATGAAAAACACTAAAGTAATGACTCATAAACACATTCACATGTGGATTTTTAACTTGGAAACCTTGTTAAGGGAAAAACCACTTGGGACCAGTAACCCAAATTTTTCACTCTTCTGAAGTGAGCTCGGTGAAGAGCCAACCCTTTTTAAGGTTACAAACACACTTTTAGGTGTGACCTTGTTAGAGGATTTAAAATATTAGTTTGTCACTTGATATCGGGCATCTCTATGCTACCTTTTATGACCAAAGTCTGCTTTGTCAAATGGTATCTGGCATCTCATGCTATCTTCATGATCAAACTTTTTTATACTCCTTGGGATGTATCTCAATATAGAAATGATCTTTAAATCCTCCTCGGTTAAGAGTCTTTCTAAATCAATGGTTAAACTAAAACAGTAAATGATTTGTTCACATATACAACTTATACTTGCAGATTTTTAGATCTATTGTAAGCTCATTAAACCATTCTGATCAATATATCTTTTCAATACCTTTGCTCCACTTTTGTTTCTACTCGGTGATGCTATTCTCTGTTGCTCAGTGTCTGCAGAATTCTTTATTTCTTCCTTAGCTTGATTGATCAAGAGTGTATGAAGTTGTTCTTCATCAATTTCTCTCCAACATCCTCTTTTTCATTCACTCCCAATAATTCATAATGAATTAAGTTGTCTCTTTATAGACATGATATTACCATTTCTCTCTTCTTGATCTTCTTGTTCTTGGCGTCATCCACAACCAATCTTGATTTAAAGCATAACTCTTGTTTTATCTCATAGAAATATTATTGCCAACTGGACAAAATAGTTTTAAATCCTTTACTTATCTCTGGCTTTATCTTGTCGATTAAAAAAATGATAACAACCAGTTAAGTCTATCTTTAGCTCTACCAGCTAGATATTTTTTCATTTCTGAACTCTAGTTAACTTTGGTGTTTTAACTCTTTGATAGCTTCAGTGAACACTTTATTTCTCCTCGGGATTCTCTGTCGGGATTGTTTGTCTGTTAGGGTTGTCTATCCTTTGAGCTTCACTGTAAAGTTCTTCTCATTGGTTAACACTGTAATTATGGCTATCGGCAATGCTTGTGATTCTTCTCTTCAGTAATGCTTGTCGGTTTCTTTTTTTGGGCATCACTGTGACTTAAATTTTGGTTATCTGTGTCCTTCAGGTTCCGCTAGCCGTCAGTGTTTGAAGTCACTTAGTGAATGCTTATCTTTTATGCATTACTAAAAGCATAATCTCTCTCTCTGATTCTCTAAAGTCTTTGACACTTTGATTATAACTGATTAGATTTTATCAAGTTGACATCAATGACAATACAATCTATTAACTAATTTAATGTCTTTCATTATCTTTCAGCATTTCGGTGATCAACTTAACATCTTCAAACATTCAATCAGTTACATGTCATCAATTAGGTCTTAAGTTGTCTTATTGGGTCTTAAGGGTCCTATTAGGTCTTAATTGGTCGTAATAGGTCCCATTAGGTCTTAATTAGTCCTATTAGGTCTTAATTGGTCTTAAGTGATCCTAATAGAGCTTAATAAGTCCTATTAGATCTTATTAGTCCTATTAGGTCTTATTAACTTCCTTATTAGGTCTTATTAGGTCTTATTGGTCCTATTAGGTCTTGTTAGTCACATGTTAGGTCTTAATTGTACAAGGGGCCCTATTAGGTCTTAAGTTGTCTTATTGGGTCTTAAGGGTCCTATTAGGTTTTATTAGGTCTTAATTGGTCTTAATAATTCCTATTAGGTCTTAATTGGCCTTAAGTGATCCTAATTGATCTTAATAAGTCCTACTAGGTCTTATTAGTCCTATTAGGTCTTATTAACTTCCTATTAGGTTTTAATTGGTCTTAATAGGTCCTAATAGGTCTTAATTGGTGGTAATTGGTCTTAATACATCCTATTACTCTTATTATGTCTTAAGGGGTTGTATTAGTTCTTAAGGGTCCTATTAGGTCTTATTACATCTTATTAGATATGGTAGGTCTTAGTTGGTCTAAATAAGTCCTATTAGGTCCTATTAGGTCTTAAGTGGTCCTATTAGGTGTTAAGGATCTTATTAGGTCTTATTAATAATTTTAGGTCTTAATAGGTCCTATTAGGTATTATTAATCATGTTAGGTCTTAAGGGGTCCTAAATTATGTCATATTACTCATGTTCAGTCTTAATTTGTCTTATTTAGGGAGAGAGAGAGAGAGAGAGAGTTT
Organism: Thuja plicata; assembly: GCA_018584345.1. NCBI lineage: Eukaryota > Viridiplantae > Streptophyta > Pinopsida > Cupressales > Cupressaceae > Thuja > Thuja plicata. The sequence goes on along the minus strand of MU228349.1, from coordinate 3,082,864 downwards.
CTTGTTTCAGTTGTATCTAGGTTTATATTTTTGTTTTCTACCTAGGGTTTTAAGTTTTAACAATTTTTTTAAAAATTTTCTACAATAATTTACAAAGTAAATTAAAACTAAAAATAATTGTGTTAAACTAGTAAAAAATAACAATAAACTATATTTTTTAAAGAAAAATGTAATAATAAATAAATAAAAATAATAAAAAACAATGGTATGTACCTGGAATCAGGATACAAATGGCAAGGAAGTTGGATGTAGCATTGAAAGTGGGCACTCATTTGCTGGAAAACATGATCCCATTTTGCAAGTTGTGAAAATGACTTGCAAAACAGTTAAAAAACCAAAATAAATATATTTACAAAATGGGCACCCATTTTTTAGAAATTGGGTGCCCATTTAGCTTTGAGCACCCGAACCTAAACGGGCACCCATTTTTTAAACGAGTGCTCATTTTATGTTTATGACTCGAGCACCCAAAGCGTAACGGGTGCCCGTTTCTTGCGTCAAATTTTTTTGGCAGTGGACTTCCATAGAATTGGCACCCAACTTTGTGCATCTACCCCTTTCTCATATGGTATTTTCCATCTTCACCTCACATTTGTACCTTCTCTCTTGAGTGATACTCCCTCCCCTCTCGTGGTGTTCGTCTCCTGCATCCATTACCATAAAAAGGAATTAGCCATGTTCATATCTATTTTATAATAATATTTTAAACTAGCATATCCATCTAGGTTATCATCAAGTTGTCAATATACAACATTATTCATCCCTTGAATATTAATTTCCATGAAAATATTATTTATTCAGTAATTTTCATAATGAAACAACATAATCTCATTAATCAATAATCCTCATAATTAAACATATTAATTTATTTACACAATTAACTAACTTCATACTTCCCATGAAACTATTATTGTGGTTATTTGAAAGTCCTCAAGGAAGGGATGTAACATACCCTCCTCTTGTGAATCATCATCCCTGATAATTTAGAATCCCAATATTTCAAAAATAATAACATAATAGTTCTTAATACATATTCAAAATTCTTAAATCAAATGATGAAATTTCTAGAGAATTTCATCATAATCCTTTTGAGTAGCACTGCACTCTCCATACTAGTCTCATTGGACCTAGCTTTGAGTAACCTCATGGTTACATAAGCGTAGATTACATACCTCGAGCACCTTGAATGATTCGATCATGACCACCCCTGGATCTTGCACCTGCAAAGAGTTCCAGTCAATTATGTGCTCAAAGTTTTCTATGAATTTCTTTAAACATGAAAAAAATTGTGTGACCAAGCGTGAGTTGGTGGTAGAGAAATTTTTTAGGCTACATGGTTGACATATCTAGGTGCTAGTTTGGAAAACTTCCCACACTTGATAAAAAATTTCTAGGGTTCAACCCTTAGGAGAACCTTATCCCCAATTTCAAATTGTCTGGGTGTGTATTTAGCATCTGCATGAATTTTATGTTCATCAATAGCCTCGATTAATTGTCTGTCAATCCATTGAACCCGTTCTTCCATTTTTGAGAGCATCTCAAGTTTGAGGATTACCCTATCCTTCAACTTATCAACTAGAGTTTTTCTTCCATTCTAATGAGTAGACCTTTTGTACAAATTACCATTTATGCTTATTTCCCCAATATGTAGTGAAGGCCTTCTACTTAGAACGAATAATGGAAAACATATTGTTAAAATTAGTATTAAATGTATTAACACAAAACCCATTTCCATCTGACATACATGTGAATTTTGAATGACAATTATTAGTCTCAACCACTAAACCACAAGTGAATAGAATGGATATTGATTTAAATGATGTAGTCTATATATGCTTTTTCACTTGGTCAAAATTTGACTCTTACTCCCCTATTCTAATAGTTTTTGGAAGGAATTCAATTCTATAGGGAATATGATGTTATCCTATGGATTCTTTCTAGCTACCATGATCCTCTTCTCTAGCTATTAGTTTTGGGAGGACCTGAATTCTAGGTAGGTGTTAATACAATTCTAATTACTAAGAGGGGAGGGGTGAATTAGTAATCAACAAAACAATTTCAACCTCTTTAGACTTTATGCACCAAAACATACAACAAAAACTAACACAAGTAAGACTGTGAATCCATACATCCACAAGTAATCAACCACACAATGTAAAAACCATATTTATCTTATGGAAATCCAAATGGGAAAAAATCACGGTGTGAGATGATACCCACAAAATTTGTACTCTTATGGAATACGCCCTATTACGAGCTTACCATGTTAAAGGTTTACAAAACATTGTTAGGTGCTATTTGATTAAGGGATTTGCCTTTAGATCTATTAGGATCTTCGCCATGTTGGGAGAAGCCTTGTTAGAGGACTTAAAACATTCAATTAGAATGACACCTTGTTAGAGTATTTATAATAAAGATATGGTAGGATCCACCCTGTTAAGGGATTTCACTGTTACAATTATTAAAAATCAACAAATAAAATGATCTATGAAGTTTGCATTACCTTTGCATAATCATATCCTATTAAGCTCTAAAATTCATCATAATACTGTATACTCTTCCTTGGCTTGATCACACTTTATTCCTTCACTTGCATTGTCACCGAATCCTTCTGCAATTCACAATCAACAAATAACTTCTTCTTCAACTTTCCAATATATAGATTTACATCCACTGACTTAAAATAAACCCTAGATCTAAGATATGAGCGATCCATATCATCTCAGGTAAGATACAATGTATCTATTCACTCATAAAATGTTTTCCTCTCACTGTGTCGGCTTACCCATGGATTTTACCTTGGTAGTTGAGCCATTTTCAAGAACTTGTTTGACCAAAAGAAACTTCTTGAAGAATCCACCTCAAATTCATACCTCGATCAATGTAATGTCACCTAAGTCCCCAAAATCATGGAACTAACTTACTACTTCATGAAAATCATAATAGATCCTATTGACACTTCTAATTCCTTCACTGATGTACAAATCTTCATAGCCTGTTCAAGAACTTTGTCTTATTTACCTGTTCATTCTGTTAATACCACTTCCTGTCAATTAAACTAGTAGTATCGGTCAACATTATGATTTGCACTCACAAACATAGTATCTTGACATTGTTGACAATCATATCTTGTGACCGCTCCACCAAATACTTTACCGATTTGAGATAATGTTAAAATCACTTATTGTTTGTCACTGACTATTTTAGCAGTTACCCTGTTTGAGTTCAATAAAACATAGCCAACTCAATTCTTCATATCAAGAGTCATGATGAAAAATTTAACATCACAACACATGACATATACTTCCATTAGAACAACAACTTTAGAAACATAGTGCAACTCATGCTTCACTTACACAATATCAGGTAACATACTGAAAATACTAAGTCAATTAGTTGACATCAATGACAACCAAATAACTGATTCACCTGTCATCAAATCTGTACCAATCTTCATCAATGCAAAACTTAGCATCACTGCATGGGTTATGCTAACAATCTCCCCCTTCTATATTGATGGCAACATTCTTATCTCCAAAACACAAAAATTTGCATTCTTGGCAACACTTTTATCTTCTCATCTTCTGATATACCAATCGTCTTATTGACTTCTACAAAATATTTCCACTTCTATCTTTACCTCTGATCTTCCACTTCCATCTGTACCTTTGACCTTGCATCTTCTCACTCTTTCATACTGATTCAACATCTTCATATACCCCCATTTCATCTTTATCTTTTATGTTCTTCTCTTTCTCATGATCTTCCCTTATATCAATGAAATACATAATCTCCCTATGTAGGAAATACATATTCTCCCCCTTTAACAATAATGCCAAAGTTGCCAAATCATTCAATCATCTTTGTTTATACTTGATTTATCCGTGCATGTTATTTGATTATCACTCCATTACAACATCATACTTATGAATTCTCCCCTTGGAGTTGCCCACCACTACATCAATTCATACATATGATTTTCTAATAAACACATATGAAATGATGCAATCAACATCATCCTCTAATTAACTTCACATAGGGGAATAAACCCTAATCTATTGCTAAGATATTCAAAGGTATCCTTTGGTAACAACTTGGTGAATATATCAGCAACTTGTTATTTAGTATAAACATAGTCAAGCCTTAACTCCTTCTCTTGTACTTGTTCTCTTAGAAAATGATATTTTATTGCAATGTTTTTTATCTTTGAGTGCATCAATGGATTCTTGGAAATATTTATTGCACTAGTGTTATCACAATCGATAACAATTGATTTTGTGACCTTCTCATGAATTCCATCAAGAATTTGTTTTATCCATACTTCTTGCTGACAGTTAAGAGCAGAAGTAACATACTTTGCCTCTGTAGTAGATTGAGCAATACAATTATGCTTTTTACTAGTCCAAGAGACTAATCTTTCAACAATAAATAATGCTCCACCATAAGTGCTCTTCCTATCAATGACATTTCCTCCCCAACCTGCATCAATAAACACATTCAAATAAAAATTTCCATCATTACTGTTACCGATTTTCGGTACCAAGGTCCTTGGCGGAATTCTACCTGCAAAGGTATTTTTCCGCAAAGGCTTGCGGGATTTTGAAAGTCATCTTCTCTGTTGGCGGAATTCTACCTGTGAAGGTATTTTTTCGCAAAGGCAAAAAGAGAAGATTTTTTACATGTTGGCGGGATTCTACCTGCGAAGGTATTTTTCCGCAAAGGCAAAAAGAGAAGGTTTTTTACATGTTGGCGGGATTCTACCTAAGAAAGTAATTTTATGCAAAGGCAAAAAGAGAAGGTTTTTTACATGTTGCGGGTTTCGCACCTCTGAGGTGATTTTTTGAAAAGAGGAGTTTTGCCTTGTGCGGGTTTCGCACCTCTCAGGAGATTTTCTGCAAAGGCAGAAAAGAAAGAGCGCTGTGGTGGACCCCACGAGGGGTTTACGAAGCACTTTTTCAATTTTTCAAAACCAAAAAAGACTCAAGGCGGAGAATTGAAATTTTGATTCTCCGCGGCGGGTTTCTACCTGCAAAGGTAATTTTCCGCAAGCAAGGAAACACACCCTGTTTCTATTTTTCTGCAAGACCACAAAAGATGGGAAATGCGAGTGTGCGATGAAGGCGTGAAGTACCAACATGAAGATGCATTGCATAGTCGCACAGGCAGTTTTCAAGGTTTATAAAGGTCTGCGACCGAGCGACCAAAGAGACCATTCAACGTCTCGCTCAGTCGCTGAGGCTTTGAGGTGATCAGGAAAGAGCTCGCGAGTGTGCGACGAGCTAAAAGGGGAACTCATCGCTCACTCGCCGATCAATGAAGATAAAGGGAAATCAGCCCACGAGTATGCGAAGAGCTAAAAGGAGGAGACTCATCGCTCAGTCACCGGTCAGTAAAGGAAAAGGGAGATCGGCTCGCGAGTGTGCGACAAGCAAAAAGAAAGGGGATCGTGCAGTCGCTAGACAATGAAGATAAAAGGAAAATAGCTTGTGAGTAGGCGACAAATGAAAGAGGAAGGATGTCGCGCGCTCGCAGTCAAGGGTAAGGCAAAGTTTTCAGGCTCGCGAGTTTGTGACCAGTCAGAAAATGGATGTCATCGCCCACTCGCGCACAAGATGGAAACTGAAGTAAAAGCTGAGCGAGTATGCGATCGAGTAGAATATGTAGTAAGAAAAGGGATGTCTCTTAGTCACCCAAATCAAGAATGTCAGTTTAAATAGCTCACGAGCTTGCGACTGAGGAAAGAAAAGACAACATCGCTCACTCGCGCAGAGGACAAAAGCATAGCATAGAAGCTGAACGAGTAGGCGACAGGAAGGAAATACTTGCAGAAGGCAAGAGTAAGACAGTCAAGAGTAAGAAATGTGATTTTCAGAGTGAATGAGAAGAGATAGAACAATATCAGATTGTTCTCAGACGATGTAAATCAGATATTTTACAGATGGAAAGATCATATTTTAAAAGATCAAAGGTTGCAGTTGTTAAAGTCTGCAGAAAAGTTATTGCAATTCAGAGACTTTTGTGACTCTTCTAGAGGGATAAGACTGATTCTGAGAAGGAGTATTTATGTTGATATTTGATGGTATGAATTTTGGGTCACCAAGTTGCATTTTTGTAGGACTTTTGAAGGGCTAAACGGTGGCTGGACAGGCCAAATCTGATCCAGAAGTTATTGCTTTCAGAATGCAGTTGGCTGAAGAAGCATAAGTATGAGTTGAGGACTCATTTGTAAAAGGTTTGAATGATGGAAGGAGGCATTCTTGTGACATTTTCTCTGTCCTTGATGTATTTTTGCAGAATTCTGTAACTCATTGTGAGAAATAATATGCAGAGTTTGAAATTCTTGGAACCAATTTATTAAATTGTGTCAGCCTTGTCTCTTTTCTTCTTGTTTGTATGCGTTGTAGATGGTTGATGGGTTAATTGTGAATGATTTTATTTCCTTTTAATCATGTCCCATTTGTAGCATCTACTTGCAAAAGAGTATGTTTGCTTGCAAGTTGTAACTAGTGTCTTACTTTTGAGCTGTTAACTGTGAAGTCTTTCCTCTTAACAGGTTTAAATCATGACCTTGTTATGAAATATTAATGCATGCCTATACAAGAGATTTGTGTTTTACCTCCAATTTAGTTAGTTGACCCAGGGCTTAATCCTGTGTGTGTTATTTTTTCATGTCAAATTTGGTGGATCACCTTAGTTTAGGTTTCATTTCAGCTATTTACGTTTTATGCAATCCTTCTATCCCTTTTCCCCATCAGTTTTTAGTCTTTCAAGAAGCAAACAGGTGATCATCATATAGGAAGCCGGCCTAGGACCTGGAGATTCATTCCAGCCATAGTTTACCCACAAACTTGGAATGTTTCCATGTTTCTCCAAAAGTTTAAGTTTCCTGCAAACTTAACAGGGTGCAATTTTGAGAGCTAACAGTTTTGGCATGCCCGGTGGGACCAGGAGCTGATTTTCAATTCTTTTTAAGATTTTTGTAACTACTGTTTGGTGTGGAAAATAGTATTTTCTGCCTTTGGAGGCAAGTTCTAAGCACACCTGGCGACTCTAGAGCATTTTTTTTACTGGTTTCAAGAAGACTCAGTTGCTGGTATAAAAAATGAAGTCTGGTTTTTCCTTGTTTTTATGAGAAAATGGCTTATCATTATCCATTCCATGAGGTTTCTATATTTTTACCATCTAATCAGCCCTATCAGCCATATCAAAATGACTATACTGCTAGTTTTACTCAGAATAACCCTATAGCAGCAGGTAGCCAACAAATCCCATATGCATACCACCCACCCACCCCTGCTCCAATTGTTTGGCAGCATGCCTACCAACACCCACAAGATAGCCATTTTGTTCCTAGCTATCATTATGATTTGCAGAATCAATCCCAGCATGTTGTAAGCAGGAATTTAGATGAACTTTTGGCAAACTTTCAAGCATAGATGAGGGCCTTGGATCAGGAAGAAGAGTACTACATGCATCAGGAGGTGGAGGCTCAAAGACATGATGAGGAATTACTTGCTGAGCAAGTTGCACTTAAAGAAGAGAAAATGAGGTTGTTGATCACGCGATTACAAGAACTAGAGGCTCAAGCAGCTT
>MU228349.1:3057765-3071654 GCA_018584345.1 Thuja plicata | reverse complement strand
GTAGATGGTTGATGGGTTAATTGTGAATGATTTTATTTCCTTTTAATCATGTCCCATTTGTAGCATCTACTTGCAGAAGAGTATGTTTGCTTGCAGGTTGTAACTAGTGTCTTACTTTTGAGCTGTTTACTGTGAAGTCTTTCCTCTTAACAGGTTTAAATCATGACCTTGTTATGAAATATTAATGCATGCCTATACAAGAGATTTGTGTTTTACCTCCAATTTAGTTAGTTGACCCAGGGCTTAATCCTGTGTGTGTTATGTTTTCATGTCAAATTTGGTGGATCACCTTAGTTTAGGTTTCATTTCAGCTATTTACGTTTCATGCAATCCTTCTATCCCTTTTCCCCATCAATTTTCAGTCTTTCAAGAAGCAAACAGGTGATCATCATATAGGAAGCCGGCCTAGGACCCAGAGATTCATTCCAGCCATAGTTTACCCACAAACTTGGAATGTTTTTATGTTTCTCCAAAAGGTTAAGTTTCCTGCAAACTTAACAGGGTGCAATTTTGAGAGCTAACAATTACCATACCATAAGCCATAATCTTTAGTTCCTTTGATATATCAGAAGATCCTCTTTACTGCAACCAAATGTGAGTCCTTAGGGTTTGATGAAAACCTTGCAACAATACCAACATGTGCAATATCTAGTCTACTGTGCACAACATACTGTAGTTTATTGATCATAGATCTATATATAATTTCATTTACCTCTTTGGATTCATCCTCCTTTGATAATTGTTTTCCTATGACCATAGGTGTTCCCACTGGTTTTGAGTCTTCCATGCCAAAAAAATTTAGAATCCCCTTCAAATATTTTGATTGACTTATGATATCCCTTTCTTTATTTGATATAATTAAATTCCAATAAAGAATGGTATTTCTCCTATCATCGACATTTAAAATTCCTTCCTCATTTCTTCTGCAAATGACCTACTCAATGCTTCATTTCCACCAAATATTATGTCATGAACAAAAATTTCAGCAGTCAATGTTATGTCTTCACTTTCAGATTTTAGATATACATTATTATTGTCACTAGTTCTTGTGAAACCAATGTGAATAAGATATGCATGAAAAATTTTGTACCCTACTCTTGAGGCTTCCTTCAATCCATACAATTATTTATGCAATTTACATAACATTTCTTTACCTTTTTTAATTGTAAATCCTTCAGGTTGTTCAATGTATACCTCTTCTTCTAACACACCATTCAGAAAAGAAAATTTTACATCAATTTGATATACCTTAAAACCTTTATAAGAAGCATATGCTAAGAGTATCCTTACACCTTCAAGTCTACCAACAGGTGCAAAGGTATCACCATAATCCATTCCTTCTTCTTGTGCATACCCTTTGCAAACTAGCATTTCCTTGTTTCTGATCACTTCTCCTTTCTCATTCAACTTATTCCTAAAAATCCATTTAGTACCTATAACATTTTTATTAGTAATTCTAGGTGCTAAAGTCCAAGTTACATTATTCTCTATTTGATCTAATTATTCTTTCATATCCATAACCCAATCATCATTTTCCAAAGCATATTTAACAATTTTAGGTTCTAATTCAGATAGCAAAAAAGTCTTTTTTCTTACCTTGCTCCTTGTCATCACTCCAATATTTTTATCTCCAATAATATGATCTTATGTATGATTAAGTTTCACATACCTTTTGAGTATTGATTCTGTTCTATTGTTACCTTCATCATTATTCATCATTTTTGCATCATTCATCACTTTAGTCACCTGAGTTACTATATCTAGCTCCACCGGTTGAGCATAAAACAACTTGTCATAGTCTTCCAGCTCCTTCTTACGATCTTCCTCATTCTTCTCAGAAAATTCATCAATTCTAAACTTTTTTTTAATCTTGTTAGTACGCTTGTTCAAACACTTATAAACTTTACTTCTAGTAGAATAGCCAAGAAATATTCCTTCATCACTCTTAGAATCAAATTTACTATTTTGATCATCATTCTTTATGTAATATTTTCTTCCAAATTTTTTGAATTAGTTGACACTAGGAGTATGACCATACCATAGCTCATAAGGTGTTTTGTTTGTACCTTTCTTAAACTATACCCGATTCAAAGTATAAACAATAGTACTTACAACTTCTTTCCAAAAGATTTGAGCCATTCCATTTTGTATAAAAAGTGTTCTTGCACAATCAATTATGGATCTATTCCTTCTCTCTGCAATTCCATTTTGTTGAGGTGTTCTTGGTGCTGACATTTTTCTATTGATTACATGTTCTTCACAAAATGTTATGAACTCATGTGAGGTAAACTCACCTCCTCTATCAGATCTAAGATACTTGAGTGCTTTACCTGTTTCTTTTTCAACTCTTGCTTTATACACCTTAAACATGTAGAATGCATCAGATTTATCCTTTAAAAACATAACAGACATCATTCTTGAGTAATCATCAACAAAAAAGATAAAGTACTTATCTCCATAGTCGCTCTTTGTTCTCATCGGTCCACACAAGTTAGTGTGTACAAGGTCAAGAATGTTCTATGAAGAATATACTTTACTAGTAAAGTTAGAGCTAGTTATCTTTCCCAACTAACACTCCTTACACATAGCATTTTTAGGCTTAGCTAAAGTAGGAAAACCTCTAACACACATATGCTTACTGACCTTTACCAAATTATCAAAATTAACATGAAAAAATGTTTTATGCCATAGCCAACAATCTTCAAATTTAGAAAACAAAAAATGTTTATTAGTAGAGTTCAATCAGAATGGGATACCTCCAGTATTTTTATCATTAGCAATAAAATCTCCAAATGTTCCTAAGATCTTGAAAACACCATTATTGAATTCCAATTTTAAACCTTTGTTATTCATTTGAGCAACACTTAACAGGTTATACCTTAATCTGTCATCCCAATAAAAATCATCACAATTAGTGTTATTATTAAGTGCTATTGAACCTTTACCTCTTACTACATATGGTGAACCATTACCAAATATGACTATAGCTCCATCACATTCTTCCATTGAAATAAATTTTCTTTTGTCACTGGTCATGTGATGTGTACACCCACCATCTATTATCCAGTCACCACTATAATACATGCTTGAAATCAATGTTTTAACCTCACTATCTACATCTACACCGGTTGAGGGTTCTTCTTTGACTGCCACAAAAACTATCTCTTCCTCATCATCTCTTCCATCTAATTCTTCATCAATCACTCCATCTTCTGCTAGGTAACATGCCTTCTTTCTCTTGTCTTTGATGTTCCTGAATTTCTTAAACTTTTCCTTCTTATCATTGTCAAGACATCTAGATGCAATATGACCAATTTTGTTACATGAAACACATTTTAAGGGAATTTTACCTTTGTACTTTCCTTTTCCTCTACGTAATCGTCTTGCTAGAAGTTATTCCAAATCTTCTTCTCTTTCCTCATATAAGATAGAATCATATTCATGATTTCCTTCAGAACTGTTAGAGAATTCTTTTCCTTTCTTTGATGAACCAATGGTTAGGGAAGCTTTGAATGTAGATTCTAATATAGGAATATTGTTATTAGAGTTACTTAAGTCAAAAGAAGTAAGCTTTCCAATCAAAGAATCTAGAGTCACATTTGTATGAATGATAGATCTCAGTTCTTGTATAGTATAGACTCTAATAAAATACTATGGTAGAAGGGTTCTCAAGATTTTACTTACCACTTCATCTTCTTCAATTTGACCACTAGCTCCTTTGATAGAAGAAATAACTTCCTTTAGCCTATTGTTGTATTGAGGAATTTTCTCTCCTTCCTGCATTCTCATTTCATCATACTTTCCTCTAACACTGTCTACCTTTTATTTTTGAACATGAACATCACCACCATGAAATGATACAAACTTATCCAACATATCTTTAGCATTATCCATTTCCTTGATATCTACAAACTCGACATCAGATATTGAAATTGCAATTTCTATCATTAAAAATTTATGTTCTAGCTTTCTCTTTATTTGATAAAGAGTTAGGATTCCAAAATGTTGAATATAATTGATTGTGAGATGATCTAATTCTTGTTCCCCAATACCTGACAGATGTAGCTTCATCCTGCTTACCCATGTAGAGAAATTTTCCTTAGAGAACTTAGGCGCTTCCTTCATATACATATTTGGATATTTTCCCTAAGCTGTTAAGCCTTCACAATCAAGGAACCAAATCTCTGATACCAATTGTTAATACATGTCTAATTAATGAGAGGGGAGGGGTGAATCAGTAATCAACTAAACAATTTCAACCTCTTTGAAATTTATGCACCAAAACATACAACAAAAACTAACATAATTAAATACATACACAATTAATCAACCACACAATGTAAACACCATATTTATCTCATGGAAATCCAAATGGTAAAAAACCACGGTGTGAGATGATACCCAAAAAAATTGTACTCTTCTCGAATATGCCCTGTTAGGATCTTATGCTATTAAAGGTTTACAAAACATTGTTAGGTGTTACCTAGTTAAGGGATTTGCATTAGATATGTTATGATCTTTTCCCTATGAGGAGAATCCTTGTTAGATGACTTAAAACATTCAATTAGAATGACACCTTGTTACAGGATTTACAATAAAGATATGTTAGGATCCACCATGTTAAGGGATTTCACTATTACAATGATTAGAAAGCAATAGATAAAATGATACGTGAAATTTGCACTACCCCTGCATAATCAAATCCTATTAAGCTCTAAAATTCATCATCATACTGTATACTCTTCCTTGGCTTGATCACACTTTATTCCTTCACTTTCTTTGTCACCGAATCCTTCTGTGATTCACAATCAGCAAATAACTTCTTCTTCAACTTTCCAATATATAGATTTACTTCTACTGACTTAAAATAAACCCTAGATCTGAGATATGAGCGATCTAGATCATCTTGGATAAGATACAATGTATCTAGTCACTTATAAAATGTTTTCCTCTAACCGCGTTGACTTACTCATGGATTTTACCTTGGTAGTTGAGCCATTTTCAAGAACTTGTTTGACCAAAAGAAACTTCTTGAAGAATCCACCTCAAATTCATACCTTGATCAATGTGATGTCACCTAAGTCCCAAAAATCATGGAACTAACTTACTACTTCACTAAAATCATCACCGATCCTATTGCCACTTTGAATTCCTTCACCGATCTACAAATCTTCATAGTCTATTCAAGAACTTTTCCTTTTTTACCTGTTCATTCTTTTGATACCACTTCCAATCAATTAAAATAGTAGTATTAGTCAATATTATGAGTCGCGCTTATAGATATAGTATCTTGACATTGTTGAAAATCATATCCTATGACTGCTCCACCAAATACTTTACCGATTTGAGATAACATTAAAATCACATATTGTCTGTCACTGACTGTTCTAGCAGTTACCCAGTTTGAGTTCAATCAAACATAACCAACTCAATTCTTCATATCAAGAGTCACGATGGAAAATTTAACATCATAACATATAACATATACTTCCATTATAATAAAAACTTAAGAAACATAATGCAACTCATGATTCACTTACACAATATCAGGCAACATACTGAAAACACTAAGTCAATTAGTTGACATCAATGACAACCAAATAACTTATTCACCTGTCATTGAATCTATGAAAATCTTCATCAATGCAAAACTTAACATCACTGCATCAGTTATGTTAATAGGAGGAACATGATTCATATTATTAATACTAAGAGTTAATTAGTTATTACAAAATTAAAATAACACTTTGAGACAAGTTATATGAGGCATTAAATATATCTATTATGAGAAATTTGCATTTTTTAACAAATTATGTGTATTAAAATGTATTTATATTCTACATGTATTAGGTATGGCTTATGACACTCTACCCTTCCTAAATTTTCTTTTCCTCAAGCAAATTAAGATTTGGATGGGAAATAATATCTTCTCCTGCCCACACAATATCTTTCTTAGGTAAATCTCTCCATTTCACTAAGTATTCAAAACTAATTTTGTTCTTTAATTTTTCTCTCACCTACAAATTATAATTTTAGGTTCCAAGATAATTTTACCTTTTTTGTCGAGTGGTGTCAATTTCGTACAAGGACTAGCCTATTTCCCATTGATTTTCATAAGTCTAGATACATGGAAAACATTATGGATCCAAATTTTTTCTATTTATCGCTCTGCAAGTAGGTACTCAGATTTTTTTGAGGAGGCCTTCTATGTGGGTGGAAGGCCATCCTCTTACAATGACATTTATTTCTCCCATCCACCCCTTCTTTTATGGGTTCTCTTTCACCTGGGGATGGAAATATTAAAAACAATTTGTAGAAGACTTCAGTGGTCATTCTTAGGTCCTTTAAAGAGGCACTTGAGGATTCACATTTGGTTCCAGATAGAGTGAGATTATATAAACAACCCTCAACTCCTCCCACCATTGCAACAAAAGGCTCCACTAGAGGTAACGAACTACCCATATATGCCTTCATTATCAAACCTAATATGCAAATGGCCATGGCTATTAACGCGAAAAAATGTAGGTTAAAGAATTCTTCCATTTTTTTGGTGGACCGGGAACTTTCTAAAATGTCATCTCGTAACTTTTTAAATGAATGGTTGCATAATTTCAAGAGTAAAATATTGGGGTTTAATTTTTATTATTTTTGAATGTTACAAAAAGGTTTGTTTTTGGTTTTTTTATTAACCCTAATAGTCAAAAGGAGATAATTAAGAGACAATTTTGGAGGATATGTACTTACAATTTTAGAGAAATATCTTGGTCCCTAGAGGCTATCTAAGAAGAAATTTTGGCCCTTTCTTTCCCTCGTTGGCTCTTTGTGGGAAACATGCCTTCATACCTCTGGAATATTGTCATGTGAAGCCCTTGAACCTTTAGGGAATGTTATATGGGTAGATAAAGCCAACAATTTACTTCCACACATTGATGTGAGGGTCCTTGTGTCACTCGACATAGGACTTGACCTCCCCAAGGAAATCATTTTTGACTTGGAGGACCACCTTATTTCATGACCAGTTTCATTCCTTAGGGGTATAAATGTGTAATTATTGTATAGGAAGGAAGGTCATATGATAAATTCATGACCCTTAATCAGAAAGAGACCTCTTACTAACCCTAGACCTACCAAGATCTTCCATGAGGCAACCAGAACTGTGACCCATGTTGCTTCATCCCTACCTCCCAAAGAACAACCTCATCTGTGTGACGCTAATGTCATTTGTGACAATATTGATCATCTCAAAATAACCTTTTCCAAAAAATTCAATCCCGCTATTGATCACACCAAGCAGAGTCTTCTCAGGATTCTTGATCTTCCTAATGTCAAAACTCTTAACTTTGGTCCAAATTTTAAGAGTTATAGCCCCTCAAGACACGGTGGTCAATCTTTCCCTCACCCTCCCTCTAAGGATCAATCATCTCTTGAGAATAATATCACCCCCCCACTCATGGATAAGGATGGTAATGTGGGTGAAATTTCCCCCAAGGTAACTGAGCCTTTGGTGAGGAATGGGGGTAGGGTTGAGAATGCAACCTTTTGTTCTGATGTAGTGATTTACAGTGATGGATTAGAGGCCCTTAAAAATGTATATGGAAAAGAGGATAAACTTTCTAATTTTTCCCTTGTGGTCATCCCTGCTACCCCCTCCTCCTCCCCTCCCCAACCTCTCTCCCTCTCTCTCTTTATTACCTTGGTTTTCATTTGCAAACATGATACCATCAAGACCCATGAGTCAGGGCGAGATGGTGCTCCTAAAGAGATGTCTAATGCTATAAACTTGGAGGAAGGAGGGATTAATTAATTGGCTATTTTACTACTTAATTCCAATCCAAGTGAATCTAATGTATTTATCTTCAATGCTCAAAATAAAAAGAGGGGAGTAAGGATCAAGAAATCAAAAAGCATTGGAAACCCCATCTTAGAGCATTCATACCTCATAGATTGTTATAAAAAATAAGAGGGAGAGGTCGACAGGCTCCTTTAATAACAATAAAGATCCTAAAAACGTCAGAAGACAACTCCCATGTTGATTCAAAAGTTTCAAGACACCTATGGATACCAAACCTTAATGATGCTTATGGATTTAAAATGTGCATCCTGGAATGCCAAGGAACTTGAGTTCCCTAAAAAAAAATATATAGTCAAAAGGTTCCTTATGATGAATAGGGGTATATATATTCTCTTACTCCAATAACTTAAGGTTTTTGGATTCTATCTTGAGATCTCCTTGAAATGCATCTAGAAATATGCCAAATACTACTCCACCACTCATCATAAAGGTAAAGGTGGGGCATACATTATGGTTATTCCTAAATAGTATAAAAATTTTCTAAGTGGGGATGCTCCCCTTGCCAGAGACTTGTGTGGATTATCTTGAAAAACAATGATGAGGAAATTTGCATCTATAATGTCTATGCATCTAATGATCACAAAGAAAGGATAAACCTATGGAAATGGATGTCCCAAATTCACAGTATCTCATGGTTCATTGGGAATTGTTTCAACATGATTGAATCCCCTTAAGAAAATTTTGGAGGGAACAAATTTGATTGGAAAGGATGAGAGAAATACTTTTGGTAAAAAATGATTAATAAACACAAGCTCTTTGACCCTCTTGTTGGTAGCAAGGCTAATAACAAAGGTATCTGGTGCACCTAGTCAGATTTTCAACAAGGTGACAAGAGAATTTTTTGCAGATTAGATAGGTTCTATGTGAATAAGGACAAGTTCATTTTCAAGAAGGATTGTAATGGGTTCAATGTTAATTTCATTCCTTACTCCCTCTCTGACCACCATCCTATTCTTAGTGACATATTTCTTTTAGGTAAGTCCAGTAATGATAAGGGGAAGAAAAATGGATTTTCACTAAACATTATCTTATTGGATGATGGGGATGTCCTCACTGTTTTTTTTATTAAGTAAAAATAGGTTTTGAAGGGACCCAAAACCCTTTACAAAAAGGTCAAAAAGATATCCATGAATCCCTCAACAAGGAATCATACAAGACCAAGACAAGGTTTTTACCACCAAACACCCACAATTTGAAACATACACTACACAAAAAAAAAAAAATTCTACCTAGAACAAAGAAAAGGCCCAAAGGATGGAGGAAAACCTAGCCCCAACACCCAAAAATTAAGATTTACCTTTAGCCATACCTTTGTGGGAACTAAGGGTCATATCAAAGGAGAGTATAGACATCTTGGATTTCTTACCCTCCACTATAATCCAACCCTCCTCCACCTTAGCAACCACATCCTTCCAAGCCAAAGAATCTGACACTAGATTCAGAAACCTTGATAGGGAAGACAAACACCACCCGTAGAAGAACCAAAGATAGGGAAAGCAACAACCAGAGACACAGGGCCATAAATAGAATATCTCTCAAAAATTATAACATAATCTCCAATAAAATCCCTATCACATGCATCACCATCCTGAGACATAGATAGTGCATCACTATTGGGAGCAAAAGAACAATCCAAGATCCCAACATTCAGAGGGGAAACAACACTATCCACACCCCTATCAAAAGTAACCAAAACATAATGGGAAGAGACTATGGGACATTCGTCCACAACCACCTGGGAAAAACTTCTATTAGACTTCTTTTCAACCATATAATATTTTTCTAAAGCACCATTCCACCATGTAGTAGACCATTTCTTTTTCTCCAAACTGCATTATGCAGTAGCATGCCCAGGTTTAAAACATCTTATGCATCTAAAATGAACTCCTTTGTAATCCAATATTTGGACCAATCTTCCCTTAGAAGAATTAATCTCAATCTCAGCTGGCATCCCTTTAGAGATATCCATCTCCACAAGAATATGGGCATAAGTAGAATATAACATATCAGAAGATTCAACATCTACCATCAGAAAATCACCTAATGCATTTCCCACTTCCTCCAATAGAGAATCAAACCAAATATGAAGAGGAAGGTGAGGAAGTCACACCCAAATAGGAATCATATTTCCTCATCATTGTTAATGTTATTAGATGGTATAATAAAGAAGTTGTTAAACACCAAAGTGCCATGGAGAGATGGTCTCAAAATATTTCTAGTTGGAAACCTCTTTTTCAGGTGGTTGGGAAAAAGAAAGGAAAGGATAATAGGATAATGGAGTCATAATTTCAAAATAACCTTTATCTTGTTGAAGATATCTTATAAAAAAATCTAGACAATATTGAAGCCAAGGATGTCATGGCTCAGTCCAAAGAGACCCTTAGAAGACTGTACAATCTCAAGCTTCAAGGGGCCAAAACACGGGCTAGATTAAATTGTATTTTCCATGGTGCTTTAGGTTCCAGATATTTTTTCCAAATCCTTAAATCCAAATAAGCAAGAGACGAGATTAATACTATTTGGAGGAAGGGAGAGAGATCAACACTCAAGAGGATATACTACAAGCATTTTCTTATTACTATTCTAAAATTTTCACCTCTGAAGATGTGGGACATGGTATGGAGAGTGCTAGAGATAAGAACAAGGGAATTATCCTGAAGAAGGTCTCTCCAGCTGAGGTTGAGACTCTTGATAAACCTATTTGTGTGGAGGAAATTAACTTTTATATCAAATCTTTGAGAAATGAGAAGGCCCCAAGGCTAGATGGTATACCTATGGAATTTTACAAAAAGAACTTGGATTGGATAGGGAGTGACCTTCTACAAGTATACATTGCATCCATTAGCAAGGAGTCTCTTAGATATGATATTAATTCAAGCCTGATTAAGCTAATCCCAAAGGATAAGGATAAAACGCTTATAAATAATTGGAGACCCATAACACTCTTAAATGTTTTTTACAAAATCTTGGCCACATTGATTTCAATAAGGTTGGAGAACATACTGGCCCATGTTATAAATCTCACCCAAACTGGATTTGTGAAGGGTATATATATTTTGGAGAACCTAATCACTTGTTGGAAGGCATTGGATTGGGTTAGATAGTCTAATAAAGAGTTATGTATGCTTCTCATGGACTATGAAAAGACATATGACAAAGTTGAATGGAAGTTTATAAACATGATGTTTGTGAGCTTGGGGTTTCCAATTTTTTTTCCAGATGATCCTAACTCTCATGAATGAAGCCAGAGCTAGGGTGGAAGTTAATGGAAGGAGATCCTCTTCTTTTGAACTTTCCAGATCCATTTGGCAAGGATGCCCATTGGCTCTTTCCTGTTTGTCATTGCAGTAGATGCTTTATACTATATTCTTAGGGAAAATTCCATGTCAACTAAAGTTAAGGGTATTGAACTCCCTAATGGGGAAAATCTAACCAACGTTCAATTTGTAGATGAAACTGCAATTACCATTGAGCTTAAAGAATAAAATGTTAGTAATCTCATGGATAAATTAAATCTATTCTCTACAACATCAGGAAGTAAAGTGTCTCTTCCAAAATATTTATGTTAGGGTGGGAAGACCTCCCTCCTAAATGGTGTAACATACATGCACCCACCTTGGGTGGTGGCCCAAAATACCAACTAAAGTATTTAGAAATCCCATTTTCAATTTGTCCTAATCTGAAAGAAATTTAGAATTAGAATAAGGACAAGGTTGAAAAAATGTTAAACAAATCGAATAATAGCTACCTCTCTCTTGCACGGAGATTTCAAGTCTGCTATAAAATACTATCCTTGTATACTATCTATTATGCATTAGTATGGTTGTTCAACCAGGCACAATTTAACTACATTAAGAAAAAAAGTTAGAGATTTCTTATGGTCATATGGGAAAGGTAGTAAGAAAAGGCATGGGGTAAAATGTAAATGGTGCATAATGAATAAAGATGTTGGTGGGTTGGGCCTAAAAGGTCTTAGAACACAAGGAATTACTTTGGCAGTTAAATGGATTGTAAAATCCACATAGGGAGATGAGCCCCGAAAGGTTCTAATCAGAACTAACATAGCTAGATCTATCCCAGTTAACACTTCATCATGGAAAGGATTACACATTAATTACTTTCTATCTAGATTTTTTTTTGTTAAGCTTCCCTGATCCAATGTATTTAAAGAAATCTAGAAAATTTGGGAATGTGTTAGGATACTGGTTACTAATAATGGTCTCATTGATGAAAACAAAAAAATATATGGGGAGAAATCTATTTGGTGGAACCTCATAGATGGAACCAAAACCTTGGCACTAATCCAAGGCTCCTCAGCTAGGACCTAGGCCAACAAATGCATTAAATAGCTCTCAGATATTATTTAGGATGGGAAGTTAATGAGTTGGCAAGATCTATGGATTAAGTTTGACATCACACAAACCTAGTGGAGAACATACTCACTTCTGGGAGAGACATGTAATAAGCTAAACCTTCTTAGGGAATGTGAAGTAAAAAATGATAGAATCTCCAGCCTTGAGTGGATTGATGGTACTGGATTTCCTAACACTGAAGTTAAATTATTATAGAAGAGTCTTTCTAACAACTATGAGATCCTTACCCACCTAAATACCCAATGGAACTTTGACTTGGAGCCGTTGGGGTGGAGAAAACACCTACAAAAATTATGGCATTTACCAATGGAACCTAAAAAAAATTGATTTATGTGGTGTCTCTTCATGCACAAGCTACCTATTAAGAAGCCTAATGGGAATATTAATATATGCTCTTGTTGTAAAAATTTAGAGACTATTAAGAACATCATATTTGATTGTTTCTTTGCAAAGGAAGTGTGGGGTTTGTTTGGGTTATATTTGTATCAAAATTTCAATTTACTTCATATCCTTCCTGGTAGTGTCTTGGGCCGTCAAAAATGCCTACATTTCTTTTTCTCTATACTGATTGTTGAAATATCATGGATCATTTGGAAGATGCATAAAGAATATGTCTTTAATGGTATTGGTAGATTCCTTACCGAGTCTCTCTAGAGACTCATCTACTATAAAGTTTCTTTGAGGGTCACGCTCATCATTAAGATAGATGAAAATAAATTTTTGATTTTATAGAGAATGGTTCTATCTGGATGGTTAAAAAAGAGGTAGCCTATGGTTATACCACTATTTAGAAGAAGGAAGGGAACTTTCCATATTTTTATCAAGCCCTGATTCATCTCAAGAAAAATGTTGCATGACATGTTAGATAAAGAAAGGAATGACAATGCTTATCCTATCCAAGCCAATCCAGGTACAGCTATGGCCCTCCTACAGTTCCACAGCAGCCCAACGTCCCTATTCCAGCACACCCATGCAATGTCCATATTCAAAATGATAGGATCCATAAATGGATGGAAGCACCCAGTGGATGGACTACATGGGTATACCTTAGAAAGTGTAGGACCCCTCCATTTCCCTCATCTTGGTAAGAATGCTCTAGTAAGCACTACTATTATTTCTTGCAAAACTTTCCGTAGATTTTATGTGAAGTTATTAGATATCTTGACTGTAGTTCGTCAACTTAACTAGAATAGATTTCATCTTCAAATGAATTCATGGAATATGTTAATTTAAGATAT
Source organism: Thuja plicata (assembly GCA_018584345.1). NCBI lineage: Eukaryota > Viridiplantae > Streptophyta > Pinopsida > Cupressales > Cupressaceae > Thuja > Thuja plicata. The sequence goes on along the minus strand of MU228349.1, from coordinate 3,058,191 downwards.
AGTTTTGAAGTAATATTACCTTTAGTTAACTATTGTGGTATTAGAACATGAAGGTGTAAACCTATGCTTACATGATAGAATTAATATTACTCTAAGATGCTTGGAAATTCCATCACGAATTATAAGAAGGAGCTTATATGGATTAAAATATTGCCCTAATGAATCATTATGGTTAAGCTAGGAAATGATGTACAAATGAAACTCTTATTTCACTTTCATATAATTTTGGATTTAATAGTTAATTCAATTTGTTCAAAGTTTATTTTTGTAGAATTGGAACATCCTGACGAATCAGATTTAACAATTAACTACTATGAACTAGAGGTGAAACTGTAATGAATGGTTAGGTTACTTAATCTTGAGTTAAAATGAGAAGTTTGATATAGCATTGATAACTATTTTACCATAGTCCCTAGTATACCCTGA
>MU228349.1:3025241-3044179 GCA_018584345.1 Thuja plicata | reverse complement strand
GTTGTAACTGGCATGAAAGAAAAAGTACTAGCTGATAGGATTACCCTAAGAGATGTTGGTACCAAACTAGGATAGAAAAGGCATTAACTTGTCCAAAAAGAGGTGATAAGATAGAAATTTGCAAATAAGAATAAGCCAACACTGCCACAGAGGTGCTCTTTAACTTTGGGTGAATACCCTAGCACATATGGACCAGGTTGATGGTTTACCCAAATTATATAAATTGAGATTGAAATTGTATGAAAGTGGATGGACAAGAGACTGCCAAAACTCTCCAAGTGTTATATCAAAGAATCTAAAGGTTTATCTTTTCAAAAAGGATGGTTTCTATCTTACCAAGTGCCACACAAGGTCACTTGTGAAATCAAATATCACTAATCCAAGAGGTCAAACACAAGAATCCTAAGCAAAAAAAGCTTCTAACAGCAGGCTAAGTAATCCAATTTGACTCGAATCAACCCAGAAAACTAAAAATGATGGGACAGCAAGCTAAAACGGGCTCAAAAATGACAGCAACAGTTCAATGATGGGTAGTTTTTCGCGTGAAGAAATGTTGCCTCGCACAAGGATTTGCAGAATCATGTGAGGAAATGCATTGAGTGGCATGAGAAAACAACAGACTGGTGAAAATAGGAAACGGTAACTAGTCTCAAGTTTCGTGGGAGATTTCTCAGATAGCCGCACAAGGAAGTGCAACAAACGGCACAAGAAAATAGTTTTCTCGCACGAGGAAAGGACACAGAACTCAGATTTTGATTTTTTTAACTAACCAACTAGGTGTGTTAACAGATTTTATCATGAATCAAGCACGTAAGACAACAATCAGGGATTTCAAGCAATCAATGTCTTCAAACAATGAGCAAGGAACAAAGCAACCTTACACATGAACATAGATAGTGTCATAGTAATTCTACTCAATAAGAATGCTACTTGTGTATGTTCTCAAATGTTTTCCAATCACGCACATAGTCCTATGAAAGAAAAATTTGGTTTCACTATGGTTCTTAGTAATGGCTTGACTCTGTAACTTTTGTAATCTCAAGTGGGTGAAATCCAATCCCGGTGCACCAAGGTTTTGACACAGTCTGAGAATTTAATCAATCAGGAGTTGCTGAGGAGATCTGACAACCCACAAGAAACTACACCTGTGGAGATTTCTTCCACAAGAACATTTATATAACAACTGTCACTACCATGACAAAAATGGCTATTAGTGCTTGAGGTTTCATCCATATGGTTGACCCAATAAAGGGAATGTCCACTATGGTTAACCCTCTCTAACAAGGAAGACTCACAATATGGACCACATGGGGACTTAGTTTAGATTCAAGGGTTCCAAGTTTCTGATTCTCCCAAAAGGGAAAAGAGCATAATCCTCTAGCCTCTTCACCTCACCAAAACATAGTAAACATGATTCATTGACCCGCTAATTTGAAATCACCTCATTCAAGGCTCACACAACAACAAATGACATCAATCCCCGAAAGAGAGAAAGTATTGCCAAAAGTTGAAGTTCAAACCAAGTTGACCAATGAGATGAAAACAAAATCCTTCCCTACCTACAAGGGGATCTATCGTCAAGAAGAGCTTCGCATGTAAAACAAGCAAATGAAGCCCACTCTCTCAAGATCGCCACAAATAGTGTTCATAGGGCCTAATTACTATGTGAAGCATATATGCAAAAAATAAAATCTAGGTCCATTTTTAGAGCACCAATTGGAAATGTGATCTATGAAAGAAAGAAACACTCAAGATAGACACATGAGATGTTTATTTTAATTCCCAAAATCCAAATGTTATAGAGATCAACAAAATACCTCAAATCCAATGCAACACGAATCATTTGTTATTTATCCAAGAAAGTCCAAATCAGCAACAACAACAATAAATCACAAATCACAAACCACTAGAAATAGTAAACATTAGTGCTAAGCACAAAAAATCATAGATATATCAATATAGCAATGAAAATAAGATCTCTGGTATGGAATCTTTCTTGAGAAAGTACATAGAGCCACGCGAGAAAGTGCAGTGTCATGCAATGAAATAGAAAGCTCGCGCGAGGAAATGCACAATCACGCGACAAAATGCACAGGAAGTAAACAAAGTACAGAGACAACAAACCAATCAGATCAAAGTACTGATGCCAAATCTCACATGAGGAAGTACATTGTGCTGTGTGAAGTACATAGAACCGCATGATAAAACACCAGATCCAACAAAATCTCACGCAAGGACCTTCAAAAGCTCGTACAAACTTTCTTTGCAAACAAAAACAAGTACAGAAAAGATAGAAATTTTGGATTCGAAAATAAATTGACGAAAAATTAGCTAAAGAGATAGAAAATGAATCTTTTGCCCGATGGTGGGTGCCAAAAATGTGTGCTAAAATGTTGACACACTTTATGAATCATTCCATCCAAAGTTTCTCAAGAATGAGGCCTCAAATATCAATCCATAGCTCTCTAGTCATGGAGTGCAGAGGTTTGTAATGGAGGCCTTCAGATTGACCTAGTTAGTGCCTATGCAAGTACACCATGAAACGAGAGGTTCAAATGCATGAAAATGAGATCTACTCTATATGATTGCAATGCATCAAGGGAAATTAATCTAAATTATAACAATGCACGATTATTCTAAGAAAGGAAATACAATTGCAAGATTAATCTACAAAAATAAACATGAATCTAATCTACATGAATAGCCATGGATGCAAGAAGAAGAAGACAAGAAGAGAGAAGTTGCAAGATCCAAGCTCAAGTGCTCAAATCCTCCTCCAAAATTGCTCTCCAAACCTGCAGCATAACAATACTATGAAAAAGAGATATGAAAATGAGAAGGAGAGATTTCGTTATAAAGAAAAGTGAACGGTTGAGATTAAGAGTCAAAAATCAAAGGCTATGATTAAGAGGCAAAAAGCCCACCACTTAGGAAGATGTGATGAAAAAGAGATTTTTATTTAATTTATTTCCTTTTTCATCAAAAGAAGAGCTTTAAGTGGGGATTTTTATTTATTTAATTAAAAGAGGAGTTTTCTTTATAATTAAATAAATTAGAAGAATTTTATTTAATTAAATAAGAGGAATTTAATTTAATTAAATAAGATGAATTTAATTAAAAGGGAGATTAAATCTTTTAATTAAATAAAAATGATCAAACCTTATGAAATATTGAAATAATTGAATTAATTACAATTTGATCAAGGAAATTGATTTAAATTGAAAATTTTGCAAAGCATTGATTCATGAAATTGATAAATGATAAAATGATAAAATGGGGCCCAAAGTCTAGGCGACCATTTTAGGGTGCATACAACAAACATTTGGTGGGTGACATTATAACAATACTCCCATAGATGCAAAAATTTGATCCATGTATTCTACTCGCCAGCAACATAATTTTTGAGGTACCCTTATATCCATTTGTTGACAATTCCAGTTTGCCCATCTATTTATGGATGGTAACTTGTGCTACGAGTCAAATGATTTCTTGTTAGACGAAAGAGTTCTTGCCAAAATAGGCTAATTTTTTTTTTATCTCTATCACTAATAATGTTATTTGGTAATCCACGCATCAATCTATCCATGTAATAATGTTCTTTGGTCAATCTATCCACTATTACAATGATGCATCCTTTTCCATGTACATTAGGTAACCTAGTGATGAAATCTATTGGAAATTTTTCCCACTTTTGGTTAGGGGTGGGCAATTTTTGTAATATACTTGCAGGGTAGTTCTTCTCAATCTTGTTCTTCTAGAAAGTTATACATTCTTGGACATATTTCAAAACATCCTTTTTGAGGCCTTTCGAGAAATACCTTTACCTTATTTTTATAGGTCTTATAATATCAAGGATGCCCTACTAAGGGGTTGTCATGATACTCCATAATTTTCCATTTTATTTTGAAATTGGGCACAAGGATATTCTATCCTTATATAAAATGAGTTCTTCCATTACCTTATATTCATCATTTGATACCTTTCCTTCAATTATCTCATTGGCTTCTCAGTCTTTGGCATATTCTGCAATAATATCATATAAATCCAATCCTTTGTGATACTAGTTATGGTGTTTACGTGGTCACATTGAGACAAGGAATTTTATATCACATTATTGGCTCCTTTGACGTACTCAATGTCAATTCATAAGCCTGTATTTTTCTTATCCACTTTTTCTAGTGGTCAATTAGATATTTTTTATTCATAAAAATATCTTAGGCTATTATGACAAGTTTTAAAAATTGAAATTTCCACATACCAAGTACTATCTAAATTTGTTTAAGGCATGCATGATAGTTTACATTTCTTTGTTGTAGATATAGTAATATTTATTGGTATTTGTAATCTTTTAGCTTTCAAAATAAATTGGATGTTTGTTTTGCATAAGCATTACACAAATTCCTTCTCCCAAAGCATCACTTTTTAATTCAAAGGGTAGTGTGAAATCTGTAATAGGACATGAGCTCAGATAGGACATGAGCTCATTTATTATTATAACTTCTGAAAAGATTGTTTTGCTACATCACTCCATCCAAAGGCCCCTTTTTTGGTTAAGTTTATTAGTGGAGTAGCTATTTTAGAAAAACCATTTACAAACTGTCTGTAATAGCTACATAGTCCCACAAATCCTCTAAGTTCGATTAGAGTTTTAGATTTTAGTAACTCCTTTATTGCTTTATTTTTATCCTGATATACACTTACTCCCTTTTCATTGATTTTATGGCCCAGATAAAGGATCTCTGCAAAGAAAAACTCACATTTTGAAGCCTTAGCAAACACGGATTCAGATTCTAGGATACTAAAGACTTCTTCAATATGTTGGAGGTGCTCCTTCCATATCATTCTATAAATGAGGATATCGTCAAAGAACATAAGTAGACATTTCCTAAAAAAATTTCTAAAAGACATGATTTATACATAATTGGAAAGTGGTTGTGGCATTAGTGAGGCAAAAGAGTAAGACTAAGAACTCAAAATGCCCATACTGGCATATACAGGTGATCTTAGGTACATCATCTTTTATCATCCTAATTTGGTGATATCCTAATCAAAAACCAATCTTGGAGAATATTTGGCCCTATGAAGCTCATCGGTAAGCTCATCCACTCTCAGAATGGGGTAGCAGTTCTTAATGGTTTTCTTGTTCAATGCTTGGTTATCTATACACATCCTCATTGTTCCATGCTTATTTGTAACAAGCATTGTTGATGATGAAAAGGGCTTGAACTAGGCTAAATGTGTCCCATCTCAAAGAGTTCTTTTATAGTCTTTTTAATGTCATCTTTATATTTTTGAGGATGTTTTCAAGGGGTGGTAATTACTAGTTTCACCCCCTTTTCTAATTTAAAGGTATGTTCAAATCCCCTCTTGGGAGGTAATTTTGGTGGGATATCATCAAACACTCTTTTTATGTTTCTTAATGATGGGTTGGATATCAATGTGTATGGTTGATCCCTGTGGAGTAGATTTTTTCAAGACTAAGCATTAGGCAACCCACTCTCCTTGCTCATGCCTAAGGATCCTTTCTATTCTTTTTCATGAAACTAGCTTTGGGTAACCGTTGGGCATTCTTTCCAAAGTGATTTCTTGGCCCTAATGCTGAAAATGGATCCTTAAGTTAGGAAGGTCAAATTTGAAACACCCTAGGGAGTATATTCATTGAGCACCCAGAATCATGTCAGTGTCTGGTGGCACTATGTGCAAGTCCACTTTAATGGAATGTTTTCTTAATGTGGTCTCTTATTCTGGAATTATTTTTGTACATCCAACCAAATATCTTGTGGCCTGGACTATTGTAAATCCCTTAAAATTATTGGTCTTTAGTTTTCTTTTTGCAAAAATTCCTTCATCAATGAAGTTGTGGAATGCCCCACTATCTACTAGAGGGATAACCCTTTATCCATTGATGGTGCTCTTGATCCTCAAAACTTGGTACTTTGAAGCTTGAGAGAAAGTGGCTATCACCTCATATTCTTCATCTTCATGTCTTGCTTTTTTTCTTACATTTTCTTCCTCGGACTTTACTTCTTTGTTTTGGGTTCATCCTCTTTTTATGCATCTATGATTTGGTTCCCACTTTTCCCCACATCTATAGCATATGTTTCTTTTCATGAGTTCTCCTTTATGACAAATATGCCCATGTTCCCAAGGCTCATTGCATTTGTAGCATAGGTTCTTTTTCTTAAGCTTCGAGTTGGGTGAAAGTACAAAGTTGTGTCACACTTTTATAAAGGAAATGACCAACATTGATTCAACTTTTTAAATCAATTCAATGAAATGACATATATGTTATAAATTTTGAAATGATGTAAGAAAATCAAATGTATATTTTTGGTATATTTTATGTTTGTAGTTCTTTTTTTTTATAAATTATTTGAATATAGTTTTTATAAAATAAAATCTAAAACTTAGTTCAAATTTTAAATCTTCATATTTTAGTATTTTAGGCCATATATAACTCTAAATGTCCATATTTTAAATGTGAAAATGAAGTTACATAGAGAAACACACTTTATATTATAATTTTTTATCCTTTCTCCTTCAATTGTTTTTGTGTATTGACAACTTGAAACTTTAGTGTATGGATATATATTTTTATAATTTTTATAAATATATATTTTAAAATCAATATCAAACTATGTGCATACTAAAATATAACTTTTTCCACTCTACATAAGCATTTGTCTTAATTGTTTATCCAAAATAGAAAAGATATATATCATCTTGACATAATTTTTTTTCTTTAGTGCATCATTTTTTTTTTTTAAATTAAAGTTTTGTAATTTTTCGTGAGAAGATAATAATTATTATATTTTGTGTTGAAGACTTACTTTCAATAAAAAAATATATTAAAAGATACATAACTTTAAAATAGATCTACAAAAGAGTGTGTGTGTATATATATATATATATATATATATATATATATATATATATATATAAGAGTAAGAGTTGTTGAAACCTTAAGTTTTTGAAGTATTTGTTTTTTGGAAATCAAACCGACAATGGTAAGAATATACAACTAGAAAATATATAACCTATATATAAAATATGCTGAGATGTATTGAGGCGTTTAATTTTTTCATCATTCAACTTGAATTTTTATTAAAGTTGAATGATGAAAAAATTAAACACCTTGATACATCTCGACATATTTTATATATAGGTTATATATTTTCTAGTAGCAGTCATTGGGTGTGTAAGACATTGAGTAAATTAATATATAATTATATCACACTTTTTTATTGAATATAATTTAATATAATCAGGGTTTACATCATGGTTAGGGCTAGAGTGAGTGTTTAGGGTAGGCTTAGGATTAGGTTTGATATTACGATTAAGGTTCTTGAGTATACATCATATTTAAGGTTAGAGTTTGGGGTATGGTTAGGGCAAGGCTTAGAATTATAATTAGGGTTAAGATCTATGTTAGAAGTATGATTAAGGTTAGGGTTAGAATTATGGTTAAACTTAGGATTAGGGTTAGGATTATGGTTACAATTAGGGTCTAGAGTTAAGGTTATGGTTTGAATTATACGTAGGGTTAGAGTTACATTTAGGTTTTAGATTAGTGATAATATTAAGTTTAGGGTCATTCTTAATTTAGATAAATAGTTACGGTTTAGGGTATATATCATGGTTAGGGTTAGGGTTTAGAGTTTGGTTAAGGTAAGACTTAAAATTATTATTAGGATTAGGGTTTAGGTTAGCAGTACAATTGGGGTTAGGGTTAGAATTATGGTTACAATTATGATTAGGGTTATGTTTTGGATTAGGATTCAAATTAGGGTTAGGTTAGGGTTATGATTAAGAATGTGGTTATACTTCTAAAGGGTTTACGATTAAAGTTATGGTTTGAATTATGTTTAGGGTTAGTATTAGGATTAATATTTGGGTGTAGGGTTAGGATTAGGGTGTAGGTTAGGGCTATGGTTAGGGTTTAGTGTTTGGATTAAGGTTTAGGTTTTAGGATTAGGATTAGGGTTTAAGATTTAAGGTTAGGATTATGGTTAGGGTAAGGGTTCATATTGTGGATAGTATTATGGTTTCTTTAGGATTTTAATTATGGTTAGTTTAAGGTTTTGATTATGGTTACGGTTAGGTCTAGGATTATGATTAGGATTTTCTTAGGGTAAGGATTTACATCGTGGTTAGTATTAGGGTGGGGGTTGGGGTTTTGATTAGGGTTTAAATTATGACTTAGAGTTTAGGATTAAGATTATCATCAGGGTTAGGGTTCACGTCATGGTTAGTATTATAATTTTAGCTAGTATTTTGATTAGGGTTAGAGTTAAGATAAGGGTTTAGGTTAATGTCACAGTTAGGGTTAGGGTTGTATTTAGGGTCCGCGTTATGATCATGGTTAGGATTAGGATTAAGTTTAGGGTTAGCTTTTTCATTTGGGTTATGTGTTAAGCTTAGGGTTAGGAATAGGGTTTAGGATTTAGGATTTAGGGTTACAATTATGGTTAGGGCTAAGGTTTAGTCAAGGTTAGTGTTATGGTAAGGGTTAGGGTTTTGATTAGGGTTAGAGTTAAATGATTATAGTTAGGGAAAGGGTTTACATCATGGTTAGTTTTATGCTTAGGTCTAGGTTCTTTATTAGGGTTGGGATGAAGGGTTACAATTAGGATTATTGTTAGGGTTAGGATTTAATATTTGGGTTATTGTCTTATTTGAGATTTGGATTGTAGTTTGGGTTAGGGTTTAGTGTTTGCATTAGGTTTCAAGGTTAGGGGTTCAAGGTTTAGCATTAGGATTATTTTTAGGATGATGGTTAGGGTTATGATCAGAGTCAGGGTTAGAATTATGGTTATAATTAGGATTAGGGTTAAGTTTTGGATTATGATTCAAATTAGGGTTAGGTTATGGTTAGGATTAAGAATGTGGTTATAGTTAGGGTTTATTAATAAGGTTATAGTTTGAGTTATGGTTAGGGTTAGGGTTAGGGTTGGGGTTAGGGTTAAGGTTTAGGGTTAGTGTTAGGATTAATATTTGGGTACAAGGTTAGGGTTAGGGATAGGGTGTAGGTTAGGGATAGGGTTAGAGTTTAGGTTTCAGGATTAAGATTAGGGTTCAAGGTTTAAGGTTAGGACTATGATTAGGGTAAGTGTTTATATTATGGATAGTATTATGGTTGCTTTAGGATTTTATTATGGTTAGTTTACAATTTCTAGTATGGTTACGGTTAGTTTAAGGATTAAGATGAGGATTATACTCAGGGTAAGGATTTACATCATGGTTAGAATTAGGGTGAGGGTTGGGGTTGTGATTAGGGTTAAGATTAGGGTATAGAGTTTAGGATTAAGATTATCATTAGAGTTAGGTTTCACATCATGGTTAGTATTATAGTGCAAGCTAGTATTTTGATTAGGGCTAGGGTTAGGATAAGGGTTTAGGTTTAGGTTTATGCAATAGTTAGGGTTAGGGTTATATTTAAGGTTTGGGTTATAAACATGTTTAAGATTAAGACTATATTTAGGGTTGGGTTTTTTCATTTTGATTAGGGTTTAGGGCTAGGATTATGGTTAGGGTTAAGGTTTACATCATGGTTAGTGTTATGGTAAGGGTTAGGGTTTTGATTAGGGTTAGAATTAAACAATTATATTAGGGGTAAGGGTTTACATCATGGTTAGTTTTAATTTTAGGTTTAGGGTTTTTATTAGGGTTAGGATGAGGGATTAAAATTAGGATTAGGATTTACAGTTTAGGATTATTATTATTGTTAGGGTTAGGGTTTAATATTTGGGTTATGGTCTTGCTTGAGATTTTGATTATAGTTTGGGTTAGGGTTGATGACCTTATGACAAGACATGTTTTTTTTCTTTTTTAAGCAAAAGTGGAATTACCACTGAATATATTTATTTAATAAAATAGGTTCAAGAGCTCTACCGGGAAAGAACCAATAAGAAAGCCCAGCTTCATAACTCGATAAAAAAGATATAGTGATATTATAACTACTTCCCTATTACAGAAATGACCTAAGTCATTGGTTTCAAAAATCACTAATGACCAACCATGCTATTCAGTAACTACTAACCAGGCTCACAGCTTGATACATTACAATATTAATTAGTGGTTACCCAAAAGTTATCTTTTTAACACCTGCAAATATGTCATTGAAAAGAGGTGTTCACTAATTTCTTAACCATGCTCAACAACTTCATTCATATACAATAGACATTATCGATTTACCAAAATGCCACCCTTGTTGACCACTAAATTTTTGTGGAATGAATCCCACCAAAAATTGTGTTTACAAAAATTTGTGATCAGGCACCAAGATACATCATACTATTTGAAGCCCTAACTAACTACGTATCCACTCGGGGCTTCCATTACCACTGTGATTTTGGTATGCCTTGGCTTTGAAAAATGACACATTTTCACCCATCAAAAAGGATCAAAATTACAAAATTGCCCAGTTTATTGCTTTATTCTTCCATGGCATCAAAATCTGAGGATACATGATCTGGTTGAGTTCGTGGGGACCATCCCCAATTGTCTACATTCTAACCATCATTATTGTGAGATTGACTGTTGTTAGCTCATCCCGAATCTTGGGTAGCTTGCTGCCATGAATTTTGTGTCTGGTCGAAGGGAACTTGGGCCGAGCTCGCTTCAAATTGCAAATTGTTGTGACTAATGGGAGCCGTGTTTATTGTTGGGTCTATTTTTTGACCCCTGGGTACTGACTCCTCTGCAAAATAATCCTCCTCTAGTAACTTAAGTAGCTTTTCTACCACCATGTAGATTTTTTCTTCCCAAGCAAAGTCCATTATCGACCCTGAGGTTTGCATTACATCCTTTAGTTGGTGACTGTTCTGGGCTTCCAGCGCCCTTTTTACATTGTCATATATAACCATTATAGTATGATTAGAAAGGAGTGCATACCTTGGAAATAGACCACCAAATAGTGCTTGCCCTGTCCATAGGTCATATTTTTGCATAGCTTTTTGAAGTTTGTTTTCATCCCAGTACTTGGGAATGACAACCTTATGTGCTAACTTTACCAGTAATTCAACTGATTGCATCAAGTCCATGGCATTTGAAAAGAACATAGAGACCAATTGTGAAGGATAGAGAAGTTTCTTTTTGTGCGGATCTATGTTTTCATAACCAATAATCTTTTTAATTGTAGACCTAGTAATTACAGAATGCAAGATAAACATACCGTCTAGCACTGAATCTCCAATGTGACAAGGAAGGGCTTCTTCTTCATCTGGTAATGGAATAGAAATTCTATAGTTCTTGGGAAGGACTTCGGCGTGATGAGTAGCACATTGTCCATAGAGTGTACACTCCATAATTTGCAGAGCCATTACCATTCTTTTCCGCTTGCCAAAAGTTGAAGATGTTGCATTATGATCAATTTGGGGTTTTAAGATATTACATAGTGATTAATGATACGCATACTCCACAATTCATGTGAAATATCATTCAATATCCCTATCAATAAAAATTTTCCACACATCCCTCATCCATGTGAATACTTTGATATTTCAAACACCTCTCTATTTAATCATTAATTGAATGTACTATACAGGTTCAAAAATAATTTTGGTGATGCCACTTGATCTCCACAGACCGATGACGTGCTTGTTTCATGATTTGCATTCTGCAATACTTTTCCTCTTCCCACATGTTAAATTGTGATTTTGATATGTAAATCACCTTGTATTCATTACTTTGCATAAATTTCATGTACTTGCTATCCTTGGTAATCAGAATTAAGGTATGTTTGCATTCTCACATTGATACAACAAATAAGTAAGATGATATCAACTTGTCACATAGCTCATTTTTCTTAATTATTCCACAGTCCCAATGACTATATCTACTATTTAAATAAATGATTTATCTATTTTCACCACCCATTGCAATTCAGGCCAATTTTCTGCAATGTTACTAGCATTTGTGTCCATTATTTCTATGCCATCGCAGCCCATATTTGATAGTAGATCTTCTACTTTGTTTCCTTCCCTAAGTGTGTGTGAGATTTTTAGATTGGGAAAGTTGTCTAACATGTGCCATATTTGTGTTAAAATGTATTCTAACTTCCAACTCTTTGATTCCCTTTTAACACATGCATTAATTATTACCCATGAGTCTCCTTCTACATGTATATTCTTAATCCCACACTATTTTTCCAAGATAAGACCTGCCATCATTGCATGAGCTTCTGTAGTATTGTTTGTCCCTATTGGTAATTGGGAGGTAGTACATGCTATTAGATTCCCCTTTGAATCCCTGATACAAGCCCTCAATCCTAATTTTTTGGGGTTTCCCCAAGAAGCTGAGGGGGTTGCCACCGAATAGTTGATCAATCTACCTGGCCAGAATTTTTTTTTAGATTTGCCTAACCCGTGGGAATACTAAGTCTATCCCAATTTTTCAAAACTAAGGTGTCCCATGCTATCAAGGTAGGATTATAACCACATCTATATATGCTCGCATTAACAACCTCAGATATTGACTTCTCTATTGTTTCCAGCACTTTTTCCAGACTTGAGGTTTCATTTGTAAATATCCTTTTATTACGTTCCCACCATATTGACCAGATTATTAGAGAGGGAGCACATTTCCAGATGTTTGCAAGAAGTGAATCTTGATGTAATTTTGGCCAAGATTCAAATAGATCCCACAATTTATTAGGCAGTGGTGTACAATAACCAAGTTTGTTGAGGACAAATAACCAGCACTTATGTGCAAAAGTGCATTGCAATAACAAGTGATCCCCTGTCTCAATTATATCTTTGCATAGAGGGCATTGAAAGGCTTGAGTAATGCAAAAATTTTCCAGCCTGTTGCTTGTAAGGATTCTTTTGTTCAATGCAAGCCATGAGAAGCATCCTACTTTAGGCAGAGTAGCTTGATTCCAGCAAAATTGATATGCTCGGGAGGGAACATTTTGCAGTTCCACCTATTGCAGGATTTTATATCCTTCTCTAATAGAATATTTACCATCCTTTGCTGGAGCCTAGACTAGCTTATCTTCCTTATCTGAATAATATGCTTGTCTTTCTGTGAGGATTTTTTGAAGTAGTTCAGTGTTTTGTCTTATAAGATGCAGTTCATCTGGGTCATTCCATTGTACTTTTCCTGAGAACAAGTTAAAAGCTTATACAAAGTCTATAAGGTATCTCCCCCATTCATGTTCTTTTGAAATGATAATTTCTTGAGGAACAATTAGTGATAGGAGAACAGGCAGTCCATTCTGAGAATCCCTCCAAAATTTGACATTTGACCCGTTATTAACTTCCCATGTAACATAATTGTATATTGTTTCTCTTGAGGTCATCATGAAGTTCCAAATCGCTGACCCTTTGGGTGAATCTGAAATGGTGAGGATTTGAATTGGATTATCACTATCAAGGTATTTTTGCTGCATGATCTAACACCATTTATTATGCGGTTTTGTGTACATCTGCCATACTAATTTCCCTCCAAATGCTTTGTTGCAGATTGTTAAATCATGAACTCCTACCCCTCTGAATTTTGAGCCTTTTGCCATATATTTTAGTGAGATCAGAGGCATCTTTTTCTCCCCACTCATCTTTTCTATCCAAAGGAATCCTTTAATCAATTTTTGTATTTGTTGTATAACTGATGATGGGGCTTTTAAAATAGCTAGATAATAATCTGGAATTGCTAAAAGGATAGATTTCACAAGTAATATTCAGCCTGATAAGGAGAGACACCTAGCTTTCCATGCCAATGTTCTAATCTTAATTCTTTCTATAATAGATGACCAATAAGTTGTTTTGTTCATTCCTACAAATAACGGGATCCTGAGGTAGTTTGAGGGTAGGATGTCCACTGAAAAATCTAGAACTTGAACAATTTTGGTCAAGATGACTTGGTTAGTGTTAAATAGGTATATTTGTGACTTTTGTGCATTAATTTTCTTTCTAGATACTACTACATAAAGGTCTAGGACATACTTTATTCTTTTTGCTTCCTTAACTTCTGATTTTCCAAATAATAATGTGACATCTGCAAACAGGGAATGGGTGACTGAAATATCTGTGCCCCCAATTTTTGCTCCACTCCAAAATCCCATTGTATGTTGCTTCTTGACTGTTCTAATTAATGCTTCTTCCATTAGTATGAAAAGGATGGGGGATATTAGATCTCCCTATTTGATTCCTTGAGTGGAGGAAAAGAATCCAGTTGGGTTTCCATTAATGATGACTGAGAACCAGGCCCCTAAAATACATGCCCGTATCCATTTACACCACTGCTGTGAAAAACCAAACTTGAGAAGGACTTGAAAAAGAAAATCCCAATTTACTCTATCATATGCTTTCATCATGGCTGATTTGATGACAAAATTAGGTGACTGATCCTCTTGAATATAATGGAGTGCTTCATGAGCAACTAGTGCTCCTTCCATGGTTTCTCGACCTGGGACAAAACCTCCCTGCTCTTGGGAGATAATTGAAGGAATGAGATTCTGTAATCTCATATATATGGATTTGGTGATTATTTTATATTCTATGTTGCAAAGTGATTTTGGATCTTTCATTTTAGGTATAATAGCAATATTGGTTGTATTGAAATATTTTAGCATTGACTTGCTTTGCCTTGATTCTTCCACTGCTACCAGCAAATCCCATCCAATGACCTCCCAACATGCCTAAAAAAAGAGTGGCGTATAGCCATCTGGCCCTGGAGTTTTATCTGATGGGAGTGAGTACACCACTTGTCTGAGTTCTTGAATAGTGAAGGGGGCCATTAGTATATGGTTATCTTGTTGTGTAACTATGCATGGGATAGCAACAAGAATTTCATTAAGCTGATCTTGAGATGGGGAGGGGGCTTGAGCAGGAGCAAGCAAATTTTTGAAGAAGCTAACTCCTTCATGTTGGATTTCTTGAGAATTTGTTAATGTCTTCCCCGAAGACATTTCAGTTATATAAAAGATTGTGATTTTTGCTCTTTTCTGCTTAGCTGAAGCATGTAAGAATTTAGTATTCTTGTCTCCTTCTCTAAGCCATAGTTCCTATGATTTTTGTCTCCAATATTCTTCCTCCCGAGAGCACAACTCTTCCCATTCCTCTTGGAGTTCTCTCTGTGTGTTGTATGTGTCATTGTCCATACCATGTTGTATAGTATTCTCATGTAATTGTGACAATTGTTGTTTGACCAAATCTTTTTCCTGAAAAATGTTTTTAAAGACTACCTCATTCCATTTTTTGATACATCTTTTGACATGTTTGAGCTTCATTTCCAGCTAATGCATTTTAGTTCCCACCACAAACGGTGAGCTCACCCACCATTGTTTAATCAAAGGCAAAAAATGTGGGTGCCTAAGCCACATTTTTTCAAATTTGAATGATGGTTTATGACTATTCAGAACTATTGCATTGTCTATGAACAACATTATTGGGAAGTGATCTGACCCTGGTAACGAGAGGATGTCTGATTGGAAGTGAACATTTATGAGCTTCCAATCTTGTGATACTAAAAACCAATCCAATTGGCTAGCAATTTGTGCAAAATTTTCTCTCTTGTTTGTCCATGTGAATGTACTGAAGGTTGGAACCACATCCATCAGATTGTTGTCTGATAAAAATGAAGAGAAGTCTTGTATGGTTCTTAGAGGTGGACATATACCACCTATTTTTTCTGACATGTTAAGGATATCATTGAAATCCCCTCCAAGTATTACATTTTGATTGGTGAGATTTTGAAATTGAGATGTTAAACAGTTCCATAACTTTTTCTTATCTTGCGTAGATGAAGGACCATAGATGTTAAACAAGATTAATGAAAAATCAAAACTGGTCACTTCTACCATTTGCCAATTATTATCCTACCCGATCTTTTTAATGTTGACAGTCTTGGGGTTCCATAAGATAGCTAAGCCTCCAGAAGCCCCAATTCCATGTTGGTGGAGGGACAACCAAGCTGTCCAATTTCCTAAAGTTTTATCAAAAATTTTTGAGGACAGCTTTGTTTCCTGAAGAAGAACTATATCAACATGCATAGAATCAATCTGTTGTTTGATTCTATTTCTTTTGTCAGAGGCATTACTGCCTCTGACATTCCATGATGCAATTTTCATTGTGGATAAGGAGAACCTCTCATCCTCCTTGTCAATCTATTGATGGAAACAAATGTGTCATCCAATGTGGATTGGATACTGGTTTCTATCTCTTCCTTAATTTTCAAGTTTTTTGGCTTTCACCCTCTTGACCTTGGAGTCTTTGAAGCCTGAACACATTTTGAAGGGGATTGTTCTATTGAGAGAATGCATTGTCTAGAGGAACCATTGAGATTGTTAGATATTTCAATATCTTGAGGCATATTATGTGTATGATCTGCCTCTTCAAGTGAGGGAACCCCGACCAAATCTTGAGCCATTATTGTTGCCTCTAGATAAAGGCATGCATTATCCATGCTTTGGCTATTTATTGGACAGAAAAAGTTAGGAAGCTCAGTGACTGGATGATACTCTGCAAAGTCTAAGGGTGCCTCTTCACTATACTCATGTCCCCTATGTATGATGGCATATTTAAGTTCCAACGGGAAATCTTGAAGCAATTGATTATCATTAATAGAGCCATCATTTGCAACATATAATGGAAATTCCAACAAATCTAAATTTTCAAGAAATTCCTCTTTACTCTCATCTGAAATTGTTGTTTTTCCCCCTACAAATTTTCCAGACATCTCACAACCCTTGTCTAAGGTCATGAATCCAGATGATATCTTGTCTTTTTCCTCTGCTTGTATCCCATTAGTAAGAGCTAGGATAAGTGGGGATTTACAGAATGTTAATTGTTGCACAACTTCATCGACGTTTGATGCATTCATGGTAGGGGTATTAAATTCTAGCATCCCTAGAGTTCTATTGTTGTAATGATATTCCCAGTTTAGATAGGCCATGCAAAATAAAATGTGGGGGATCATTACATAAATTCTTGCTTGCATATTCTGCTCCAAACATACTGTTTGTGTATCTGAGTTTGCATGAACCTCACTATTAGTTTGTAGTTTGTCTTGATCCTCATGTTTCATCATCTTGGTATGTCGTAAACATGTTGATGGGTCAGAGCTATGATCTGCACATACATTAATTTTACTTATTTTTCCCTTCTGACATTCAGTGTTTAAGTGTCCAAGTCTGTGCTGATATCGGTGGATTATGACCGGGTCATTTATCACAATGTTCTGAACCCACTCCCCCCATTTTGATGTAATTGCAATCTTCTATTTAAAGGTTTTCTGAGTATCCATTAAGATGCAGATTCTTACATCATGATGAGGGGCATCGAAAGGGATAAGGTCATGTTGAATAAAGATCCCCACACTATTCACTATGAATTCTAAGATCTTTGGCTCTCTGTATTCTAATGGCAGCAGAGGTAAATAAATCTAGTATGGGAAAAAGCAAGTGACATTGGGCTCTGGTTTAAAATTAAGGACCCAAGGCATCATGAAAAGACCCAATCCCTTACAGAACCAATATTTGTGTCTATTAACCTAATCTCTGTCACTTTTAGAATGCAAAATGGCAATTAAAAATTGATTTACAGAATCAATACAGAAAATTTCTTTTATCCCTTGAAGCGATTGCATAGCCCATTCCTTAATAACTGAAAATGG
Source organism: Thuja plicata (assembly GCA_018584345.1). Lineage (NCBI taxonomy): Eukaryota > Viridiplantae > Streptophyta > Pinopsida > Cupressales > Cupressaceae > Thuja > Thuja plicata. The sequence goes on along the minus strand of MU228349.1, from coordinate 3,026,566 downwards.
AAAAGTGTTAGAGGAAAACTTACCTATGAGTGCCAAATGTTGTAGTGTACCAATAGGTATTTGCAACAGGTTTTCCAGAAGACTGATCGAAGCCATTCTGAGATCTGAATGTAGCAAATCTGGGTAATTCTTCTTTTGCCAGACTTGCTTAGATTTGTTTGGAATGAAGGGGGCTTGGGCTGATCAATCCATCACTAGTGGTGTAGGATTGTCTCTTGTAGAAACATTGTGTTTACTCTTGGTGAAGTCTTCCCTCACGCCTGACAGAGATTCTGGAGGAGTTTCTAATTCGCAAATGTCAAAAATGGGCTGCTTTTCTTTAAGTAGGGATCTAGGCTTGTGTGGAGCCCTTTGTTTGCCTCGAGGAAAGGGTTTTTGAGTTTGAAATTTTGGAAAGACATTTTCCCACTCAAAACCCTTCTTCAGATTTTGGAAAACTTTTACATAGGGTTGTTGGGGTTGAGCGGCCATAGATGAAGTCTCCCCAATTTCAAACGTGCGGAAGCCTTCATGATGCTTTTAGTTGGAGAAGTGAAACTGAGGGTTTAAAAAAAATGGCTTAGCTGGCTGAACTATGGATTTACCATGAAAGATAGTTCTAGCATTGTTTCCCACCACATTTTTTTCTACAAACGTGGCCTTGGTAAAACCCTCAGTTTATGAAGATGAGTTGGACTATATTTTCTTCACTGGTTGTATTATACGTGTTGATCAGAAAATGTTTTTAGAAACAGTAGGTAAGTCAGACTAAAGACTTTCCTATTGATGCTTACCCCTTACTAAGAATTCCTGACACCTGTGATGATGTTGGTGTAGCTACTGCTGTCATTGATGATGATATTATTGTTGATGTTTCTGACATTCACGATGGTGTTTTTGCATCTGCTGAAAATGTGGTGCTGCCATTTTCCTCCTCCATAAAGTTGGTTTGATTTATCAATATAGCAATTGTCTTTATGACAAGACATGTTGTCAATTAGTACCAAAACACTTAGTCATCACAGAGTTGACCGAGCCAGCAATGCAACCCGAGTAGTGACAGTGTCGACTGAGCAAACAGTGGTAATCAGTATTACCTGAATGATCAATATGACCCAAGTACATAGAGTAGACCGAGTGCCAGATTTTAATATGTTTCCCGAGTGACAGCATAATGCCCGAGTACCAGTATATTGCCCGAGTGGACTACTGGACCCGAGTAACAGTATTGGGCCGGCTTAGCCTATATTGTTTGATATTAATTTATCTTATGGAAGCTGACTTATATAAGTATTTGATTTGGATAAGGTATAAATATAAGTTATTTTGTTTATCCAAATATATAT
>MU228349.1:3000846-3025173 GCA_018584345.1 Thuja plicata | reverse complement strand
ATATAAAAGTGTGTATGTGAATATGAAGTGGCAGATTGTTTAAGAGGCTAAAACATTAAAAGGAACAATAGAGACTCATCCATCATAGTTAGGTGATTAGTTTATATCATTAGATATTATTTAGCAAATCAAAGTTGCATAGAAGATCATCTACTAGTTCATCCTAATAGATGCATCAGCAAAATCCTCTAACAAGGTGGACTTAACTATCCTTTACAAATCTCCTAACAGAGTCGCATTACTAAATTGTATTGTACTAAATCCTTTCACAAGGTGGACCAAACAGTCCTTATTTCTCCTAATAGGGTAGGCCATCAGAAGGGGTCAATTGTAATCTTTAACAGGCTAAATTTATACTGCATTATTAAATCTTGTGGGTACCATTCCCACTCTAGTTTTAATTTCTATTTGGAAGGTTTCTGGGTAATCAAATATTATGTCAAGTGTTGTGGATTGTTTATTGCTTTTCATTTCATGAATGCAATCGGATTAGATAATCTATTAAAGGATTAAAAGGATTAAGTTTTATTGGTTTCTTATCACCCCCCCCCCCCTCTCAGTCATCTAGCCTCAACATATTTCCAACAATTGGTATCAGAACTAAAGGTTCTCTTAACAAATGTTTAACAACTTGAGAAAAGATTAGAGAAAATGGAAAAATATAGACTGGAGAAAGCCGTTGAAAATGAAAAGATAGATCTACAAGTGGACATGGATCAGATCAAGAAACTCAAGGAGCAGCTCTCTCTTTCCCTGAAAAGAAGAAAATATTTAGAAATACATATGAATGATAAAAGTTACATGGAAGAAATAATTGAAGACCTATGCAAAGAAAGAAGTTCCAAAGAAGCAGATGCAGCAATTGAAGACCTACTTGCAAAGAATCTCAATTTACATGAAGAAGTCATAAAGTTGAAAAGAGAACAAGAAATTCATTCAATCAGAATATGTGAAGTCATGGAACAAAAGAATCAAGCAGAAAATGATAGAGAAATGGCACAAGAAGTTAAAATATTGTTGAGTACAAGAGTAGAGGAAAAATAAAATGAAATCCATCATTTGTCACTTCAGCAAGCAGATATGATAAATCAATTGAATAAAGTAAATCAATAAGTTATCAAACTAAGGAAAGAAAGGATATGGAGGATAGTGGAAAAGGTAAGGAAATTGTTCCTTCACCCAATCCCAAGGATAGTGGAAAAGGAAAGGAAGTAAATACTGATGATATTGATCATGAGAAAGATATTGTGATTCCAAATTGGGATCTATCCAACTTGACAGTAGAGAAGATGGATATACTAGGGGAGCTATGGAAGAAAAGAGCTACACAACAAAAGCTCTGAGCAGAAAAGAAGAGAAACAAAGTGTTGGAGGACATAAAAGGTATATTCCTAGATTCACTCGAAGTAGAAGTAAATGAGAATGATTCTATTATGGACCAACTTGTAGACATAGTCCACAAGTTCAATAAATATTTAAGTGGTCAAGAAAAAATACTGCAGAAGGCAGAATGGAAGTTTGTGAACAAAGTTCTAGAGAATGTTGCAAGCAAGGTTGCAATTGATCAAGTAAAGCTAAACTCTCTTATTAGCTCTGTAGAAACTATTGTTAATAATGTTTCTTCACTATTTGTAGAGTTAAGTGATACTTCCAACTTCACCATGGAAATCAAGACTAAACTGACAAAGTTAGATACAGATCTAAAGAAAAGTGCAAATCAGTTGGCACTTAACCTGAGTTCGAGTTCAACACACTTTTTGAAAATTAAGTATCTGACATACATGCAGGATGAATTACTAAGGGAAGAAGCAAGGACAAGAGAATCTCTCACTGCTATGCAAAGCCAACTCCTTCCACACATGGATGTCATATAGAAGCATATAGCTCTTTCCAAGAATCTCATACATGAAAACAACTTTTCAGTTGCTGAGCTTATGATGGAGCTGTTAGCAGAGATATAGATTGAATTGCACATCCTGAAGGTGTTGCAAGATAATTGGGACAACACTTTGTCTCATATTTTGAAGGTACACAGTGGTTTCCTATCCTATTTTGGTATTACCATATAGATACATTTTTTTCATTTGTCTCAAAAAACTATAGGGAAATTCATTGTATATACATATAAGGAAATACATGTATAGAAGAGAAGTAGAGAAGAAATATATATATATATATATATGTGTGTGTGTGTGTGTGTGTGTGTGTGTGTGTGTGTGTGTGTGTGTGTTACAAAAATAATTTTGAAAAATAAAAAATAGAATCAGTTGTAACCGAGTCATGGAGCTATTGTCAAAACCCGAGAAAGTACCCAAGCATATGGTAAGGGGGAGTTTTGACTCAGAATTTTGAGAAGTTTTTGAACATGATAAGTGTTTTTGGTAACTAATGCCAAAGGGGGAGATTGATGGCCTTATGAAAATACATGTTGTCAATTAGTGCCAAAACACTTAGTCATCACAGAGTTGATCAAGCCAGCAGTGCAATCCGAGCAGTTACAATGCAACCCGAGTAGTGGCAGTATCGACCGAGAAGACAGTGGTAATCAGTATTACCAAAGTGATCAATATGAACCAAGTACACAAAGTAGCCTGAGTGCCAGAGTTTAGTATGTTTCCTGAGTGACAAAATAATGCTCAAGTACCACTATATTGCCCGAGTGGACTATTGGACCCGAGTAACAGTTTTGTGCTGACTTAGCCTATATTTTTTGATATTAATTTATCTTATGGAAGTCTACTTACAGAAGTATTTGATTTGGATAAGGTATAAATATAAGGTATTTTTTTTATCCAAATATATATAGAAGTGTGTATGCGAATATGAAGTGGCAGATTGTTTAAGAGGCTACAACAATATAAGGAACAACAAAGACTCATCCATCATAGTTAGGTGACTAGTTTATATCATTGGATCTTATTCAGCAAATAAGAGTTGCATAGAAGATCATCTATTGGTTCATCCTAACATGTGCATCAAAAAAATCCTCTAACAAGGTGGACTTAACAATCCTTTACAAATCTCCTAACAGAGTTGCATTACTGAATTATATTGTACTAAATCCTCTCACAAGGTGGACCTAACAGTCCTTATTTCTCCTAATAGGATAGGCCATCAGAAGTGGTCAATTATAAGCTTTAACAGGCTAAATTTATACTTCAGTAATAAATCTTGTGGGTACCATCCCCACCCTAGTTTTACTTTCTATTTGGAAGGTTTCTGGGTAATCAAATATTGTGTCAAGTGTTGTGGATGTTTTATTTCTTTTAATTTCACGCATGAAATCAGATTAGATAATCTAATAAAGGATTAAAAGGATAAATTTTTATTGGTTCTTGATTCACCCCCCCCCCNTCCCCCCCCCCCCCCCCCCTCTCAGTCACCTAGCCTCAACATATTTCCAACAAGGGTTTAGTGTTTGCATTAGGGTTCAAGGTTAGGGTTAGGGTTTAGCATTATGATTATAGGTAGGATGATGGTTAGGGTTATGGCCAGAGTCAAGGTTTGATTAGGGTTAGGGCTAGGACTATGGTTTAGGATTTAGGGATAGGATTAGGATTTGGGTTAGCATTAGGCCTATGGTTAAGATTATTTTTACAGTTAAGGTTTATGGTTATAGTTAGGATTATGGTTAGTGATAGGATTTAGGAATATGGTTTACATTTTGGTTAGGGCTAGTGTTTATATCATGGTTAGGGTAGAGGTAAGGGTTATAGCTAGGGTCAAGGTTGGGATTATGCTTAGGGTTAGGTTTTGGGTTATGTTTTTTTATTATGGTTAGGATTATGTTTTCATCATGGTTGGAGTTATAATAATGGTTAGGCTTATCATATAGGATAAGGATTATGGTTTAAATAGGGGTTTACATCATGGCTAGGATTAGAGTGAGTGTTTAGGTTAGGTTTAATGTTAGGGTTCAAGTTTTTAGGATTTAAGTTAGGATTAGGGTTTATAAATTAGTGTTAGGATTATCGTTTATCATTTAGGATTGGTGTTTAAAATTTAGGATTAGGTTAGGATTATGGTTTAGCATTTTTTATTAGGGTTTTTTATTTAGGATTATGGTTTAGCTTAGGATTTAAGATTTAGGGTTTAGAATTTAGGATTAGGGTTTAGAATTCAGAATTAGGGTTCAGATAGTTGTAATATCAAGTTGTGGAGTTAACAAATTAGATTATGTAGAATATTTTGCATCAATGAAACAATCTCTTTGTGATTCATCATTAACATTGGAGAGAGATAAATAGAGCATAAAAATGAGTTGCAAATTATGACAAAAATAAATTTTGTAACTTATTTTTCTAACCATGGAAATAACTTGTAACAATCTTGGCCTTTAAATAAAATAAGGAGACCATTTAATTTTGAATTTCTTTAACTCATAAGTAATCAATTCAATACTAAAATTACCTTTTTATCTATTTAAATTCTTATTTTGAAGGACCAATATTAAATTTTAAATCAATAAATTATATTGGTCTTGATAATCATAAATTTTAGATCAATAAATTATATTAGTCTTGAGAATCATATATTTTACATTATTTATAAAAAATTGAAATAAATAATATAATAAAAGAAATCATAGAAAAATATAAGAATGATTTGTTTGCCAACTATTTTGTAGGATAAAATGAAGTAAAATAAAATAAAATTTCATATATTTTTGCTATAATAAGGAATAATTTTTTAACCACTTCCTAATTGTTTTATAGAATAAAATAAAATAAGGAGATTTTTAATCTATACTCTATAAAATGAAATTACATTTTTTATATAAAAATTATTTTATTATCACATCCACCTGCTTTATAAGATAAAATAAGATAACTTTCATTCATATTCTATTAAACAAATTACTTTCTAGTATGAACAATATTTTATTATTTTATGTCTAAACAACAAACTCAAATGTGTATCTTACCAAGAGGGACACTTATTTTTTTTCAAATACATTTATATATTTGATGTTTTAGTTGGATATTTAGCCTATACCCCTGTAAATAACCATCCCAGGATGAGGAATTTTATTTGCTGACTAGAGAAAATTAAGAGACCCTGTTAGTGGGAAAAATTGTCCAAGCAATAGCTCATAGAGTCCTAAATAATCATGTAATTTATGATATGGAATTAGGCTTGACAAGAATAATAGTGAAGGATGACCTTTCTAATGATATAAATATATATTGATTAGAAAATATTGCAAAAGGCAACATCCTTACCTGTTGGGTGAAATCTGTGCAGAAATCAAAGTACCTAGGTGAATTGAATTACAAAGTGAGTGCACTAAGAAGTGATAAATTTTAGGGTGAAGAGGATAAGGATAAGGAGGTCAAGGATCCTTATTATGCAAAAGAGGATTCCATTTCACACAGTGAACAAGAGAATTCAAGGAAAGAAAAGGATATTGCAAAAAGACCTTACAAACCTTGGATGCTTGTGCATCCATGCTTCCTGAATATTTTAGAGGATGAAACCATTAAGGTATGTTTTCAATTATAAAGGAATTATGTTTTCTATAAGAAAATGATCAAGTATATTAATGTAGAAAAAAAATTTAAAATAAATTTAGAATAACTAAGAGGGGGTGAATCAGTTATCCACAGGTCTAGATGTACCAATTGAAACTTTATAACACTTTAAACAACTCAGATCTTCTCTGTAGCAATAGCATAATTAACAACATAAATATGCAATTTACTGTTCAAATGTAACTAACTTGTAGAAACTTAACAGTAAAATATAACACAAACATTCACACAAGTTGACACCAGTATTTAACGTGGAAACCCAAATTGGGAAAAACCCACTAGTAACATGCTACCAAGTTATCACTCTTCTAAAGTGAGCTCTGCTAGGAGCCAACCTTGTTAAAAGTTACAAAACACATTGCTAAATGTGACCTGGTTAAAGGATTTAATCACCCTATCAGGAGTGGCCTTGTTAGAGGTCGTAGAACATTCCACCTGAATGTCACCTTGCTCAAAGGATTTATACAATGACTGTTAGGTCAACCTGGTTAAAGGATTTTGAATGATACAATGGTTAGAAAGTAATCGGCAGGTGTGATCTGATACATACAATTTACTTTGCAAATCCAAATCCAATTCATCTCTTATGATAATTCACTGAGTGGCCTCCATTCTCATTTCAATCTTCATATCTGCTTGGAAATTTGTCTTGAGCAATCACTTTCACAACTCTTTGCTTCTCTATTCAACCTTCTTTGCTAGATCATGTCAATCAGTCAATTAACCATGCAATTCTCTTGCATAAACTTTTAACATACATACATCATGAATAACCCCTTGAGGTTATCTTATACCTCTTCATCTAGGTAAAATAAATCTTTGCCGCTTAATCAAGATCATAGATCTTAGGTTAGGTCAGATCCAACGGATCTTTCCATCATTACATTTAATTTAATTCTCCAAAGTAATCATTAATTAAATCTTGGATCCATGCATTAATTATGGTCACCCATGCATTTAAATAGTGTGGACCAATCATGCTTATCCTTAATTAACTTTACATATCCCAATAAATTCAATTATGTCGGACAGAGATCTCAAATCTTAACAATTACCAAAATATTGCTTCTTGACCAACACTGTGTTCTTTCACTCGGTCATCACTTTTATCCTCAGCAATTTTCTGGCACTCGGTTGACACTAAGAAATTATGCTTGGTATACACTGGTGCTCGGTCGACACAAACTTCACTCAGCATATACTGTTCCCAGTAAGCTGACATCTTCACTAAGTGTAATAGATAAACAACACATTACTTTGCCAATGTACCAACTGATCAAGTACCCTTGTAATTTATCATAACTCAACCATTTCACTTGGTCTTCTTGTTATCCTTGCCTTCAAATCTTTTTCAACAATCAATAGATATGGTACTCAAATAGATAGCAATAGTCTCACCAGTTAAGGTTTGACATCAATGACAAAATGACAATTGTTTACATTGTAGCTTTCCAATAATCTCCCTCTTTGGCATTGATGGCAACACCAAATAATAAAACAATAATTTTACAAACATAGCTACCATACAATCCAAAAAGTATGCCTGTGTTCCTTGATATGAAAAAATATTCATTAATGTCTTTAGCTTCACTCTGATTCTCATCTTGTAAAACATTTCTCCCTATGTGTCTGTAATCACACTGAAATCTTGTAGACTTTCTCTTTCAGTAAATTTTCCCTTTTTCTCTAAGTATATTAAATTCTCCCTCTTTTCAGTAAACTATCCCTCTTTGAAAACAATTCCAAAGATGTCGACATATTTATCATATAGATTCTTCTGTTCTAACTCAATATCATCTTGCTTATGACTGATCCTCTTTTATGTTCTTGTCTTTCTTTCACAGCTTTAGGCAGCATCCTAAAGTGTGAATTCTTGTGCATCAATGTGTCAAATACTCTGAATATAACATTTGATGCAACACTTCCATTCTAAACTAATTAGCCTCAATAAGTCAAATCACCCCTAATTTACTTCGCAGATACTCATGAGTATTCTTGGCTAGTGCTTTTGTAAATATGTCTGCTAATTGTTCCTTAGTATGCACATATTCCAGTCTCACTTCCTTGTTTTGAACTAGCTCTCTCAAGTAATGATACTTGATAGCTATATGCTTTGTCTTAGAGTGCATTACATGGTTCTTATAAATATTGATGGAACTCGTGTTATCACAATATATAACAACTGGTTTTGTGATCACTTCTTTCATACCTTTCAGTAGTATCTTCAACCACACAATATTAGATTTGTTAGCTGTTGCTGCCACATACTCAACTTCAGTTGTAGATTGTGAGGTGCAATTTTGTTTCTTTCTTTTCCATGAAATCAATCTCTTTCCTAGAAGAAATGCGCCAGCTGTGGTTCTTTTCCTATCATCCACATTTCTAGCCCAATCAGAGTCAATGTAAACTCTGAGCTCAAACTTATCATTCTTTTTGTAATGAAAACCATATTCATCTATTCCTTTCAAATATCTCAGAATTTGTTTTATTGCCATCATATGAGTTTCTTTGGGATTGGCAGAAAATCTTGCAACAATTCCAATAGCCAGAGCAATATTAGGTCTACTGTGTACAACATATTGTAGCTTTCCAATCATTGACTTGTAAAGGGTTTGATTCACTTCTTTTGTATCATTATTTTTTGTTAACTTTTGTCCAGTAGCCATGGGTGTACTCACTGGTTTTGATTATTCCATTTCAAAAGTTTTTAGTATCTCCTTGACATATTTTGATTCAGTAATATAGATACCATTCTTCATTTGATATATTTGCAAGCCAACAAAGAATTTGATTTCACCAAACATAGACATCTCAAATTTGGTTTGCATTTATTTTGCAGATGTTTGGCATAACACAGCTTGTCCACCAAATATAATGTCATCAAAAAAAATTTCAGCTAATAAAGTACCTTTATTTTGTTATGTCTTCAAATACAGATTGTTGTTGTCATTGGTTCTTGAAAATCCAATCTTTATCAAGTAATTGTGCAATCTCTCGTACCATGCTCTTGGTGCTTGCTTCAGTCCATATAGTGCCTTGTGTAATCTGCAAACCATGTTCCTTGTGCTTGGTTCAACAAATCCATCAGCTTGTTCAATGTACACTTCTTCTAATATTCGATTTAGAAATGCTAACTTTACATCCATTCGATAAACTTTAAAACCTTTGTAGGCTGCATATGCAAGTAAGGTTCTGACTCTTTCCAATCTTGAAACTAGGGTGAATGTTTCTCCATAATCAATTCCTTCCTCTTGTGCATAACCCTTGCATACCAGTCTAGCTTTATTCCTTGTTACTTCTCCATGTTCATTCAGCTTATTTCTGAATACCTACTTAGTACCAATTATATTTTTGTCATTCAGCCTAGGTACAAGTGTCCAAGTCTTATTTTTCTCAATTTTTTCAATCTCTTCATTCATGGCTTGTATCTAGTCTTCACTTTATAAGGCATATTTTACTATTTTAGGCTCAAAATCACATAACAAGCATGTACCATCTCTCAGCTTACTTCTTTTCATAACTGCAGAATCCTTTGATCCTATGATTTGATCAGGTTTGTGGTGCCTCCTTACATACTTTGCTAGAGTAACTTCTTTCTTTGCTTCAGATTCATTGTTCTCATTCAATTTAGGTATATTTTGTGTCTCGACATCTCCATCAGATATCTCAACAATTGCCTCCTGTTATCTGACAACCTCATTATGTGACTCGATAGGTGCTAGCTATTACTCAGAAACCTCATTCTCAGATTTAGGTAATACATTAGAATCTTCCTCATCTAGATGGACAAATTATTTGTAACTTTTAGGTTCATGTGTGTTTTCTACTTCGTTTCTTTCTACATATTCATCAATTCTAACATTTACACTTTCCACAATTTTGTTAGTGTTAAAATTCAAACACTTATATGCTTTACTCTTTGTTGAATATCCAAAAAATATGCCTTCCTCACCTTTAGCATTAAGTTTTTCATTTATTTTATCCTTCAGTATAAAACATTTGCTTTCAAAAACTTTGAAATATATTACATTAGGTGCATATCCCTACCATAGCTCATAAGGTGTAGCATTAGTACCTTTCTTGACTTTTACTTTGTTTAGGGTATAGACTGTTGTACTTACAGCTTTTCTCCAATATTTTTGTGCAACATTTTTCTCCATCATTAGTGTTCTGGCACAATCCATGATAGATCTATTTCTTCTTTCAGCAATACCATTCTGTGGTGGTGTCCCGGGTGTAGACATCTGTCTTTTTATACCTCGGTCATTGTAGAACATGTTAAACTCATTAGAAATCAACTCGCCTCCTTGGTCAGATCTCAAACATTTCAGACTTTTTCCTGTCTCCTTTTCAACTTTTGCCAAGTACCAATTAAATAACTGGAATGCATCAGATTTCTCCTTAAGAAACATAACAGTCATCATTCTAGAGTAATCATCAACAAATAGAATAAAATATCTATCTCCATAGTAACTTTTCTCACCAATGGAACCACAAAGGTCAGTATGAACCAATTCCATAATTTACTCAAAAGTACGAGTCTTTCTTTTGAAACTAGATTTAGTCATTTTTCCCAATTGACATTGCTTACACATTGCATTTTCAGGTTTCTTTAACTTAGGTAGCCCTCTAACTTTTTTCAATTTTCTTATGCTTACCAAGTTATCAAAGTTTACATGACACAACATTTTATGCCATAACCAAACATCATTATATTGTGCAAAAAATCATGTCTCATCAACTAAGTCCAGATAGAAAAAAGTTACCTTCTGTTTGCTCTCCACTTCAAACTAGTTCTCCAGTGGCATAATAGATCTTTGCCTTCTTGTGATGGAATTCAACTCTGTAACCAGAAGTATTCAGGTGTGCAACACTTGATAAATTATATTTAAGATTATCAACCCAATATACATTGTCACATCTAATCTTGTCAATAAAGTTAATTGATCCTTTCCCTTTAAAAAGACATGGTGCATCATTACCAAATTTAACATAACTGCCATTTCACTGATCTAGGGTTTCAAAATTATCCTTGTCATCAGTCATGTGATGTGAACAACCACTGTCAATAATCCAATGGTCACCTTTACTCATATAATAAATTAGTGCATTTTTCTCATCATCATCAGAATCATCTTTCATAGGAACATACACAACTTCTATATCATTTTCATCAGAATTATCAGTTCCACTGTCAGAAGCTTCTTCATCTATATAGAAAGATTTCTTACCTTTGTCTTTGTAATCCTTATACTTTCTGAAGTCTTGGTCATCCTTTCTATCTTTGTACTTTCTATCCCTTCTTTCATCTTTGTCATTCTTATCAGGACATCTAGCAGCAATATGACCAACTTTGTTACATGAAAAACAAATGATAGGGAGTTTACCTTTGAATTTCCCTTTCCCTCTCGATAGTCTTATTTCCATAAGTGCCTCAAGTTCTTCTAGATCATCATCTGTAGTGTTGTTGTCACTATTTACATATTTCTTTCCTTTCTTTAATTTGTTAAGGACCAACTTGGATCTGAATGCGAAATCAATAGCTTGTGGAGTGTCGTTATCAAAATTTGACATCTCAAATGCAGTAAGTCTGCCTACCAAACCTTTTAAAGTCAAATTTTTATTAGGAGCACATCTTAATTCTTGAATTGCAAAGACTCTAATAACATATACAGGAAGAAGAGTCCTCAATAGCTTTCTCATAATGGTGTTATCATCAATGGTTCCATTATCTCCTCTAATAGAATTCATAACTTCCTTTATCCTACCACAATATTGTTTTATATTTTCTCCTTCTTGCATTTTAATTTCATCAAACTTTCATATTTGGCTCTCAACACATTTGTATCTCCTCCATAGATGGTTGCTAGGGTATCCCACATCTTCTTTGCATTTGTACAATTCTTTACGTCTTCAAATTTAGGATAGCTCAGGGATGATGCAGTCTCCAACATTGCTTGATTGTGTTCTTGCTTTTCTCTTAATTCTTCAGTTGTGAGAGGTGTAGTTGGGACTACATAATCATGTTCAATATAGCACTTAGCAGCATCAAAATTACCAGTTAGATGCAATTTCATCAAACTCTGCCATGCAGGGAAGTTATCTTTGTTCAACTTCGGTACCTCCTTTTTATACATCTTGATCTTTTGCTCCAAGTACTTTCAAACTATTTTCAAGAGACCAGAGCTCTGATACCAATTGTTAGAATAAATTTAGAATAACTAAGAGGGGGGTGAATCAGTTATCCTCATGTCTAGATGTACCAATTTAAACTTTATAGCACTTTAAACAACTCAGATCTGCTCAGCAGCAATAACATAAGTCAACAACATAAATATGCAGTTTACTGTTCAAATGTAATCAGCTTGTAGAAACTTAACAATAAAACACAACATAAACATTCACACAAGTTGACACCAGTATTTAACATGGAAACCCAAATTGGGAAAAACCACCAGTAACATGCTACCAAGTTTTCACTCTTCTAAAGTGAGCTCTACTAGGAGCCAACCCTGTTAAAGGTTACAAAACACATTGCTAAATGTGACCTGGTTAAAGGATTTAATCACCCTATCAGGAGTGGCCTTGTTAGAGGTCTTAGAACATTCCACCTGAATGTCACCTTGCTCAAAGGATTTATACAATTACTGTTAGGTCAACCTGGTTAAAGGATTTTGACTAATACAATGGTTAGAAAGTAATCAACAGGTGTGATCTGATACATACAACTTACTTTGAAAATCTAGATCCAATTCATCTCTTATGCTAATTCACTGAGTGGCCTCCATTCTCATTTCAATCTTAAGATCTGCTTGGAAATCCATCAAGCAATCACTTTCGCAACTCTCTGCTTCTATGTTCAGCCTTCTTTGCTAGATCATGCCAATCAATCAATTAACCATGCAATTCTCTTGCATAAAATTTTCACATACATACATCTTGAATAACCCCTTGAGGTTATCTTATACCTCTTCATCTAGGTAAAATAAATCTTTGTCGCTTAATCAAGATCGTAGATCTTAGGTTAGGTCAGATCCAACAGATCTTTCCATCATTACATTTAATTTACTTCTCTAAAGTAATCATTAATTAAATCTTGGATCCATGCATTAATTATGGTTACCTGTGCATTTAAATAGTGTGGACCAATCGTGCTTATCCTTAATTAACTTTACATATCCCAATAAATTAAATTAGGTTGGCCAAAGATCTCAAATCTCAACAATTACTAAAATATTGATGCTCAGCCAACACTGTGTTCTTCCACTCAGTCATCACTATTTTCCTTGACAATTTACTGGTGCTTAGTCGACACTAAGAAATTATGCTCAGCATACACTGGTGCTCGGTCGACACAAATTTCACTCGGCATATACTGTTCCAAGTAAATTGACATCTTGACTAAGTTTAATGGATAAACAACACATTACTTTGCCAATTTGCCAACTGATAAGTACCCTTGTAATTTCTCATAACTCAACCATTTCACTTGGTCTTCTTGTTATCCTTGCCTTCAAATCTTCTTCAACAATCAATAGATATGGTACTCAAATAGATAGCAATAGTCTCACCAGTTAAGGTTTGACATCAATAAAAAAACAACAATTATTTACATTGTAGCTTTCCAACAATTTCTACAAAAAAATAAATTCTTTAATGGCATTTCAATCATAATGGGGAAGGGGAGGAAGTGGTGGTGGAAATAGAAGTGCTAGCTGGAATGAAGGAAAAGATGGCAGTTTTGATAGATGTGGAAATGAGGGCATGGGCAGAGGTATGAGAGGTAAGTGGACTAAAGATGTAATAAATAGATGTGGAAGAAATTATGGAAGAGGTATAGTTTCTGGAAGGGGTACCAATGAATCAAATATTAATGATAGGTGGGGGTGAAATTGTGTTGATGCATGGGGATCAAAAACTGAGGAATGGGGCAACAATTATGGTAGAAAAAATCTTGAAATTCTTTCCAAAGGAGCTTGGATTGTGAGCTCTGGGGAAAGTGAGTTGAATAGATGGGGAAGTGATGGGTGGGATACTGTAAAATTGAGTGATGGATAGAATTCTTCTAAAGTTAGTAATGATGATCCTACATTTAAAGAGAGTATATGCCAACAAGAGGGTCTTAGTAAAGGTGGTGATGACATTTTGAAAACTTAAAAATATCAGGCAAAAGAACCTCGTGGATGGGGTCATGCAGAAGTAGGTAGTAATGGGAGTGTTGGAAGTAGTGGTTGGGAGTCATAAGATCTCATTGTTAAATAACAGATTCCATGCTTTGATTTAACTCAAGTTTGACTTCCTTGTTAGTTTAACTTATGTTCCAAGTCCATTATTGTTAGAATGATTTAGAATAATTGAGAGGGGGGTGAATGGGTTATCCTCGGGTCTAGATGTACCAATTGATCTTTCAAACACTTCAACCAACTTAGATACAAAAATACACTCAGTCTCTCTAACTTATAATTGGCAACATAAACTTACAGTCCACTATCCTAAAATAATCAACTTGCATAATATAAAAATATTAACAGTACAACACATCAAATAACATTCACACAAGTATGACACCAAGATTTAATGTGGAAACCCAATATGGGAAAAACCAGGTCAGTAACATGCTACCATATTTTCACTCATCTAAAGTGAACTTTGTGAGGAGCCAACCCTATTAAAGGTTACAATACACACTCTTAAATGTGACCCTATTAAAGGATTTAATCACCTTGTTAAAAGTGAGCCTTGTTAGAGGACTTAGATCATTCCATTAGAATGTCACCTTGATCAAAGGATTTACAATATGACTATTAGGTCAACCTTTGTTAAAAGGATTTTGACTGATACAATGGTTACAAAGTAA
Source organism: Thuja plicata (assembly GCA_018584345.1). NCBI lineage: Eukaryota > Viridiplantae > Streptophyta > Pinopsida > Cupressales > Cupressaceae > Thuja > Thuja plicata. The sequence goes on along the minus strand of MU228349.1, from coordinate 3,010,785 downwards.
AAGTAGATTTGATCTGAAACATACAACTCACTTTGCAAATATAGATCCACTTTCGCTCAAATTCTAATTCATTGAATGGCCTCCATTGTCATCTCTATAACTCAAATCTACTTGGAAATTCATCAAGAAATCACCATTGTGCAGTCTTATACTACTCTTCTCATCCTTCTCAGCCTTCTACTTAAATTTTCCAATCAATTGAATCAACGTCAACATACATAACTTGAAATCAGCTTAATCTTATACCTCTCTAATCAAGTAACTAGATCTTTTGCCACTTAACCATCACCGTAGATCTTAGGGTTTGGTCAGATCCAATGAATCCTTCAAATATTTCATTCTCCTTCTACCTTGTATAATACATCTCAAAAATCCTTCTTGAATCCATACATAAAAATGGTTAAACATATATTAAATGCTCATTTAATTCTACACAACAATCATCCTTATCTTAAATACACTTTACATATCCTAAAAATTCAACTATGTGGGCTAGGATCTCAAATCTTTCTCAAACTGCCAAAATGTTGATACTCGGTCATCACTGTGTTCTTCCACTCAGTCATCACTAGGTAACTTGGTAATTTATTGACGCTCAATAAATGTTGATGCTCGATTGCACTAATTTTTCTTAGCATGTACTGTCGCTCAGTCGACACTCGCATCACTTGGCACAAACTGGTTGAACTTATGTTTCTTAATCTTTTGCTCTGTTACTCGGTCAAGACTAAACTTTTAATCTTCCAATATTCACTTGGTGTTAAAGATAAACAACTTATTATCTTGTCAAGGTGCAATCCATCAAGTGCCATTGTAGTTTCTCATGACTCAACCATTTCACTAGGTCTTCTTGTTATCTCCTCTTTTCAAATCTTCTTCATCAATCAATTGATATGACACTTTATAAGATAGCAACTGTCTTACTAGTTAAGGTTTGACATCAATGGAAATATAACAATTGTTTCAATTGTAGCTTCCAACAGTTTCCCTCTTTGGCATTGATGGAAAACACATGCAAATAACACATGCAAGGTTACCAAACAATCCAAAAAATATGTTCTCTAAACAGATTTTCATTAATGTCCTTAGCTTCATTCTAATTCTCTCCAATACAAATATTATCTCCCTCTTGGATAGATTCTTTCTGTATCTTATCTCCCTTTGTGTTTTCTCTGAATATCTCCCTCAAATAGTATATCTCCCTCTTTGTCTCATAGTCTTATCTCCCTCAATGTCTATTCTCCCTCTTTGACAACAATACCAAAGTCATACATCTTCACCATGTAGATATCACTGTGTCATCTTTCTCAACTAAATGCAACTTTTTTCATCTTTCTTATGAATGATCAACATCTTGTGTGTTACTCTTCACATCTTCAGGCAACTCCTAAAGTGTGACCTTTTTTGCATCAATTTTTTAGATATTCTGCGTAATACATTTCATGCAATCACTCCATTTCATCCTAGTTAGCCTCGGCTAGGGTAATATCCCCTAATTTGCCTCTCAAATACTCATGAGCATCCTTAGGTAATGCTTTAGTAAATATATATACTAATTGTTCCTTTGTATTCACATATTCTAGTCTCACTTCTTTATCTTGCACTAGCTCTCTCAAGTAATGATACTTGATATCAATATGCTTGGTCTTTATGTGCATCATAGGGTTCTTTGATATATTGATAGCACTTGTATTATCACTAAAAATAACAACCGGTTGAGTGATTTATTCCTTCATTCCTTTCAACAATTGCTTGATCCACAATATGTTTGAACAATTAACTATTTCTGCAACATATTCAGCTTCTGTTGTAGATTGAGATATACAATTCTATTTCTTTCTTGTCCAAGATACTAATATCTTTCTCTAAAAGAATGCACCACCACTTGTACTCTTTCTTTCATCAACATTTCCTGCCCAATCTGCATCTGTATAAAATTTCAATTCAAACTTCTCATTCTTCTTATAATATAGTCCATAGTCCTATGTTCCCTCAGATATCTCAGTATCCTTCTCACTGTCATCATGTGACTATCCTTAGGATTTGCAGAAAATATTTCAACAATCCCATTGCTAATGCAATATCTAGTCAAGAGTGAACAACATATTGTAGCTTCCCAATCATTGACCTATACAAGATTTGATTGACTTCAGTTGTCTCATCAGTCTTTGATAGTTTTTGTCTAGTAACCATAGGTGTACTTACAGGTCTAGAGTCCTCCATGCTAAAGGTTTTTAGTATCTCCTTGATATATTTAGATTGAGTAATGTAGATACCCTCTTCATTTGATAGACTTGAAAACCAACAAAAAATTTGATCTCTCCAAACATAGACATCTCAAATTCAGTTTGCATCTCATTTGAAAATGTTTGGCATAAAGCATCTTGTCCTCCAAATATGATATCATCAACAAATATTTCAGCTAAAAATATCCCTTTACCTTTTTTAGACTTAAAGTATAGATTACTATTATCATTTGTCCTTGTAAAACTAATTTTGACTAAGTAATTATGCAATCTCTCATACCATGCTCTGGGGGATTGCTTCAATCCATACAACGCTTTATGTAGCTTGTAAACCATATTATTCTTGCTTGAATCAACAATTCCTTCATCTTGTTCAATGTATACCTCTTCTTCCAGCATTCCATTCAAAAATATTGATTTGACATCCATCTGATATACTTTGAATCTTTTGTAAGCTGCATAAGCCAGTAAAGTTCTAACTCCTTCCAATCTAGCAATTGGGGAAAATGTCTCACCATATTCAATGTCTTCTTCTTATGCATATCCTTTGCATACTAGTCTAGCCTTGTTTCTGATTACTTCTCCATCCTCGTTCAACTTATTTCTAAATAACTGCTTGGTTACAAAAACATTCTTGTCCTTTGGTCTAGGTACTAGTGTTCAGGTTTTGTTCTTCTCTATTTGCTCAATTTCTTCATTCATGGCATGTATCCAATCTTCATTATCCAAAGAATATTTCACTGATTTAGGCTCAAATTCACATAATAAACATGTCTAATTTTTCAATTTTCTTCTTGTTATGACCTCTGAATCTTTTTCTCCAATGATTTGATTTGGTTTATGATGTCTTCTTACATATTTAGCTAGTGTAGGCTATGGTCTTCTTTCTTCATGTTGATGCTTGTCAGATTCATCTTGAAAATTCTCTTCAGGTTCATTTTGTGTCTCTACTTCTTCATCTAATTTCTTAGTAGTTACTTCGTGATGCTTGGAAACATCTTTCTATGACTCAACATTTTCTTGTTGTTGCTCAGCAATACCATTCTGTTGCTCAGTAACTCCTTTTTCTAGTTCAGGTAAACTGTTGGGCTCTCCTTCGTTCATGTATACAAAAGATCTATAATATTTAGGTTCTTGTTTGCATTCAACTTCATTATTTTATGCATATTCATCAATTCTAACATTTGCACTTTCCACAACTTTGTTAGTGTTAAAATTTAAACACTTATACACTTTTCTCTTAGTAGAATAATATAGGTATATGCCTTCATCACTCTTAGCATCAAGTTTTCTATTTATATTGTCATTCAATATATAACATTTGCTTCCAAAAACTTTAAAGAATTTTATATTAGGTGCATATCCATACCATAACTCATAAGGTGTAACATCAGTACCTTTATTGACTTGTACTCGGTTCAAGATATAGACTATTGTCCTTACAGCTTCTCTCCAATAATTTTATGCAACATTCTTCTCTATCATCAGTGTTCTAACACAATCCATTGTTGATTTATTCCTTCTCTCGGTTATGCCATTTTGTGGGGGAGTCCTTGGAGCAGAAATCTATCTTTTAAGTCCTCCAACATTGCAGAATAAATTAAACTCGTTAGATATAAACTCTCCTCCTCTGTCAAATCTCAGACATCTCAAGCTCTTACCTATATCTTTTTCATTTTTTTCCAAATACCACTTAAACAACTGAAAGGCATGAGATTTTTCTTTGAGAAACATCACAGTCATCATTGTAGAATAATCATCAACAAATAGTACAAAATATTTATCACCATGGTAGCTTTGCACATCAATAGGTCCACAAAGGTCATTATGAACCAATTCCAAAACATCATCAGAAGTATAGGTTTCTTCAATCTTCATAACCCTCTTACTCTTTTCATCTTACTAATGTTTACCAAATTGTCAAAGTTCACATGACACAACCTTTTATGCCATAACCATACATCATCATATTGTGTAAAAAAACATGTCTTATTAGATAGATCTAGATAGAACAAATTACCTCATGTCTGTTCTCTACTTACAATTAGTTCACCAGTAACATCAAATATTTTAGTCTTCTTGTGATGGAATTCAACTTGGTATCCAGAAGTGTTCAACTGAGAAACACTCACAAATTTACAATTAATTCCTTCAACCCAATAAGCATTGTCAGATGTGATCTTATCAGTCAATTTTATTGATCCTTTTCCTCTCACAAGACATGGTTTACCATTACCAAACTTAGCACTACCACCTTTGCAATAATTTAAGGTTTCAAATTTACTTTTATCACCAGTCATATGATGTGAGAAACCACTATCAATTATCCATATATTACCTTTACTCATATATCAAATAAGTGCATTTTATCATCCTCTTCAGAATCATCTTTCATAGCAACATAAACAACTTCTATATCATTGTCCTCAGATTTATCAGATTCACTATCAGTTTCTTCTTCAATAATATAATAGGATTTCTTCCCTTTGTCTTTGTAGTCCTTATACCTTTTGAAATCTATGTCATCCCTTTTGTCTTTGTACTTTCTTTCTCTTCTTTCATCCTTGGCATTCTTGTCAGGGCATCTTGCTACAATATGGCCAACTTTGTTACATGAAAAACAAATTATAGGAAGTTTACCTTTGAATTTTCCTTTTCCTCTCAGTAGTTTTCTAGCCATAAGTGCCTCAAGTTCATCAAGATCATCATCAGAAGTGTCACTGTCACTATTGACATGTCTTTCTTTTCCTTTATTATATTTATGAAGAGTCAGTTGTGATTTGAATGTAAAATCAACATTGTGAGGAGTGAAATTATCAAAAATTGATAACTCAAAAATAGTAAGTCTACCAACTAGACCTTCCAGAGTTAAGTTGTTACCAAGTGTACATATCATTTCTTGTATAGTAGATACTCTAATAGCATAAATAGGAAGTAGGGTTCTCAATACCTTTCTAATAACAGTATCATCATCAATAGCTCCATTATCTCCTCTAATAGAATTCACAACCTCCTTAACTCGGCTACAATATTGAACAATAGTTTCATCATATAACATTATTATTTCATCAAACTTACCTCGCAAGCTTTCAGATTTGTCTCTTAGTGCATTTTTATCACCTCCATAGATAGTTTCTAGTGTGTCCCACATTTATTTTGCAGTTTTATAGTCATTTATGTCTTCAAATTCAGGATAACATAGGGCTAATGCAATGTCCAACATTGCTTGATTGTGTTCTTGTTTTTCTTTCATTTGCTGAGCAGTCAACATTGTTGACACATTTATGTAATCATTTTCCACATATTATTTTTCTTCTTCTCCAATTCCAGCTAGGTGTAGCTTCATCAAACTTTTCCATGCAAGGAAATTTTCCTTATTCAGCCTCAATGCCTCCTTTTTATACATCTTGATCTTTAGCTTCAAGTACCTTCAAAATTTTCCTTACAAGCACCACAAAGCTCTGATGCCAATTGTTACAATGATTTAGAATAACTGAGAGGGGGGTGAATCAAGAATCCTCAAGTCCAGATGTACCAATTGAACTTTCAAAAACTTCAACCAACTTAGATCTACTCAACAATCCACTTGGTCTCTATAACTTATAATCAGTAACATAAACTTGCAATCCACTATACTATAATAATCAACTTGCAGAATATAAAACTCTTAAAAGTAAAATAGATCAACTAACATTCACACAAGTATGACATTAGGATTTAACATGGAAACCCAATATGGGAAAAAACACCAGTAACATGCTACAAAATTGTCACTCTTCTGACGTGAGCTCTGTAAGGAGACAACCCTATTAAAGGTTACAATGCACACTGTTAAATGGGACCCTATGAAAGGATTTAATCACCCTGTTAAAAGTGAGCCTTGTTAGAGGACTTAGATCATTCCATTAGAATGTCGACTTGATTAAAGGATTTATAATATTACTGTTAGGACAACCTTGGTTAAAAGGATTTTGAATTATACAATGGTTAGAAACCAAGAGTAAATTTGATCTGAAACACACAACTCACTTTGAAAATACATATCCACTTTCGCTCATATTCTAATTCACTGACTTGCCTCCATTGTCATATCTATCACTCAGATCTGCTTGGAAATTTGTCAAGCAATCACCACTGTGCAGTCCTATACTTCTCTTCTTAACCTTCTCAACCTTCTTCTTAGATTTTCTAATCAACTGAATCAACCTCTACATACATAACATGCAATCAGGTTAATATTATACCTCTCTAATCAAGTAGCTATATCTTTTGTTTCTTAATCATCATCATAGATCTCAGGGTTTGGTCAAATCCAACAAATCCTTCCAACATTTTATTCTCCTTCTACCTTGTAGAATACATCTCAAAACTCCTTCTTTAATCCATACATAAAAATGGTTAAACATATATTAAATTCTCATTTAATTCTCCACAATGATCATCCTTTTCTTAAATACACTTTACATATCCCAAAAATTCAACTATCTCAACTAGGATCTCAAATCTTTTTCAAACTATCAAAATACTGACACTCAGTCATCACTAGATAACTTGGTAATTTATTGATGCTCGATAAATGTTGATGCTTGATCGACACTAATTTTTATCGGCATGTACTGTCGCTCAGTCGACACTCACATCACTCGGCACAAACTGCTTGAACTTATGTTTCTTAATCTTTTTCTCTATTACTTAGTCAAGACTAAACTTTTAATCTTTCAATCTTCACTTGGTGTTAAAGATAAACAACATATTATCTTATCAAGGTTCAATCCATCAAGTACCCATTGTAGTTTCTCATGACTCAACCATTTCACTAGGTCTTCTTTTTATCTCCTCTTTTCAAATCTTCTTCATCAATCAATTGATATGGCACTTTACAAGATAGCAATTGTCTTACCAGTTAAGGTTTTCCATCAATGGAAATATAACAATTGTTTCAATTGTAGCTTCCAACAACTATAATGTACAGGTTTTGATGACATTAGAATAGACAATCATGATCAAAATTAATACAAATAATCAATATAGTTTTCTATACTTTCAAATTTTTGACGGTCTTATTAAGTACTTAATGTAATTATATTGAGGTTCATAGTTGTTGACCCATTGTATTATTAATTATTAACTGATACAGTGTTTATACTATTTTATTTACTCTTGAGATTACTTCATTAATGAAATTGGCATAATGTTTTCTTTAGTATAATTACGAGGGAGAAAGTATTATTAGCATTGAATTTACATTCACTTTCCTTCTAGCTTTGTTTTTGGATCTATATGATACTCCCATTTCTTCATTTTTACGTTTTTCTATTTTTGTGTCATCCTTCTTGCTATTAGATGTGGTTATATACAACTGACCCCCTTTCTCTTTGATAATGTGCACCTTTTCTCTTTACTTCAACCTCTCATTTTTATTCATAGGATCTTCCTTGTTGGATTTCCCCATTCTAATACTCACTAATAAAGTGGGGATAGAATAGCATAGAAGAAAATATGAAAAATATGTTTTCATTGAATGATCTCTAAACTATATATAAGGAAATGTTGTCACATTCCTTGGATTTTGAATCTACTGTAGACAAGACTTTGATTTTACCAACCCCATGTATGTTTTTTTTTTGCTCAAATTGTGGTCCCTTGAATGTTCAAAGATGCCCTTATGCTTATTTGGGGTCATCAAATTATTTTTATTCTCCTTTATGAACTATTCAAATCTGTCATCAAGACTATGACATTATGACAATCAGCCTGAAGGGCCACCTATGGTAAGTGTTATAACATTTTTGGGTTTTATTTTCCAAATATTGTTATATAATTTTTTTGACAATTTCAAATGGGCCAAGGGCCAAGCCCTATCAATGTTGACCAACCCCCAAAAAAGACCAACACCTTGCCACCTAAAAGTGAGCTTAGAGCGCATAGAAGTGCAAGCCCCACCAAATGCATTGTTGCCAAACTACCAAACCCATTAGAAGTTTGAAAAAATAAATAAAAAAGTTCCTTGCAAATTCTAAAGGCAGCCTCACTCCTCAAAGAAACCACTCCAAGAAAATAAAATGACCAAAAAAACCTATGCTTATAGTATAATCTATAGAACAATATGATGACAAATGTATCCCAAATAGATGTTAGTATGATGTCAACAACACTTTATGAATAATAATAAACAACTTATATTGATATCACATTTACATATAATGATTAGATAATTTAGCTGATAGGCTATTTACCTGTAGGTACAGCCACCTTCACCGTAAAGGTAGTTCAAGTCAGAGAATGGTCCATGCTGGGATAAAACCAAATCAGGAATGGTTTTGGGAAGGAATTCACAGTAGATGCATTGTCTTTGCCAAGGCCCGCCACCAAGCTGTTTATAGAGGGCCGCCCTGGCTGCAAAGGAATGAGGTGATGGATTTGTTCTGTAACACTATCCTGCTTCCGTGGCACATTGTCATCTCCTATAAATAGTGGGTGGGCAAGGAGATAAGCCGCACGATGCGTGGAGATTTACCACCATCGAGGTTAAGGGAAAAATGGCTCCCATCATCACCTATATATATGGTAGTCGAAGCTTTCACATTGGAAAACTTGCTCCCCTTTCAAAGTGTCCATCCTGACATCAGAAATAGGAATCTCACACTCAAACAGTATGTGGAAGGGTTTCAAGCACATCTGTGAGAAACATGGATGAAGATAGAAAAGGATAACGCCAATTGGCTCCTCCTATTTCTGGCGACAATTATCCAGAGTTGAAGAAGAAAAAGAAAGATCCAGAAAAATTGGCAATTCACCATATGATTGCAGAGTGCAATAGAAGAGTCAAATTGAAAGAGCATTTCCAGAATCTTTACTCCTTTTTTCCAAGAAATTTCAAAGTAAGATATTGCAGATGGCATCACTATAATCTTTTCTATAGAAATTTATACTAATATAAAATTTTATGAAGTTGTATTTACATATTTTTAAAATATGTAGAACTGATGATATACGGTACAGTAAATGTGTTGTTTCTCAGGATTTCCTTCACCTGTAGAATTGCAATTTCATAAATTTAGGAATTTTATTTTAATGCTTTCTAATTTTGCAAGTGCACTGTAGAATTTGTGATCTCTTTTTTTAAGAAATTGCGAGGTATCATATTACAAATTCTACTGATGTGAAATTTAATGAAGTTGTAGTTAAATCTTCTCAATGTAATACGGTACACTAATTCTGCCATTTCATCAGATTTACTACAGATGTAGAACTATGTTATCAGAAACGAGAAACGAGAAACGAGAAATGTAACGGCAACCGCAACGTAACGAGAAACGTGATATCTATAGGTTGCGCATAAGAAACCGATCGATATATATATAATTTTAATTTATTTATTATTTATAAAATAGTTTATATTAATAATAATATAATAAGTATTAAAATTTAAAAACATAATTAAAAAACTAAAGTCATCTCAAAATATATTTAAAATATATTTTTGAATTTTCAAATTATTTATATAAAATTTGTCACATAAAATAGAATATTAGTTTCATATATAATTATACTATTATTGAAAATTATAAACAAAAATATATATTCGATCACTCAACTATACCAATCTCTTATATCAATAAATTTATATTAACTTGAGTTTAAAATTTGTTAACTCAAACTTAGAAATTTATTTGCATTAATATTCACTACC
>MU228349.1:2951565-3000359 GCA_018584345.1 Thuja plicata | reverse complement strand
CTTTACTCTCTTCTTCCGAGTACTTTCAAGCTTTGATGTTACCGACAGCGTCATTATAATTTTTTTTCCTACGAATTTCTACTGTCTGTAAATTTTATGATGCTCTAGTTCTGCAATAATCGGTTAATTTTGTGAAATTTTGTTGTACGTTACAATATTTGTGTTGTTTGTTTAAATTTACTTGACCTGTAGAACTGCAACTTGATAAATTTAGGAAATTTGTTTAACACTCAGTTAACTTTCCGCAAAGCTTTGTCCTTCAACACAGCTTCTGCCAAAAAGAAAATAAGAAGTTTATGTTTGTGACTTTTGATGGTTGTTTTGCAGAGAGGTAAGAATTAAATATTGGCAAATACCACAAGCTATTTGAAAGAACTAAAGCTTCGCGTGTGGGATCTAGAACAATAGAGTGAAAGCGTCGACGAATTGATTCCGAAAAATTTCTCAAATAGTGAAGAAGGAAGTGTCGTGTTCGATTCTGACAATGTTTTCAGTTCAGACAGCCTACTACTTTACTGTAGCGACGACGTGATTTTGGATCAATGCAATGATATCCCCTGCCAAGTTAAAATTATAATTAATGTGCAGAAGAAGGATTCTTGCTCAGCAGTTTTGCTTCTGAGAGTAATAGAGCTGCTGAGAGCAGAGCAGTTGGAGATCATTTTTGATTCACATAAAAAGGAATTTGGATTTCAGACTTAGGAGACATCGAGCATAGCCATTCTTTAGAAAAGATTAGATGCTCACTGTGTTCCAATAATACACATCTCTACATCTGCACGAGTTGAAGCATTTTGAAAAATATTTGCGGCACATCAATGACTGGCAGAACTCATGTTTTATCCATCTTCATCATTGTTATGCTAGAGCACAAGATCTTCTACCATTGGATCAACATAGAATATTACGAGTACTTAATGAAATTGATGCTATCCATGTTGGTGCGGCAGCTGCAGGTATTTGTTCAAAGTTTTGGGAAGAAATAGATGAAAACAAATGAGACGGGAATGGAGATAGAAGTAGATATTCTTGGATACAATACCTTTCCTCTTGCCTCAATGACTATTGCATGTGGTATATATGATCTGTAGTGCTGACTATTACAGTCTTGATGGCCTAGGAACGTCAAGTAATACTATTTTCCAACTTGAAACCTGCTTTAATAATGGCAGCGTGCAGACTTCTCCCTACCTCAAAAGCTTTCCTTCTTGTACGAACTTCTAAGAGGTGTAGTAGAAGCGGAAGAAGAAGTACACTTCTCCCTACCTCAAGAGCTTTCCTTCTTGTATGAACTTCTAAGAGGTGTAGAAGCGGAAGAAGAAGTACACGGAGACAGAGAAAATGAGTAAGAGGTATATATTATGATCGGCTAACCATTGCACCTCCTCTATTAGGTGGAGGTGCTAGTTATAGTAAATGGAGGCAACCCTGCTACATGTGTCTTCCTGTTATATAATTCACTAACACATAAACCTTTTCATAATAAGATGAAAAATGGGAAAAGAAAAACTACTACATCCTATACTAAATTGTGGGTGCGTCTTTTTCATGATTAATTACTAGTTGTGCTGATATAATAAGCATTCCATGTTATTCGTCATCACTTATAAGAGAATCTATTGCACAATACTTACTATAAACATACAAACACTCCTTAGAGTGATTAGAATGCAACATCAACAACACACATTCATTATGCTCCTCTAACATCTATATTAAACACCTAAGGCATGTACATTATGATATTTATCACTTGCATGTCATTAGAAAAGACCTATCTTAACCTTATAAAAGTGGGTAGCTCTTATTTTTCACCCTTTGATATATGATTATTTATTCTGGCACATCACACTTGATTTTCTTCATATCAAAGAAGTAACGAGCTATGTTTTAAGCGAATTAATATTCTTTGCATAGGTCTTCCATATGGTCTCTATTTTAACCTTAATTGTGGTGATACAGAAGTTGATGCAAAGGGTCTACAAACAATTTTATATTGTTAAAAAAATTAATTGAATTTTTTTCTAATTTTGTTCTTTTTTTTATGTTTTACTTTTGTTATTTAGAAATATTTTAATGATCATAATTATAAAATTAAAAGTTATTAATATACTATTTTAAACCAAATTTCAAGTTGATATAGGTTTATGGCTTGTTTATTGGTCTATTTCCAAAATGCTTCAGCAACCCTATGTTAAAATTGTTTTAAACTTCAGAAGCTATAGGAGTTGTATAAGCTACAACAAGGATTGTGTTGTCTGCTTTAGGAAAAACAAAATATTAGTTTTTGTGTTTCGTTCCTATAAGAAATGAGCTAAATTTATTAATCTCTTTTTCATTTGAATGTTGAGTGGAGGCCTTACTTCCATTACCTTATGGAACACTTCCATTTCTTTGGATTTTTTGGTCTAATGACCAAATTCAATGTAATTTTCCTTTGATATTGTACAATAGGAAAAGGGGATCACATGATACGGATATTTTCCCCAATTCATATGAGACATTGGAATACAAAACCACCTCAATATAAATATGATTAACAACACTTAGTAAGAAATATGTTAATGCAATATTTGTGCTTGAAGGGTTTTTAATTTCTTTGTTGATTAAAATTGAGAAAGAGAGGAATGATATTGATATTTAAAATACTAAACAAGAATAGATTTGATCTAATCCAGCTAAGAAAATAGATGTAAAAGGAGATGGAGAAGAATTTGAACATGCCTAGGAATGAAATGGTAGAAATAATCCAGCTAAGAAAATAGATGTAAAAGGAGATGGAGAAGAATTTGAACATGCCTAGGAATGAAATGGTAGAAATAAAACTTCAAATTTGAATTCCCAACTGTTAGAGTTTCAGAATGACCTGTAACTGTAGATATGAAGCCTAGAGACTTGTAACATTTTGTGCCTAAAATTTCACTAGAGACTAGGAGGGACACGTCGCCACTATCATAATGTACCTAGGAATATTTTTCTACTACCATCATCTACCCAGGGTTTTGGTTTGAAATTCACAGGGTAGCTCTGTCTCATCCTGATCTTCCCGAATCTCTATCGCCAGCTTTGTAAATTATTCCTACACATAGAAGAATGGGGAAGAAAGTTGGCTAAAGGGGTTTAGCTTTGTCAAAACCTTGTTTAGGAATCAACCTTGAAAATGAAAGGGAATCTCATAAGGAAAGATGGAATAGAAGCTAGATCAAAATTGTAAATCACCTTATCCTGAATTGTAAATATAAGATAAGCCTCCATGATCCACCCATATAGAAAAGTGTATTATACTATAAAATGATGGAGGAGGGAATAAGACAATCATGGATGAGATAGGCTATCCAATTATGTAGCGCTAGGTTATCCATGAGAAAGAAAGAAGAGAGAAGAGAGGGGTAATGGTCTAGAAAATTGTGTTATGCTAAGTCCACTTATCAAAGAGAGTGTAAACAGGGAGTTGATGGTCTCTAGCGCATGCTAATAAAAACATAAAAAATTATGTAAATGAGAGGTTGACTGATGTATCAATTTGTGTTATGCTAGTCAACCCATGAAAAGGATAGGTAAGATGGTCTATAAAATTGTGTTATGCTAGTCAACCAATCATGTAAATGTATACAAAGGAGAGGTAAAATGAGCTAGAAAGTTGTGTTATGCTAGTTCGCCCAATCCTAAGGATAACCAAGGAAAGCATTGTATCTAAGGAAATCCTCCAAAGATGTATGAAGGAGAATGATCTGGCCCTAGAAATTTGTACTATACTAGTGTACTCTACCTAAAATGCTTAAATTAAATAAAATATTTTCAATAATGAGGCCATATATGCCCCCCCTAAAGATGGAAAAAATAAGACTATTTTGACATCTTAAGGAAAAGAGAAACAAGGATAAAGCACCTTTAACAAAAAGGAGGTATCCTAGAAGCAACACCTAGTCCAAGCCAAAGAGTTCATAACTCCTATGAGGTCAAGGAAGGGACAAATGCAAAGATATACCATGCAAGAAGTGTAAAAGGGGTCCTTGTGAAGGATGTTGAAAAAGAGATGTGAAACAATAAGGGAATAATTTGCACCTTCCCCGTTGCTAGGTAAAGGGATTCTTAAGGAAATGAAACACTTTTAGCTCCCAAGGTAAGGGATTTTTTTTACCATGGATACCCAATTACGACCAATGAAAAGTTTATGATTAACGAATCATATCTCTTGTATGAGAGAGAATCCCTGATGTAAATAAATACTTTCCTGTAAGATTAAATATAATACTTGATAAACAAATGTAACCTAACCAAAATAAAAGTAGATCCTTAAGAGAAGGATGAGAGAGATTGAAAATACTACCCTCGCCCCCCAAGTGTGGAGACAAGAATAATTAGAAAGAGGACCTATTATGTTACTAGAAAAGTATGATTCCACCTGAAAAATTATACCACCATGAATTACAATGGGCCCCTAATCGATAAGCTAACAATGGCGCAATCAAGGATGGAGGGAACTCAAAGAGATCAATCTAATCCTTGCAGCTAGAGTCACACAATGGAAATAAAAAGTAACAACAAAGAGATATTCAAGATCAGTCCTCTTTATTACAAGAAAATTGTTAGAAATATTAAGAAAACAAGTAGAGGTAAGGAAACAGGAGAGAATCCAAGAGAGAGATGCAAGAAGAATTTTACCATAACCAAGTTAAAGAATGGTGATTCAAGAACTTTCACCAAAAGCACCAAGAAGCTCAAGATCAACACCAAGACAATTTTTTTGAAAGGGAAAAACTAAGAAAAACCCCTTGTGCATAAATATGAATGAGGAAAGAAGCAGAGAGAGAGAGAGAGAGAGAGAGAGAGAGAGAGAGAGAGAGCTCATCACAATATTAAAAGAATAAGAATGAGAGAAGAGAAGAAATCTAACTTGTCAGAACCAACTTAGAACCCCTATGAGAACCCTTGAACCCTAAGAAGTGTATGCGAACCATCCCTTAAGTAGAGATGAGTGAAGGAGTTTGCATGTAACTCCCATACTATATGTGTGCCGCATTCACATTTTGTGTCTGCTATGTGTAGGAATCCTCTTAAGGAGGAATATCTAATTTCCTTATTAAAGGAATTACAAATATGAGACAAGACCTTGGTTTATAAAATACCAAGGAAATATTATAATTCTAACATCCCCCTTTAATCTTTACTTGGGGAGATGACATCAATAGGTATCGCACCCAAATGTTTACAATGCTTTTTAGATGTTTATTTTGAAAGAGTCTTCAGTAGATTTTTGATAGCTTGATCATCATCTATTTCTTCAACTGGATCAGTGGAGCTTGAATGGTACATAAGTATATTTTCTAAGTGAATAGCACTTTGATAAACCAAAGGTGTAGTTGCTTGTTGAGGGGTGCCCAAATCTTCAAATGACCATTGCGATTCTTGAGATGCATTTGTACATTTTGAATATTCATTTCCAATAGAAAATAGAGACAACGAGTGATCATTTTCACGTTGCCAAGGAATAGAACCTAAGCCTGTAAAAAGGCAATAACCACTAATAGAACTCCCATCATTGGGATCTCCTAGTGTTGAATCAGTAACACTTTGGAAAGAAAAATCATATTACAAATCATCAAACATATAATCAGTAATGCAATCTTCAGTTGCATAAAACAAATTTGTAACATTTTGTAAAGAACAATCAAATTGTGAATCATAAAATAAGTAAGTCACATAATCTGTGATGCAATCATCAGTTTTAGAAAAAAAATTTGTAATGTATCCATAATTATATGAAAAAGTAGGAGGAGAGCTATTATAAGCATCATCATCATTATCATTAACCTCCACAACAATCGTAGGGTTAGTACCATCATCATGAATTTCATCTTGAGTAATGCACATATATTTAATAGGATAATGAAAAGAAGACAAACTAACATTAAGAAAGTTAGAGATAATTTCCTCTTGTTCAAAAATATCATCGCAGTGAGAAGTAGACATAATCAAAGGTGACATAATTAAATGCTAAGATTAAACCCAAAGAAGTGAAATACATTGAAGATATTAAGCTAAGGAGCAATAAAAATAAATTTAACGCACATGTAGGTCAACAGTGAGGAAGATAAATCAGAATTAAGAAAATTTTAATTTTATTTTATTAATTGATGAAACAAATTTGAATTGCAATAAAATAAAGAATTAGCAATTGAATAATGATTATAACGATAAATTGGAAATTGGTTCCAGACGAAATTGAGAAATTTGAAGTAAAACAAGTTGTATAGCCGATTAAATTTTTTCGCTAAATGAATTTTAAAATGAATTTTAAAGATTAAACTCAATTCGTTAAAAAAAACTTTGAATTAAAATTTTAAGCAAATATATAACCTGCAAGAAATAAAAAATGTAAGGATAATGATTAAGCATGTTAAAATATAAAATGATAACCTGCAAAACCAAAAGAAAAACATAGAGAATATACTCATTTCTACAGTGGGATGAGGTAGAATAGCTGAATGAAGTGCCAAGGACAGAAGTGAAAGAAACGTTTTAAATAATAAATGCTTACTAAATGCAGACTAAACAAAGTGCCTGCAAAGGGGAGAGACAAAGCTAGAACAATCATATACTACGCACTAATCATATAAGGTTGCGCTAGAAGGAAGAAGTGAAGTGTTGCACTGGAATGAGGTGTTATGCCTGAGGGGGGAAGGGTCCACCGCGCTAAGGAAAGGAAAAAAGAAGAAACAAATGCTAAGGAGAGACAAGATGTTCATGCAGGGTTGAGAGCAGAGGTAATGCGTAGAAGGTAAAGGGAGTAATGAGAGTTGGATAAACGTGGGAGGGGAGAAAATAAGAATTCTCACGCTTACTACCAAGAGATAAGGAAGAATTAAAAATCTGTGCAGGAGCTAGCAAGGGGAGCAAGAAAAATATGTTGCACAAGGTAATGATGGTTGGAAATAAAGTTGCGTAATGAATGTATGGGCTGTACTGAAGAAGAGTTTAAAGTTTGTTGCATGTTAAGGGAGGAGTAAAAAGATAAACAAAGTTGCGTAGAGATAAAGTGATTTAAAGAACGATGTTGCCCTTAAAGCAATATAAACTATGGTGTAGACAGAGAAAGAGAAGGTAGCATAAGAAGGGAAAAAGACTAAGGTTTTTGCATGAGCAGCAAGGTTGTGCAAGCGTAAGACAACAAGACAGTGAAAAGAGAGGGGGGCACTCAGAGAAGAAAGGAGCAGAAAGATGCATCGCAGGGGTCTATGTTGCATACATTGCCAAGCCCAAACGTTGCGAGGAGGGAGGAGAAGATAAAAATACAAAGATGTATGGAAATAATAGAGATATAAGTAGTGATATAAAGAACATATTTAACAGATATATAAATAGAGTTAGGAAGCTGCAATCAAATGAATAAACGGAAGAAGAGATATATAAAACCTACAGAGATCTTAGATTAGAGGTAAAATATGAACACTGATTTAAAGATGAAAGATAGAATATGCAAACTAAATATCCCTTGAGGTTTCCCGATAGAGGGTGAAAAACTTTAGAACTAGATAAAAAAACAAGAAAAAATTGGGTTTGGCTGAGAACCGGCCAAACCCACAAAAAATTCAAATCCTGCAACAAATTTTAGATTGTGGAAACCTGCAGACACTCAAACAAGGATTAGTAGTGTCTCTAATACCATGTTAGAAATATTAAGAAAACAAAGAGAGTTAAGGAAACATGAAAGAATCCAAGAGAGAGTTGTAAGAAGAATTTTACCATAACCCAAGTTAAAGAATGGCAATTAAGGAACTTTCACCAAAAGCACCAAGAATCTCAAGATCAACACCAAGACAATGTTTTTGAAAGGGGAAAACTAATAAAAACCACTTGTGCATAAATATGCATGAGGCAAGGAGCTAAGAGAGAGAGAGAGAGAGAGAGAGAGAGAGAGAGAGAGCTCATTAAAATATTACAAGAATAAGAATAAGAGAAGAGAAGAAACCCAACTTGTGAGAGCCAACTTAGAACCCCTATGAGAACCCTTGAACCCTAAGAAGTGTGTGAGAACCATCCCTTAAGTAGATATGAGTGGAGGAGTTTGCATGTAACTCTCGTACTCTATGTGTGCCACATTCACATTTGGCATGTGCCATGTGTAGGAATCCTCTTAAGGAGGAATATCTAATTTCCTTATTAAATGAATTACAAATATGAGACAAGACCTTGGTTTATAAAATACCAAGGAAAGATTATAATTCTAACAAAAATCATATATAAAGGATCTGCAACATACAATCATACATGCCAGGCATACAGGCATGATTATAATCATAATTACTTACAATATCCTTAACATTCATCTTCAGAAAGATAATCTTATGAGAGTTCCCCCTTATGAACAAATTCATAAGCTAATAAACCCTTCACAAACAATAGGACGGCCACAAAAGATCACATTTCCCAAGAACAAAAAAATGTATTACAAAATATAGGTTAGGAACCAAATCATCTGGATCTACTTCCAATGACAGAAATAAGAATCACAATATCTCAAGTAGGTTGGACACAAATGTAATATCATCCAGAAATGATTCGTTAAGCTTCATCGATTGGGAAATCCTTCACAAGATCAGAAAACACAAACTAACCAAAAAATATGAAGACCAATACAATCCTGCCAAGAATTTGCAAGATCTTGTGCGTGAAGTAACCAAATAAATCATGAACCTAGGAAATGGTTCCACATGATTCCACAAACATTTTGTAAGGATCGCAATTGAAAAATATCCAAACTAAAAAAATGCATAAAGGAACTCAGAGACTGATCAAACAAGAAACCAAAAAACAAATTTTTTTGGTTGATGCAAGATTGCTAAGATCCCAAGATGCTCTTGCATCAGACACTCACAGTTATTTGAAAAGTGAGCCTCCCACTTTTTTGGTGCTAAAGGAAAACCAAGATGGTCAACCTCAGCCTAAAAAATCCATGAAGAATATTCCATCAGTCTATCCTTCCATTTAACAAGATACTCCTTATACTTCTTACCTCTTGTACTTCTACTAATTCTGTTATCCAAAATCTCTATTATCTCATCCATCTTCTTCATAGGATACTTCTTCTCAAAAACCTTTTCAACCTATTCACAAAATTATGACTCGTGATACTCATACAATTTTGCAACATTGAATATAGGTGATATATCCATGGCCTCTGGTAACTCCACTTTATATGTATTTCCTGAATCAAATCTCCTCAAGATTTTACATGGTCCAAACTTCCTCACCTTCAGCTTATTATATGTTCCAACTAGAAATCTCCCCTTCTTATAATATACCATTACTTCATCCCCCACTTTAAATTCCTTGTCTCCTCTTCATATCAGCTTTCTCCTAATAATTTGGGTTTATATCTTCCAAATGTTGTTTTATCTGAAGGTGTAATCCATTCATGTGTTATGCAAATTCTTCTACTTCAACACTCTTATTGTTCTCATAACTAATATCCATCAATTGTTACTCCCTTAGGATTAAAACTAGTAATTATCTCAAAGAATGTCTTTTGTATGCTCATATTCACTGAATTTTTATATGCAAACTCTGTTTGTGCTAAGATTAAATCCCAAATTCTAGGTTTTTCTCCTACCAAACATCTCAGTAAATTACCCAAAATTATTCTCACTGCCTTTGTTTCTAAAACTGTCTAAGGATAAAATGTAGAACTAAAATTCAAATTAGTCTTTAGCTTCTTCTAAAGTTTCCTCCAAAAATAACCAAAAAATTTACTATCTTTGTCTCAAACTATACTCTTAGGAAATCCATGCAATCTCACAATCTCCTTGAAAAATAAGTCAGCTACATGCATTGAATTTGTTGTCTTCTTACAAGATATGAAATGAGCCATTTTTGAAAATCTATCTACCACCACAAATATAGAATTATTACCTATTTGTGTCTTCAGTAGCCCAAGGAAAAAATCCAGTATTCTAACTACTCCCTTTTGCAACTTGACGAATTCTACATCCCTGAACAAAATTCCTTACATCCTTATGAATATGAGGCCAAAAATAATTCTCACTCACCAAATTCACTATCTTGTCAATACCAAAATGTCCAGCTAATCCTCCACATTTTTTTTCCTTAATCAGATTGTCTATCATAGTACTCCTCTATATACACAAAAAAAAATCCTCTGAATAATATACAATCCTGAATGAAATAGTCCAACCACTTGCTTCGATCTGCCACAATATGTTCTCTGCAAGCTTTCCAAGGTTTTGCAAATTTGGGATCTTCCTCATACAAATTCTTCAACTCATCAAATCATAACACTTCAATTCTCATCTCTGTCAGCAAAGTTCTTCTTCTACGCAAAGCATCAACAACTTTATTTGATTTACCACTCATATGTTTCAACACAAATGTATAACTCTACAAAAATTCAACCCATCTCATATGTCTTTGATTCAACTTAACTTGACTATTCAAATGTTGCAATGCTTGACGATCAGTGTACAAAAGAAACTCCTTAGGAAACAAATTATGTCTTCATTTCTTCAAAGCTTGAACTATGGCATAGAATTCCTGATCATGAATTGACTATCTTCTCTTAGCATCATTCAACTTTTCACTAAAATAAGAAATAGGTCTACCTTCTTGACTTAACAGTGCTCCAATTGCATTCCCACTTCCATCACAGTCCACTTGAAATACCTTATTGAAATCAAGTAAAGCTAACATAGATTGTTCAGTCACATTTTGTTTCAAAAACTCAAAACTTCTATTTTCTCCACGTGTCCACTTAAATTATTTTCTATCTCCTCTCATTGTTTCATTCATAGGATTAAAAATTGAACTAAAATTCCTTATGAGCTTCCTGTAAAAACTATCCAATCCATGAAATGATCTCACCTCCCCAACACTTTCAGGTGTAGGCCACTCAATAATTTCTCTAACCTTCTTAGGATCTATCTTCAATCCTTCATGAGATATAAAAAAACCCAAGTGCACTATCTCTTCTCTCATGAAAGAATATGTCTTGATGTTTATTAGCAATCTCTCTTCTTTCAATCTCTACAATACTTGTCTTAGATGCAACAAATGATCTTCCTTTCTCTTACTAAAAATTAGAATGTCATCAAGATAAAAAATCACAAACTTACCCAAGAATTTCTTCAATACCCCATTCATCAACCTCATGAAATTACTCGATGCATTACTCAATCTGAAAGGCATCACCAACAATTCATAAAATCCTTCATTTGTCTTAAATGCAGTCTTCCACTTAGCTCCTTCTCTGATTCTGATTTGATGATATCCACTCTTCAAATCAATATTTTAAAATACTTCATGAACTGTGATCCTATTTATAGTTCTAGAATTAGTACACATTCTCCATTCTTCTTAGGCACTAACACTATTGGTACTACACAAGGGCTCAAACTTTCTCTAGTCAATCATTTCTTTAACAATTCTTTCACTTGTCTATTCAACTCTTCATTCTTTGATGGTGTCATCTGATGTGCTTCTTTATTAGGAAAACTTTCTCTAGGGATTAGATCCCTGCAATAACTAATAATTCTCACAAGTGGTAATCCATAATGTACATTATCTAAAATTATGTCCCCATACTTAGTCAGCAACTCCTTTATTTCCTTAGGTTTTTCTTCTTCTCCTCCCAAATCAAACTTCTTAGGGTTCAATGCATAACACATATTTTCATTCTTCAATCCATCTAAGAATTTCCTTCTTTCAACCAAAAAAACTCTAAAACTAGTACAATTCTCATTCTTAGGAGTCTCAATCAAAGGAAAAAATACGTGTTTCATCCCATTTGCAACAATAGTATACATATCCTTTCTTCCATCATGGAAATCCTGTCTATCATACTGCTATGGTCTACCCAACAAGATATGACACACATCCATAGGCATAATATTACAAAGAACCTCATCATGATAAGATCCTTTATTCAATTTAACTAGACATTGTTCACTTACCAGTACCTTATGATCATCGTTTATCCATTATATTTGATAAGGTTTGGGATGCTTCAATCTCTGCAACTTTAGCTTATCAACCAACTCCTCAGAAGCTAGATTATCTGAACTACCACTGTCAATGATCAATTTGCAACATTTTCCTTCAACTTTACACCTTGTCTTGAACAAAATTATTCTAATTAATAGATCTTTATCTATCTCTTCATGATATAATACTCTCCTTTCTATTAGGGCTTATCCATTCTCTGTCTGATTTGAAGATTCAGTAGTTTCCTTCTCTACATAAGCATATCTTCCCTTATTCTCTATTCTTTTCTCATAGTTACCTTGAGTAAACTTAAAGGCTCGATATCCTTCTCCACCACACCTAAAACATATTATTCTAAACACTCTTCTATCCTCCCTTATATAGATACTTGATCCACTTCCTCCCTAAAATTTTTTGTCATCTCTTTCGTATGAATTTCCATCTTTGAATTCAATCTTTCTTTTGTTCTAATCTGAATAATATATTCTACCATTCGAGGTTCTTCCTCTCTAAAATAGTCCACCTCTTTCTCTTTGTCTTTTCTCATGCCTTTTTTCAACTTCTCTTCATCTTTTAGGGCATATTGATAAGCTTCCTCTACACTTTGCAATTTCACCAAACTAATATCATGTTGAATAGATGTCCTCAAACCATTTAGGTACCCCGCAACTCTTTTAACATCATCATCAAAATGACCATATCTGATATCCAATCTATAAAAATCCTCAATATACTCCTTCTCACTAAGATTATTTTTCTTTAGATTTTGCAACTTTATAAAAAAACTTACTTGATAACCAGCATGTAAGAACTTAGCTTTCAATTTGTTCACCATCCTATCACATGATTTGATTTTATCCTTGCCTCTTATTTTCCTATCATTCTGCAAATGTTCCCACCATAAATATTCATGTCCTCTCAACTTCGCACAAGCATACTTCACCTTCTTATCTTCATTTGTACCTTCATAATTAAAGTATTTTACCATCTTTGTGATCTGGTCTAGCAATTCATCTGAATCCAACTTGCCATCATAATCAGGTGGACTAAAATGTTGTCTCGCATTCACTCTAGTTAGGGATTTTATAAACCTATCATCTCCTTATTAAAGTTCAGGTTTAGGTTTATCTTCACCTCCTTCATCTACTTCTTCATGTATTTCTTCTTCTTCATCACTTACATCCTCAATATGTCGACCTCTTCTCTAGGTTGTCTTTACAACTTCTAACCTAGCTACAATTTGTCTCAACATATCCAACACAATTGGATTTGCATCTCTCCTTACACCTCTGTCATTTCCTTTTTGAGTCATCTTACATGAATCCTCTATAATTACAGGTCAGATATTCTCTCTTCCACCCCACAACAAATCAATATAGGAATTCGCAAGCTCAGGAACCATGATATGCAATAGAAGAATCAAAAAATAGTTATGATACCACTTGGTGCATTCAAGGACAGGGGGAAATCAAAGAGATAAGTCCAATGCTTGTAGCTAAATTCATACAACATAACTGACAAGTAACAACAGAGAGATATGAAAGATCAATCTTCTTTATTATCAAAAAATTATATATAAAGGATCTACAACATATAGTCATACATGTCAGGAATATAGGCTCAATTACAATCAGAATTCCTTACAATATCATTAGCATTCATCTTTAGTAAGATAATATTATGAGAGCTTCCCCTAAGGAACAAACCCATAAGCTTATAAATCCTTCACAAACAACAGGTTAGCCTAGAAAGATCACATTTCCCAAGAATAGGAAAATGTATTACAAAATATAGGTCAGGACCCAAATCATCAGGATCTACTTCCAATGAAATAAATAAGAATCATGATCCCTCAAGTAGGTTGGCCACAAACATAATATCACCCAAAAATGAGTCATTAGGATTTTTAAATTAGGAAATCCTTCCTGAAATTGGAAAAAACAAACTGGCCATAAAACATGAAGAATAATATAGTCCTCCCAAGAATCTAAAGGATCTTGTGCACAAAGTAACCAAATAAAGTGCAAAGCTAGGAAAAGGTTCCACATGAAACATAACTGTCATCATTCTAGAGTAATCATCAAAAAAGAGATAAAATATCTATCTCCATAATAACTCTTTGTCCTCATAGGTCAACATAAATTGGTATGTACTAATTCTAGAATTGCATCAACTGTATGGGTTTTGCTTTTGAAACTAGACTTTGTCATTTTTCCTTTTTGACAATTCTTACACATGATATTGTCAGGCTTGGTCATCGTCGGTAAGCCTATGACATTTCTATTTTTGCTAATCTTTATCATGTTGCCAAAGTTCACATGACATAGTCTTTTGTGCCATAACCATATGTCTTTATTTGTAGCAATCAAACAAGTGGAGTCAGTATCATTCAGATAGAATAAGTTACCTTTTGTCTGCTCACCGGTTCCAATCAGATTTCCAAATTTGTTGAATATTTTTGCCTTCTTATTTTCAAATGCTACTTTTTGACCTATATTATTCAACTAAGAAACACTCAATAGATTATAATTCAATCCATTTACCCAATAAGCATTCTCACACTTTATCTGGTTATTCAACATTATTGTTCCTCTACCTTCAACTGGACAAGTTGTGTCATTACCCATTCTTACTAAACCACCTTTATAGTATTCAAAAGTCTCAAACTTTTGATTATCACCGGTCATATGGTGAGTGCAACCACTATCTATGATCCAAACATCATTTTTGCTAATTTTAGATATGAGAGCTATTTCTACATAATTTTCTTCATCATCATCTAAATCATCTTTTACAGCCACAAACACCATCTCGATGTCTTCATCAGATTCGGTGTCAGTATCATCATCCTTGCATTTTTCTAGGTAACTGACCTTCTTTCCTTTGTCCTTATAGTCTCGGGTATCTCTTCTTTCTAATTGTCAGTAACTTCTGTAATCACTTCTGTCATATTTCTTTTCATATGATCTGTCATCTTTTCTTCTGTTAGTACATCTTATAGCAAAGTGTCCAATCTCTTTGCAATTAAAACAAACATGTGGTAATTTACCTTTGTATTTACCTTTGCCTCTCTGCATTCTTCTGGCCATAAGTCCTTGAATTTCATCAAGATCATCTTCTTCATTTCCACTATCACTATCTTTTCTCATAGTGTTTTTCTGACTTGATATATTTATTCTCATGGAAGTTTTGAATGCAGACTCTATGTTTGGTAAGACACTATTATCAAAGTTATTCATCTCAAATGAAATCATTCTTCCAATTAAACTGTCTAGAGTAACATTTCTATTTTCTATTTCTCTCATTTATTGAATGGCAGATACTCTAATAGCATAAATAGGCAGTAAGGTTCTTACAATTTTACTTACCATTGCATCTTCTTCTAGTACACCTCCAATTCCTCAGATAGAATTGACTACCTCTTTGATTCTTGTGATGTACTGAGTGATGTTTTCACCTTCTTAAATTTTGAGATCATCAAACATTCCTCTAAGGCTTTCTGCCTTGGCTCTCAAAACATTTTTGTCACCACCATGTACAAACTTCAATTCGTCCCAAATCTGCTTTGCAGTTTTTCATTCTTTGACATCTTCAAATTTAGCATCGGAGAGTGAGGAAGAAAGCTCTATCATCATGTCGTTGTGTTCATTCTTCTCTCTCATTTTTTCAACTGTTAGTGCTCCTGTGGGCAACACATATTCATTTTCTAGGAATTGAGTAACATCATTACCAATACCTGATAAGTGGAGTCTTATCTTGCTTTGCCATGAAGCAAAATTATCTTTGTTCAACTTGGGCACATCTTGTCTGTTCATCTTGTGATCTTTGGCTTAGGTCTTGAAACCTTCCTTCTAAGCACACAAGCTCTAATACCAATTGTTAGTAATAACTGAGAGGGGGGTTGAATCAGTGGTCTCAAACTTTTATCCTTCAAACTTTAACAACTAATCAAAAAACCTCAGATTATTCTGTCCTTACAAGATGCATGCCATGAAATACTAATAATGATTAACTATCTGTCAGTTTTTTCTATCAATCCTTATTCTTTCTTGATTATTGATAAGTAGTATAACTATTTACTGAAACTCAGTAAATAAGAAGAGTATACCGATATATCCAGAATGAATTATGTAAGATACAAAATAGTAAAGAAATGAATCATACAAACATAACACATGAATTTTAACATGGAAACCCTGTTAAGGTTAAAACCATTGGGACCGGTACCCAAAATTTTCACTCTTCTAAAGTGAGCCATGTTAAGAGCCAACCCTGTTAAAGGTTACAAACACACTGTTAGGTGTGACCTTGTTAGAGGATTTTATACATAGAGGTTGTCACTTAGTATCAGGCATCTAATGTTGCCATCCTTGAATCAACCTCTCTATTAGACTGTCAATAGGCATCAGGCATATCCAATGCTACTTTCATGAATCAACCTTTTTGGCACTCCTTGAGATCTACCTCAATATATAGAAGACTTGTTGAGTCCTGCTCTGTTAAGAGACTTGATGCTTCAATGGTTAAACTAAAACATTATGACTTGTTCATATTGCAACTTTGAATTGCAGATTTTTAGATCTATTAAAGTACATTACCTCTCTGACCAATATGTCAATTCAATCCTTTTGCTCCATATTTTCTGCTTTGTGATGTTGTGCTCACTGTTCATCGGTGTCTACAGAATTCCTTAGCTCTCCTTCATCTTGATTGATCAGGACTGTATGAAGTAGTTCTTCATCAGTTTCTCTTCAGCATCCTCTTTTTATTCACTCCCCTTAATCCCCTTTTCATGCATGGGAAAATGAATTAAGCTTGTCTCTTATATAGACATAATATTCATTATTTCTTGATTCTTGGCATGAAAAATAATCCAGCCAATTAGATTTAAAGCATAACTCTTGATTTGTCTTGTAGATATCTTCTTGCCAACTGTAAAAATCAGCTTTAAATCAATCACTTATCTCTGGTCGAATAAAATAAAGTAGACAACCAGTTAAGTCCTTATTTAGCTCTGCCACCTAGATATTTTATCATTTTCTGAACTCTCTGTTTCGTTGGTCACCTTTGTAGTTAGTTGTCGGTGACAACTGACAATTCCTTCGGCAAGACTCCAGTTAGCTTTGTGATCTCCGTCTGCCGAGCAACACTGTATTTTATTTTTTTGGGTTACTCTTTGTTTTTCTCGTCAGGAATTCTGTGGTTTTTCTTTGTCGGGAAACATTGTGCTTCCTATCATCAGGTAACACTGTGACTGTTCCTCTTTTCTTTTACCGATGGTGTGCACTCCGTCGGTGTTGTTTGTCACTTAGTGAATACATGACTTTTATGTATTTCTGAAAGCATAACCTTGGTTCCTTTGGTTCTCTGAAGTCTTTGGCTTTATGTATATGACCATACAGATGATATCAAGTTGAAATCAATGACAATACAAACCATTAACTGATTTAATGTCTTTCATTATCTTCAACTTAACATTATCAAACATTTAATCTATTATATGTCATCAATTGATATCATAATCAGTGAGTTTTTGAATTTTGTAATGTAAATATTGGCATTCATTAGTAGAGTGGTCATGATATCAGTGATACATGCAAAAAGGGAGATTCACAGGATTTTGACTAGGCTTCTTTTTCTTTTTAGGTTGAGTAATCATCTTGCATGAAGAAGGTTAGGAAAAATGATTTCTTAATTCAAGATAGGTATAGAAGAAATGTTAGATGGTAAAGGAGGGGGTGTGGACATAGGAGGGGATTTGAAACATCTCACTTCCATAGGTTTATCATGAATCTCAAAGCTTTGTTGTACACATCCTAAATAATGATGCATATTATGAATTGAATTATTAAGAGAATCAGGTTGAATAAATGACACACTAGGCCCTTTAAAGGATCCTATGTTAAAATTATAGATTTTTTATTCACCAGAAAAAGATGCCGTAAGTTATGATGAACCCCAATCATCATCTAAAAGGGAACTTGTAGGAGAAGAATATATGTTTTTCTTAAATGGTGTGGGAATAGAAGGAGAATCATATTCAATTTATAAGAAATTTTAGATCTTATCATTAGCAACAAGAGTATACATCATGTTGTTATAGATGAGCTTCACTTTGTGATGAAGTTTTGAAGGAACAACATGCATAGCATGTAACCATGGTCATCCTAAGAGAGGATTATAATTAAGAGAACCAAGCATGACATGAATAGGTGTAGGTAAAATAATAGGACCTACTTTAACAGGAAAAGTGATAATACCCAAGGTTTGTTTAGCAACATTTTCAAAGCCACAGATAGGAATAGAATCAAGTTTTATTAAATAAACACCTGCATTTATCTTGTTTAAAAAATCAATGCTACAAACATTAATTCCTGAGCCATTATCAATTAAAGTTCTTTGAATAAAGTTACCATTAATAAGGACAACATGTTAGTATATAGAAGCACTGAGAGGGGGAATCAGTGTAAATAGGTAATGAACAAATTCAACCAATAAACTGATTATGCTTTTAAGTAACCTCCACAAGACCAAACAAGCAAATATCGCTATGAAATAGAAGTAAATTAATTCAATCAACCACAAATCATAAACCATAACACCACTATTTTTATCATGGAAACCCTTGTAAGAAGAAGAAAACTAGGGTGAAGATGACACCCACAAATCTCTTCACTACAGTAAAAGATTTTCCCTATTTGGAGCTTACAATACCATGTTAGGGGCTCACTGGGTGAAGAGTGTCTAGTACCTTGTTAGAAATACAAAGATACCTATTAAGATCTACCTCTCTAGAGGATTTATAACTCCTCAAAAGTCACCTTGTTAGACTATTTTTACAAAATATTTTTAAAAGTCCACTCTATTAAGGGATTTAACCTTCATAACCTATTAGAGTTAGCCTTGATAAATAAACTCAAATCACTGATCTGGATTGGCACTACAAGATCCAATTTAGTCTCTAAACTCTTGATGCAATACTCTTCCTCTGTCTCTAATTGCAACCACCAAAAACATGATTAAAAACCCTAAATCAATGATTTAGCATTCTTTTATATAGTTGTTCTTAAGTTGGATAAAATATTAAAAATAATCCACAAATCATCCCTCAAATTTGACTTAACTCATGAAAATTTGTACCAATAAAACTTAACATGTCGGCCCACAAAATAATACAAAACATTGACAATAACTTAACCTCCTTGACCCTCTGATCATCAGGAACCAATCGGTAACTCAACCGGTTCAAATAGAACTATCACCAAAATATTAAAGGTCATAAAAGGTTGAGTTAACTATCATGACCATACGTCTGAACTATTCTGACCTTAGGAATACACCAGTCATGATTGCATCTCCAAATTTTCTCACCATCTTGAGTACTACTCAGAACACTTTCATGTTAGTGTCTTCTTGTTCACCGATTAGAACACTGAGCATATCTTCTTTACCTATTCATCCTGTCATTTGGTAACTGTCACCTATTCACCAAAACTAATAGAGTTAATAAGCTTCCATTAATGAAAAAATTAAACTCATCATTTCACCTCGAAAATCCATCACAATGCCAACAATCTCCCCCTTTGGCATTGATGGCAAGACATAATGAAAAATTAACTATCTCCAAAAATTTCTTCTCACCAATCACCAAAACATATACAAAGAAATATAACCATCTTCAATACATTACTCCAAATTGTATACCATTCAATCCCTCAATTTTTTTCACTTATACCAATCAGTCCCCCTTTGAAAGCGACGACAAAGGTACAAAAATTGAACTTCAAAAATGAAAACTTACCGATCACAGCCTCTCAAAAACATATCTAAAATTTTCTTTAGTTGTATCCAAGGAACTCTCCCATGATTTATGCAAGTGTATGATGACTTGAATATATCCATGTAGAATAGAAATTAACTCCTCCATGGCTTCAAGTTTACTCATATCAGGTAACCCAAGTGCTACCTCTGCATCTTTAACATTCTGTTGCATAACACCAATTGTGGGAATCAAATAGGTCTACAATTCCAGTAACGTAGTGATCTTCTTGTCTTGTTATTCTTGAAATGTTTTCATCTTGTGATTAACAACCTTAACTTGGGAACCATAAGTGCTATATGAATGTGAAATAGGATCAAAACTAGAAATTAGAGATTTAAGCTCTTGTTGATCTTCATTCTTCTTAAGCTCCAAATCTTGAGTAAACAATGAAAAAATAAAAACTTTTGCTAACAATTTACCAAATTCCTTAAAATTTTCCTTTACCTTATTTACTTTAGCTATAAGACGTCCTTTGACTGATGCAATAGTTTCCATGAACTTCTCAGTCCTCTTCTTCTCATAATCCAACGTAGCTTTATTCATAGCTGCTTCCTCCAAGCTTGAAAAGTGTTCAGTAATAGCACTGACCAAAGTATCTATTTGTTCAATTGTAGGAGAAATTGGATCATATGCAACTTCGTGTACAAGATATAATATAATATATTGAGTTGTCCCTAGTACTTGAGCTTGTCTCTTTTCACTTCTTAGTTGGTCCATTTTTGCTTTCAACTTAAGTATGTTTGATATTCTCATTAGTTCAATAGGAATCATCTTAGTAACATCAATAGGTCATTGAATGCCCTCAACATCTTTTTCTATAATATCATCTTTAGTTTCTTCCTCAGGAATATCAATAATCTTTCTCTTCATCTTGGAACTGGAACTCTCACCAAGATTCAATTTCCTTTTCACTTAATGTGTTTCTACATCGGATTCATCTTTATTTCTAGTATCACCAGTTTGTCCAACTATAGTAGTTGATACATGTATCACCACCTCTACATATTTATCCTTTTGAACTTCATCTTTATCTTGCACATCTGCAATTTCAACATTAGGATCTTTTTGTGGTGTATCAAAAGGTAAACTACCTATAATGTCTTCAATTACTTGTTCAGTAGAAACAAGTTCATCTACTGTCACCTTCTCTTGAGTAGTTTCTTCTAGTTCATGTTATTTCTTTTTCTTTTTCACACTTTCAATTGACACATCATGGACTTCCTAAGATTCACCAATGATTATCTTGCATACTCTAGCTCTTGTTTTGAATCTAGGTCTCATTGCCTCAATTAAAAGCTTTACATATTCAATAAGTAATTTTGGCTTCAGTAGGATTAATGCTTGCTCCATCATTTTTTTGTCTTACTTTATATCATCCCTCCATCTAGAATCAATCTTATTATATAGTGGTTTGGGTATCATCTTATGTAGTTCACTAAGTCCTCTATAAAACTTATGCAAACTGAAAACAATACCATTTTCTATCTTTTGCTTGTTTGCATCATCAAATTTCTCAAAGCATTGGTTTGCATTACTAACACTACCATATTCCTTAATACTCTCTACTATGATATTTGCAGTCAAAGTTCTAAAAGTCTTAGGTTTAACAAACTTCTCAGTTGTCATTCCAACTAATTTAGATGTCTTGCCACTAGCCTTCAACTCTGCTTGATCTTTGTCTGAATTAGTTTTAGTTTCATCTTCTTCATCAGTTGGCTTCTTTTCTCTTTTTCTCTTAGATTTTTTATAACCATGACTCTTTCCTTTCTTTCTTTTGTTTTTTCTTTGTTCTGAAATAGTTTTCTTCTATTTGTTATATTTGTTTCCTTACCAATTGTAGGAATTACAACCTCAACATCATCTATTTTTGCAAAAACATTAGAAGTCCCAGCTTGTTTAGTCTCAAAATTCTTCCTGATCTTATTCATCATCTCCTTAGTAATGCCAGTTTGTATGGCTAAATCATCAACCTTTTTCCTCACTCTTCTTTCTATTACAGGTGCCTTTAGTTGTGAGTGAATTTTCAGATAGGTTTCTTCAAAGTACCAAACCTAGGAGTACTTAAATCAATCAATTTTGACAATAACTCATCAGCATGAAGTGATACCATATCACCATCAACTTTATAACCCATCGGTAAAGCCCAAGAAGTTCTTGGTTGTATCGACTGCAACATGCATGTATCGGTATCCACAATAAAACATATATCATCTTTATATTTTTCAACACTACTGGTTGGGATATGTTCTCTCTCATGCATATGTTTCTAAAAATATTTGAAATAACCCCACAAAGTACTATGAAATTTATTTCCTAACACTTTTATGCATTTCTTAATCTGAACTACTGCAGGTCTATCGGTTGACCACTATCCTAACCAATACCGGGAAAATGATTCTGCAAATGGAAGAATATACATACTAGCAGGTAAAAATAATTTAAAGATTATTTCTTTTCCTTCTTGATTCTTTCTGTATTCACAAATAATTGGCCTCTCATGAACTCACATAGGTCATAGCATGCATTTTCCTTTATCATCTGATAGGTTGCATGAATTCCTCCATCGGGCACACTGTTCAATCGGCTCGACTGATAAAAAATTTAATTGATCACCATCGAAGAAAAATTCACCTCAACATCTTTGATTTCATTTATTGTCATAGCACGTTGATCTTACTTTGACTTTATAAGATGCGTGACCTCACCAACAGGAATAGATCTCAAAATAGGTACATCGTCGGTTGTACACAACCCTGTCACTACGTGGTGTTATGCCCTGCATACCTGTCCCTACATTTTGTGTGCAAAATGTTGGGTCCCCTCTTTTTTCGCTTTGGCTCTTGCCTTGTTTTTTGTTTTCTTTGTCTCCTTCCCTAGGCTTTCCCTCCCCGAGGGGGTTTGTTTTCTTTCTACTTTTGTCATTTGTGCCTCTAGGACCCAGTCCTGGAGTTTGTTGTTCTTTCCAGAGATGGATTCTAGACTCTGGGATTCTCCGCTACGATGTCTTCTTCTCGCAAGAAGGTATGGTAGCATGGAATCCCCGGGCCCAGAGTTTGGAGGTTTGTCTATTTCGGAGTTCACGGAAAAGGGTAACTAGCTTTTACCTCGGGTATAAGTAGGAATTACACATCACTTTTGCAGTTACCATGATTAAACACTTGTGCATCCAGATCAAATCAAAGTGAATTAAAATGATTTCAAACTGCTTTTTGTCCTGTGTTTAGTGGCTATTAACCAGTGATTTGGCAGTGATTGTTCATGGTAATCCCTAGGTTTATCTCATTGCAAGGTGCCTCCTATGCCTACCTTCTCCATTGTGTTCCTCTTCCAGGTAGGTTCTCTGGTTTCTGCCCTTGTCTTTTTTGGTTTGCCTTCTGTGTTCTGCGTTTTTGGTCCACCTCCTGTTGGTGGGTTGGCTATGCCAAAGGGATTGTTCACCCTCTGCGAAGTTGTAGATTAGTGTTCGTAATGTACATCATCTTACATTAGCCCGTGTAAATATGTATAGTTGTATAAAACCTGTGAAAATCTTGTGGGTGTTGTATATTTTTTGTATATGTGTTTTGGCCCTCTATATTTTTATGTATATATCCTTCGCCTCTGTTGTGCATTGGTTGTATATTTCATGTATATTCTTTCAATTTTGTGTCGAGCTTGCCATAATTTGTCTGTATTTCATCTGCGTACCACCTAGTTGGAGCTCGGCTCTCTGCTGGTTTCAACCATGGTGCTTTTCTCTCTCCACCGTCAATCAACCTTTATGGCGTTATGCCCCATGTGTGCATTCAAGACTACCCACATGGCTTCCACTTTTCATGCGTTCAGACAGTTGGCATTGTCATCGCCATAACTCCCCATTTATTGCATGGCCATGTGACACCCATGTAAGCTTGACAACTCGCTTTCCGGTCATGTCTCCTAACGGCTAGTTTTTTGGACTCTGGGTCCTACGCCCTTGCCCCGCCCATATCTTACTTCTGTCAAGTATGTTGAAACCCCCAGACCTAGATTATGGTTGAATTCCTAAGTTGACATTATATGCATATCTTTTTGGATCTTGATCTAAACTAACTTTTCAGGTGAAGTGTGCAACACAATGGTAAGTTCACCAGAATTTGGAGTAGCATTTTTTATCTTATAAGTATTCTGACAGTCACCTTACCTTGCAGGTTTTCAAACATCACACTTTCACTATGTCGGAGGCTTTTGTATCCTCACCACCTAGGAGTCCAGAGCTCCCCTCCGTGGCAGTCACTAGGGTAGTCGTCAAGTCCAAGATTGAGAGGACCTTGGAAAAACTTCCCCTCAGCATGAAATATTTCAAAGACAATGTTGTCACGGGACCAAAGATAAAATCCCGGGTTCAATTGGCCACCGACACCAGCGTCGGGATGTGGTCAAAAATGCAAGCCCTGGTTAAAATGATGTTCATTCAATAGAAATCTGGAGACCAATTGGCCATCAATGTTGGAGAGTCTGGGATTCTGAAGCCTACATGCTTTCCATGTTTTGTGCAAGCACCAGAACTCATCCTCACCCTCGTGGCACACTAAAACTCCTCTATCTGGGCTGTCATGCTCACCGCTCTAGTCCCGACCGGATACCCTACTCCCATGGTTTCCCTAGACGCTACAACTTTTTGGGTAGGTCTAGGGATTCCCCAGTTTGACGAAGTAGCCGTTGTCACTCAATCTAATGCCTTGGCACAATTTTAGCAACTAGAGGTTATGGCCTGGAAATATTTGAATAACAAATGGCTAAAGACCCTAAAGAAAGATTAAAAAAGAATGAAGTTGGAAATCCCCAGATCTGAATTCAAGGAAAGCATCCAAATGGGGATCATATAATTATGCAGGATTTTTAGGAAACCCCATGCCCAGGAGTTCTCAGGGTGGATGTACTACTTCCTACTCGGCATCTCCACCGGCGAGCAGTATTTTTATTGGGCCACCATCATTTCTAACCATGTGGACTCACAGTTTCTTCAGGTTGCCCGGACCTCAAAGTTTTATATGACGTCCTATGTTCTCTAGGCCTTAGCACAACAACACCTCATCACAAATGGGTTGCTCACATCAGGTGAACTTGGAGCTGGCCTGGGGCAAAAGACTCCTTGGGATTATTTCCCACAAATCCAATGGGAGGCTAGTTTGCTCAGCTTCTGTCGGGTTAACGAAGCCTTCCTCTATTAAAATCTTCTCATGCCTACCCGGAACATTGGGTACCATCTCTCTAAGGATGCCATGGATTTGGTCAGAAGTTATGGCCATTATTATATCTAGTTCCAGCAACATACTTAAATTTGGGTAACTGGCTTCTCCGGGAAACCATATTTGTTGCCAAAACACTCTGGGAATAAAATAATCCTTTTAGAATATTGCCGATAGATGCTGGAGTTGCACGCCTTGTACACTATAAAGAAGGTGGTAAATGTTCCATTCAAAAACACTTGTGGGAATTACACATGTAGTCTGGTTGCAGATAAAGAGGCAGACAATGAACTTAAAAGCTTGGGCCTAACAGAATTCTATCTGGTGCAGAAGAACTTTGATCCGCTAGGCAAGATTGCAACGACACTTCCCAGGGCATTAGAACCCTATAGATTCCACATGGAGTACTTCTGGGAAGATTTCCAAGAAGACTTCAAAGTCTGAAGTCGTCACTTCGTTCGGATGACAATGGGGATGATGGAGAGGTTGAAGCTTTGAAAATTCCCAAATGACTTTTTGGACACCGGGTCCACAGTGGACCCTTAGTACAAGGAGAAGGGAATAGAAAAGATGACTCTCCCTCCAATAAATTGGAATGCTCAGGAGGGGCCAACCACTAAAGATATCACTCATGACATGGTCGAGCATAGCCATATTTATTTCAAAAAGGCATGCCTAGGGAGTACGCGTCGAGTCAGCCCGACAGTGCTAAAATTGACCCCCGAGGCTGAAACCTCTTCGCAGGGAGAGGATAGAGGAAAAAGAATAATGGGGACCCCATCGCAAACCCCATCTATGGCAGCCATAAAAGAGTAGATGCAACAAACACTGGCGGTCTCCTAGCTGATGAAAGAGAAACTGATCACAAGGTTGGCCACCTCGATCCTCATGACCGGGCCCGTTTGTCCTCCCTCTTCCCCTTCACTAGCTACATTAATGGTCCAAGCAAAAAGAACCAGAGTGGAAGAGGAGAAGGAATCTCTAATGGATGTAGGGCCTCCTTTGGTGACCAAGAAAAACAAGAATCTCAATCCTAAGCCAAGGGTGGAGCCAAAACTTGGGATGCCAAGCATCCCAAAAGTACAAATCATTTATTCTGACTCCCCGGAGCCAGAGAAAGAAATAGAGCACATCCTAGAGAATCCCCCACCCCATGATGAGTTTTATGATGTGTTTAGAACTGATGAATTTTGGAAATTGTAGGGGGACATCATACAGTCAGCAAAAGAGATCACTACGCAAGAAGAACTCTCAGAGCAAGAACCTGTGCAAGAAAAAGAAGCCCAGGCAGAAGAAGAAAAGGGGAAAGAATAGGTGAAGATTTCCAAAGCCTAGAAATATAGGTTAAAGAGGCCTTGGAAGGCAGGCAGACCCAAGATGAACAGACAACATCAGTTGGGGAAATCAGACCCACGGGAACAACCATGACCCCAATTGTCATGTTCTAGATGCTGCCACCAAAGGTATCATTCAGAGAGGTAATCATAATGGCCCAAACTCTAAATCTTGGCCCACTACCTCCACCACCCCCAAAGGATGCACCAGTCAAAGAAATCATCCCAATAGCAGAGGTTGATAAAGAGAAGCAGCAAGATGAAGAAGAGAACCCCGAGGAAATAAATGATGATCCTAATATTTCCAAGGATGCAGACATCAGGGTAGAAGATACAGGTACCACCAGATAAAGTATCACCGGTGAACCAAAAGATACAGAGAAGGAGCCAGAAGTCGCTCATACTGTTGAAGGGGTGCAACAAGATCCTGGGGAGAAATCATAAGAGTAGATTTTCGCTGCAAAGACACCCCTACCACCACAGTGGTTGGTGGAATATCAAAAGAGGAAGGCCCCAGCAACACCCAAGGCCC
This sequence comes from Thuja plicata, assembly GCA_018584345.1. Classification (NCBI taxonomy): domain Eukaryota; kingdom Viridiplantae; phylum Streptophyta; class Pinopsida; order Cupressales; family Cupressaceae; genus Thuja; species Thuja plicata. The sequence goes on along the minus strand of MU228349.1, from coordinate 2,973,464 downwards.
ATCTCTCCTTGGCAGAGATGATGGCGCAGGCACAAAACCTGCCAAAGGCCAAGAAAGCCTGGACAGTCCATACTCTTCAGACTTGGCCAAGCGGAGATACAGTCGTGGTGATCACGACACCTTCCCCAAATGTGGATGAAGAAATGGCTAAGTCCAGAGATTACAATGTCACAGAGGTGTCACTGGGGAAGAGAGGAAAATAGGGTGAGTTAGACTTATTAAAAGAAGTAGCCAAGGTAGTAGAGGCTTGCTATGAGAAAGAAGCCCAGAAATTTAGGGCAAAGAAGGAGAAAAATGAAAATCTTATGGAGCTGCTAACAGAGTTGAAACAGCCTATTAGTGTCATTCCCCCGGGTGCCCCCACATCCGATGCACCGCTTCCTCAGAGTGACGTAGATGCATTATGAGCGAAGAAAAGAAAGGCCCAGGCAGATGATGAATGGGTTACCTTGCAGGTGGGAAATGTTTGGTGTTGCTTAGTGTCAAAACTACTATCTCCATCTGGGAGGGATATATTGAAAACTATGAGGCATGGAAGGTTGAGTTGGAAGAACTCCTCAACATTAGGGAGGAGATTGTCTCCGAATCCAGAATTTTAGGAGAGGATTCATTTGATTTCGTAAGGACCCAGCACTACAAACTTGACCTCACATTGGGGGTAATCAAGCAACTAGTAGGGATCCTGTGTGATAAGGCCAATGCAGTCCAATATTCATTCAATTTGTACAAGTCTCTTGTTTTGAAGGTCTCCGGAGCTGATCTGTTTAGCACCGACACATGCACTCCAGAGGAGTATGTTTTGGGGAAGTTTGATGAATTAATGGAATCAAGATACCAATCCCCAGAGGGGATAGACAGAGAAAAGATGACACAAATAACTCGCATGGTGCTCAGAGGTCACAACGTGGCAAAAATGGCCAAAGAATTTAAGGGAAATGTTTCAGGCCTAGGTGAGCAGATTGAGGTGGCCAAGTACCATAGGGCAAGCCTTAAAGACATCGATTAAGATGGGATCTCCCATCTCCTCCAGACTTTCAATGACAACAAGCAACAATAAAGTCCTCCAGATTCTGGAGATGATCAATTGGGAAATGTAATTTTTATATTCATTTATTCTTTGGGGTGCATGTTCCCAGATCCTAGAGTCTCAGATCCAGTGTTATTCATTTTTGTACTCTTTAAAGTGACATGTGTCTCAGTTCCCAAGGTCGACCAGTCGCTTTCAAAATAGTAATAAAAGGTGTCAGAAAATAGGTAGTCGCAACAAGGCACGTCAGCTCGGTAGAGAGGTTTCTGACAGATGGTCTTCCCAAGGCGCCGCTTCAATGTTACATCTGGTGCATCAGAGACAAGGAGTCACTTTCCCATTTATGAGGCATGTAGCCTCAATCCCTAAGGGATCAAATTTATTCTCCTCTCCTACTGGCTCTCTTCTCGAGGCTGATTCTTCCACTCCTCTCTTCTTGTCTTATTCCTCTAACATGTCAGACCTTTTCTATCTTGAGGTCTTTTGTAGCATGGTGCAGGTAGTACCGGCCACAAAAAATAATATTATATTATAAAGTGTAAAATAAGTTAGGTTAAGTTTTAGGTCAAATGATGTGTATAAATAATAAGTCTAGCCTCATTCCAAGGGTCGGCAAAATTGATGATTTTGCAGTCCATGGTTAATAGCAATTTGGTTTTCTCATTTCTTATTTGCAGAGCTCAATGCTTTGTGTTTTCTAAGCTTTTAGTAGTTAAACGCTCCCTTGGAGCCACCATTATAACACACACCAGTGCTTGCTGCAAGATATGTTAATAAATAAGGAAGAGTTATATCAATGAAGTTGTTGGCATTTTGATCTCTGGTTAACGGTATTTTATGTTGTGTTCTTTATGTCCTTTTCTCTAATACTTCAAGTAGATTAACGACCTCCTTTTCCTCCACTATTGATTAAATATGAGATGATGGTTCTGTATTTTCTTCTGTATTTAGTGTAGCATGTTAGAGCATTGTCGATGTTTTGAATGTTTAGTATAACTTTAGGTAGATGAAATACTTCTAACTCAACAATATCTTTTGAAGTTTATTTGTTAAGTAAGTGTGCGCTTGCAGGAAACCCCACTCACTTGAATCCCCGGAGAAGATGAGTTAAGATAACCAGCTATCCCCCTCAAACAAAATAGTCACATTTCCCAGCTGAGCCTCGCACTGTCAAGACTCGACTCTCACATGTTTGGAGTCTAGAAACTGGCACTAGAAGGAGGGCATGAACTCATCCCCCTTTGAGGATTCAAATTTTACATCGCTTGAGGGTTCCCCAAGCCATAGTTTTAGGAGTAAATCCTTCAATGGGATTGGATCATTTTCACCAGCAAGATTTGAAAGAGTCCTTAGATCAGCATTAAATCCCGGTCAACTTGTCAAACTCGAGCCTCCCGCTCAAAAGAAGTGGACCCCAAAATCCAAGTCAACCACCATTGTCTAGGTATCTAGCATACCACAGAATACCCAAGTCCCCTAGATGATCCTGGGAACTAGTGCTCAACCTAGTCAAAATCCAACTCCCCCAATGGCTGCGTATTTTGGAAATACTGGGTCTCGAATGGGAACTTTTTTAGGTGCAGCCAACAATTTACCTTCGCACCCAGAAAATATTTGTCCCTGATACAAGCACGTAGGCTCATGAACCACAAAATAACATTTGCAGGCATACAAAGATGCCATGAACCGACACCAGATCCAACATCAAGACGTTGTGACCTGGATGTTCCCTCTAACCCTGGGATAGAATGAACTAAACTAGTACCTTAACCTTCCTTCTAACTCCATCAATAGTTGGCAGGACATGGGAGACGCATTCCTAGCTGCCTTCTGCGTACATGTGGACCATGCATGGTCCCACAGCCAGTTCATTTCTATCAGGAAGGAACTAAATGAGCCCCTTGCGATATTTAACCACTAGTTCCAGTGCGCCTTGAAGTGGTGTATGGGTCCTTTCATCCCATCCACAGATGTAACTATCTAGACCTATCTCAATGTGATGGACCCCGTGATTGCCACTCTCCTCTAGAGAACAACCACCCTGGGTGATCGGGATACTTTGGTGAAGGTTTACAACCTAGCCTTGGAATTGTCCCATGGTCTTAACAAATCCCCGGGCAGGATTGGGCAGAGCATGCCATTTAACATGATACCTAATAGAACTTCCTACGCCAGAGGATATAACCCCAATTAGGCAATGGGTGCCCCCACAATGGTTGTGAATCCCCCACCACCACCGATAGACCAGAAAGCCCAGTACATATATCCAGCTAAGATCTAGACAACACTGGGTTTGGAATCTTTCCCCTGGAACCAGCCGCAACAAATGTAACAACCACAGACACAACCTCCTAGAGTGTCTTTCTTCTAGTCATCCACGGCTGGGAGATTGCCACCCTCGACTCTGGTAAATGCTACTACTTTCCCAGGAAACCAATAACAACAACTGTCACACTGTGACGTGAACACCCAGTTGACTGCCGAGGTTGAATCCCTCCAGCGAATGTTTTCTACACTGACTGTGGACATGGGTCAACTTAAGGCAGGGCCCTACACACCCCATAATTCCAATTCCTAGAGTGGGAATATTTTCTCCGGCCAATGAAACAACAATGTTAGAGGAAGAAACTACAATAATGGGCCTCGGCCCAACCAACAGTAATGGAATAACAATGCCAATGCTGGAGGCCCACCTCTGAACCCAAAACACCAACCAAAGTGGTGCTAGACCATCCCATTTCATGCTAGTCACAAACTTCTAGCCCATGACCAACTGGTGTAGATTGCATGACACAATCTCTCACAATGAGGTAAACTATGCCACACTAGAGAAAGTCATCATGATTTCCTAGCTGGATAGACAACAAGCTTCTGATCCTACTCCCCCAGAACCTCCTATATAAGAGCCCACTCATGATGCCTTTGCCTGTGAGTCCATCTTCTTTGGGACTACCACAGGAGATGAAGAGGAACCTAAACTACAGGGGTTCTTTGATGATTCTATTCTGGCCTTTGAGGTTAATGCCTTCACCAACCCACAGACTCCCTACAACACTTAGAGTCAGGCTAGTAAAGGACCAATTTACATGCCCACACCTCCCAAGGACACTTCTCCTTGGGACAACATGACCGATTGGTCTACCCTTCCAAAAGGCACTGGCTCTAACCAAGCTAAGGACCCGGCCAAGGGAAGCCATCAATTCTTGGGAGGAAGGTTTGACATCACGAAGCTATTAGAACAGACCACCACCTCCATGACCTTGATGGAGGTTTTACTCAACTATCCTGAGTAGAAGAAATCCCTTCTAAAGCTCTTGCAAAACCTGGAAGCTGTCAGTCGCCCACCCAAGACTATCTCTTTTGAGGATGCCAACGCAGTTGTGTTCCAGGGAAACATTGAAGATCCTCCCTTCCTGCTAGGCTTGAACATAAAAGGAAAGAACATACACAACTGCCTAGTAGATTCTGGGGCTTCGGGCAACATCATGCCTTTATCCATATGCTAGAAGCTCAGATTCTGCCCCACCCTGTCTAACGGTGCATTAATCCAACTGGATAAGACTGCTATAAAAATGGTGGGTGAACTAAAGAATGTCCAGATTCAACTCATCCAAGACCCCAAGATAGCCAGCACAATTGACATCCAAGTGGTAGACATCCCAGAGACTTATGGGATGTTACTAATTTTGAATTGGTCTAAGTCCCTGAATGGATACTTCTCGACTGACTTCTCCCACTTATGGCTCCCCTGGGAAGGAGAATCTAACAAGATCAAAATTGAAAGTGAGCCTCAGATGAGACAAGCCCTCACCAAAGTTGGGAGGGTGAATGAGGTCCTATTCTCTGAGACTTCCCCCAGGGTGTACCAACCCCTTGAGATCTTAACATTCAATTTCACCTCGGGGGAGGATCCCATAGTTCTGCAGAGAACTTAGGACCTGGAAGAAAAAAAAAGGGTTGAGGTTAACTCACAAGCTACCATAGTGACCCCTGCCACACTCTTGTCTGGCACTTAGTGCTGGGTACATTACCAGAAACATTCAGAGTTAGAGTGTGAACCTTGTCTTGTTGCTGCTACCTGACATATCAATGCCCTCCAGAAGAAAGAACACACACTTGATTCCCCAGGACCCAGTGCTCCCACTGAGAGCATCATTTCAGTGCCACTTGTTTGGGGATCCCAATTAGAAATCCCTCAGGAGACAAACCTCATCCGTGTATAATCAACATGGGAGGAAACTCCTCCCAACTCTCTCAAGAATAATCCAAAGCTCACTTCATCTTCCTAGCCCCAGATAATCAACAATGACTTGTGGACCCTTAAGTTTAATGGGTCCCAATCCAAATAGGGCTATGGGGCCAGAGTGGAGTTAATCAACCTACAAGGAAAATATTTCCTTGCATCCTACAGGCTATAGTTCAACTACAAAAACAATGTCACAGAGTATGAGGCTTTGGTCCTTGGACTCCTATTTACACTAAGGAAAGGAATCACTCACCTCCGGGCCCTGGGTGATTCAGAGTTGATTTGTGAACAAGTCCGAAGTCAATATACCTGTCACGATAAGAGGCTGGCTACATACCGCAACCGGCAATGGAGCCTTATTGAGGATTTTGATGCCTTTGGCATTGATCTTATTCCCTGGCGATGAAACTATGTCCCGGATGCCCTTGTTGTTTCTGCCAGCACACTTGAGCCCATGGCTGGCTCGCGACTTCAGAGATTTTATGTTGAGATGATCCCCACCCCATCCATTCTAGATAATGTCACCCATTTTTAGGTCTTTGAGGATGACCAGCATATCCTGGCCTTGATGGCCAATGTTGGTGTCTTTGAGGACCAGATAATGGAAGAGAGAGATCATGATGATACTGGGTAGGGTGATCAAGATAATGGGATCATGAACCTACCAACCAACACCATTTCGGAGGGGATGGTTGCACTTGAATGAATCTTTGACTCGGACCCTCGAGGCCAGGAAAATATATCATCCTCCTCTAAGGGAGGGAAATTTGAGAAAGTGAACATCAGCTAGCCCGGTGAAGAGAAAATGATACACATTAGCACCTCCTTCTCCCCTGAGGAGAAGGAAAAGATTCTCACGGTTCTCTGAGAATACATTGATGTGATCACGTGGGGGTATGAGGATCTAAAGACATATGATACATCCATCATGACCCATACTATCCCACTCAAACCTGGTGCTAAGCCTTTTCGGCAAAAGCAATGACCGGTCAACCCACTGATCAAGCCCCTGATTTATCAGGAGGTCCAAAAACTGTTGTCAGCCCAGATAATCTTTCCAATCTAGCATACTACATGGGTTTCCAACCTCATCCATGTGAGGAAGAAAAGTGGCGAGATCAGCCTTTACGTGGATTTCCAAAATTTGAACAAAGCCTCCAAGAAAGATAATCATCATCTCCCCTCATTGGATGAGGTATTGCAAATTGTGAACGGGTCACAAATGATGTCTTTCTTGGATGGGTACTCTGGTTATAACGAAGTCATGGTTAAATTTGAGGATAGAGACAAAACGACATTTACCACCAAGTGGGGAACGTTTGCCTACCGAAGAATGCCCTTTGGCTTGATTAACACAGGGGCTACATTTCAAAAAACCATGGACATTGTGTTTAAGGGCCTTGTGAACTGGTGCATAATCATCTACATAGATGATTTGACCATCTTTTCCCAAGACAGGCGTGATCATTCTGCTCACCTTGCCCAGATTTGCAAGAGATGTCGCTGGTATGGAATATCCCTCAACCCTAAGAAATGCATATTCAGGGTCACTGAAGGGAAATTGCTTGGGCATATTATTTCTGAGAAGGGTATATCCATTGACCCTGAAAGAGTTGAAGTGCTACTAAACCTACAAATGTCTGACAGTAAGAAGGAAATGAGGTCTTTCTTTGGAAAGATTAGTTTTGTCCAGCGGTTCATCACTGGATTCACCGAGATTGTAAAACCACTCAACGAAATGATGAAGAAAGACACAAAAATTTATTGGAGTCCTAAACCATAGCGGGCATTCACCCAGATTAAACAGACAATAACGGAGGCACCATTTATGGCTAGTTGGGACTATTCCCTCCCTTTTTATATCTATTCCTTTGCTTCACTACATTCCACCATGGCAGTATTGACCCAAAAAGTCAAAGGGGAAGAATGACCAATAGCTTTCATAAGCTCCCCCTTCAAGAATGATGAATTCTGGTATCCACCCTTAGAAAAGAAGGCCTTTGCTCTCGTTCACGCCATGAAGAAATTTTGGCATTATATTCTCTGGAGCAAGGTGCATGCTATCATCCCGGACCAAGCGGTGAAATCTCTATTGATGCAGAGTGAGTTGGGTGAGAGATGGGGGAAATGGATGGCTTTCCTCCAAGAATATGATTTAGAAATGCAACCCATGAAAATATTCCAAGGCCAGGGGCTATGTAGAGCAATGGCAGAAAAGACCCCCCACATTGAATGTCAGACATACACGGTGGAGTCCATCACTCAGGATCCATGGTACACAGACTTGGTGTACTTGTTGTTGAATAATAGATGCCCGGAGGGATTTCCTCCAAAAAAATGTCATGACCTGTGGTTGAAAAGTGCACACTTCATGATAAAAAATGTCATGCTTTTTCGCAGGAACTATGAAGGAGTGTACCTCCAGTGCATTGATAGGGTTCAAGCTGCAAAGATAATTGAAGAATTTCATGGGAAGTTTGGAACCAGGCATGGCTCAGCTAATGCCACTGCCCATCAGATCCTCTGGGCCAGATACTATTGGCCCTATATTTTCAAATATGTCTACACTCACGTTAGGAAGTGCCATACTTGTCAAACTGCGACACATCGTGAGCGAAACCTGGCTATGCCTTTGCAGTCGGTCTTCAAAGCCAGACCCTTCACCCAATGGGAACTTGAATTTATTGGGGAAATAAACCCCAACTCATCTACCAACCACTGGTACATCCTGACCACTACTGATTACTGCACCCGGTGGTCTGAAGCAATACCTTGCAAAAACAATATGGAGGACGTAGTTATAAAATTCCTGGAAGAAAACATCATCACAAGACTTGGAACGCCCTTCACTATAGTCTATAAAAATGGTCTGACATTTTCTTTGGTGCAATTACTTGAATGGACCTATGACTGAAAGATCACTCTGAATTTTTCCAGCAACTATTACCCCCAGGGGAATGGTATGGCTGAATCAACCAACAAAAAATTGCTTGAAGTGATCAAACACCTATTAGAACAGAATCCCTGGGACTGGCACCAAAAGCTGAGATTCACCCTTTGGGTAGATCATATTCAAATTAAGGCTGCCCTAGGGACATCCCCATTCCATCTGGTTTACGGCCAGAACCCTATGTTCCCCATTAACTTACAAATCCCAATTTTACTGTTCATGCAGGAATTCAACAACCGGGACAATATTGTGGAGGTCCGGCTCCTAAATCTTGTGCGAATGGAAGAAAAAAGAGATGTGGCCCTTGAACATTTTGCACATCACCAAGTAGCAGTGAAATGATGGTTTGACCGGAGAGCCCAGTATAAGGCCTTTCATATTTTGGACTTGGTCCTCTTGTGGGATAAATCCCTGGAAAAGAAAGGAAAGCACACCAAATTCCAACGGCTCTGGCTCGGACCATATTTGATCTCAGAGATCTGCGGGGTGAATAGTTATCACCTCAGTACCCTGACCGGGGAACCTGTCCCATTGCCCATCAATGGACAATTTCTCAAGCATTATTTTGAATGAGGTAGGTTTGTCCAGAGTTGTATTATATGTGTATTCTTCTTGCTTGTAAATATCTTTTCCGATGCCCTGTTCAAGGTGCCTTGTAAATAGTTGTTGGTTGTCCTCTAGGGCCACTCTTTTTCTTTTTGTTTTGTTCTCTTGGATTTATTTAATTTTTTTGGGCTCCTAGTGTTTTTCCCCCCCCTTTTTGTAGGCTGGTATGCTTCGCATAACATCTAGTCTCTAGGATGGTTCCTTTTTGCATTCTGGTGAACTTGGAATCTATTGTTAGCATGGTGGAATTGGTCTGGTCTCCGAAGTTATTGTAAGTTTGGTAAAAAGCTATGAGTAATCTTCATCAGGTTCATCCCCAGGTCTAGAAATTAGTTAAATCAAAATCAAAAGGAACAATTAATCGGACACACCAAGAGTAGATCAGTCGCACTAGTTTGTTGGCCCAAGTCTAAACTTTTAAAATTCTTCCCGGGTCCAGAGTTTTTCTTCCCTATTTAGCAAATTGAGACAGATGGAAGGGTTAAAGAAGTACCGCCATTAAATTTAGCTAAGCTTAAGCTTAATGGTGAAAGAAGTACCACCATCCCATCCAGAAAAGAATAAAATATAAAGGAAAAAGAAGATGGGATGTAGAAACTCTGGTATTCAGGGGAAACGAGCAAATTTGACGACTTTGGATCGATATATCTAGTGCCTCTTCTTTGCTTCTCCTAGAGGTCATTGGCTTGATTTTAATTCCAAGCACACACTTCACAACTGACAAAAGACCAAGGATTGAATCATGTATGAGCCAGATTGTCTTAGACGCTTCACGCCTGGTGAACAGGGTGCTCTGAGTAACGATTTGTTCCGGTTTTGCTAACCAGGGATTCTGTGGCTCTCAAATGCAATAAGGAATTCATCCTAGATAGTCTCCATTTGTTATGCCCTACATACCCATCCCTACATTTTGTGTGCAGAATGTTGGGTCCCCTCTTTTTCGCTTTGACTCTTGCCTTGTTTTTTGTTTTCTTTGTCTCCTTCCCTGGGCTTTCCCTCCCCAGGGGGTTTTTTTTCTTTCTGATTTTGTCTTTCGTTCCTCTAGGACCTAGTCCCAGAGTTTGTTGTTCTTTCCAGAGCTAGATTCCAGACTCTGGGATTCTCTGCCATGATGTCTTCTCCTTGCAAGAAGGTATGGTAGCATGGAATCCCTGGGCCCGAAGTCCAGAGATTTGCCTATTCTAGAGTTCGCAGAAAAGGGTAACTAACTTTTACCTCAGGTATAAGTAGGAAGTACACATCACTTTTGTAGTTACCATGATTAAACACTTGTGCATCCACAGCGAATCAAACTGAATTAAAATGATTTCAAAGTACTTTTTCTCTTGTGTTTAGTGGCTATTAACCAATGATTTGGTAGTGATTGTTCACGGTAATCCCTGGGTTTAGCTCGTTGCAAGGTGCCTCTTGTGCCTACATTCTCTGTTGTGTTTGTCTTCTAGGTAGGTTCTCTATTTTCTACCCTTGTCTTTGTTGGTTTTGGTTTTGTTCCATTCTTTCTGGTTTGCCTTCTGTGTTCTGCATTTTTGGTTCACCTCCTGATGGTGGGTTGGCTCTGCCAGAGGGATTATCCACCCTCTGCGTAGTTGTAGATTATTTTTCGTAAGGTACATCATCTTAGGTTAGCCCATGTAAATATGTTTAGTTGTATAAAACCTATGAAAAGCTTGTGGGTGTTGTATATTTTGTGTATATGTGTTTTGGCCCTCTGTATTTTTATGTATATATCCTTTGGCTCTGTTGTGCATTGGTTGTATATTTCACATATATTCTTCCAGTTTTGCATCAAGCTCATCGTGCTTTGTCTATATTTCATCTGATTTTGCGAGCTCACCCCAAAGGGGAATACCACCTAATTGGAGCTTGGCTCTCTGCTAGTTTCAACCATGGCAGTTTTCTCTCTCTATCGTCAATCAGCCTTTATGGCATATTTATGCTCCATGCGTGCATTCAAGACTGCCCAAGTGGATTCCACTTTGCATGCATTTGGACAGTTGGCATCATCATCACCATAACTCCCCATTTATTTCATGGCCATGTGATTCCCACGTAAGCCTGACAACTCAATTTATGGTCACATCTCTTAATGGCTAGTTTTCTAGACTCTGAGTCCTACGCCCTCACCCTGCCCATATCTTACTTTTGTCAAGTATGCTGAAACCCCAGGCCTAGATTATGGTTAAATTCCTAAGTTGACATTATATGCATATATTTCTAGATCTTGATCTAAACTAACTTTTCAGGTGAAGTGCGCAACGCAGTGGTTAGTTCTCCAGAATTTGAAGTAGCATTTTTTATCTTATAAGTACTCTGACAGTCGCCTTACCTTGCAGGTTCTCAAACATCACACTTTCACTATGTCAGAAGCTTCTGTATCCTCACCACCCAGGAGCCTAGAGCTCCCCTCCACGGCAGTCACTAGGGAAGCCGTCAGGTCCAAGATTGAGAGGGCCTTGGAAAAAATTCCCCTCAGCATGAAATATTTGAAAGACAATGTTGTCACGGGATCAAAGATCGAATCCCAAGTTCAATTGGTCACCGACACAAGCATCGGGATGTGGTCAGAAATGCAGGCCCTGGTTAAAATGATGTTCATTCAATGGCAATCTAGGGACCAATTGTACATCAATGATGGAGAGTATGGGATTCTAAAGGCCGCTTGCTTCCCATGTTCTGTGCAAGCCCCAGAACTCATCCTCACCCTCGCAGCACACTACAACTCCTCTGTCTGGGCTGTTGTGCTCGCCACTATGGTCATGACCGGATACCCTATGCCCATGGTTTCCCTGGATGTTGTAACTTTTCAAGCAAGTTTAGGGATTCCAAAGTTTGACGAAGCAGCTTTCGTCACCCAATCTGATGCTTTGGCACAATTTCAATAGCTGGAGGTTATGGCCCAACAATATCTGAATACAAAATGGCTAAAGACACCAAAGAAAGATTCAAAAAGAATGAAGTTAGAAATCCCCAGATCTGAATTCAAGGAAAGCATCCAAATGGGGATCATAGCATTATGCAGGATTTTCGGGCAACCCCATGCCTGGGAGTTCTCAGGGTGGATGTACTACTTCCTACTCGGCATCTCCACCAGTGAGTAGTATTTTGATTGGGCTGCCATCATTTCTAACCATGTGGACTCGCAGTTTCTTCAGGTGGTCTAGACCTCAAATTTTTATATGACATCCTATGTTCTCTGGGCCTTAGCACAACAACACCCCATCACAAATGAGCTACTCAAATCAGGTGAACTTGGAGTTGTCCCAAGGCAAAAGACTCCTTCAGATTATTTCCCACAAATCCAATGGGAGGCTAGTTTCCTCAGCTTCTGTCGGGTTAACGACGCCTTCATCTATTAAAATCTTATCACACCTACCCAGGACACTAGGTACTATCTCTCTAAGGAGGCCATAGATTTGGTTAGAAGTTATGGCCATTATTATATCCAGTTCCAGCAACATACTTACATTCGGGTAACCAGCTTCTCTGGGAAACCATATTTGTTGCCCAAACACTGTGGGAACAAAATAATCCTTTTAGAATATTGCTGACAGATGCTGGAGCTACACGCCTTGTACACTATAAAGAAGGTGGTAAATGTTCCATTCCCAATCACTTGTGGGAATTACACATGTAGTATGGCCACAACTAAAGAGGCAGACAATGAACTTGAAAGCTTGGGCCTAACAGAATTCTATCTGGCATAGAAGAACTTTGATCCGCTAGGCAAGATCGCAACGACACTTCTCCGGGTATCAGAACCCCACATATTCCACATAGAGGACTTTTGGGAAGATTTCCAAGATGAATTTGAAGTCCAGAGCTGGATCTTCATCCGAATAAAAATGGGGATGATGGAGAGGCTGAAGCTTTAAAAATTCCTGAATGACTTTTCGAACACTGGGTCCACAGTGGACCCTCATTATAAAGAGAAGGGAATAGACAATATGGCTCTCCCTCCAATAAATTGGAATGATTAGGAGGGGCCAACCATTGAAGATATCACTCATGATGTGGTCAACCATATCCATGCTTATTTCAAAAAGGCATGCCCAAGGATTACGCACTGAGTTGGCCCGACAGTGCTGAAAATGACCCACAGGGCCAGAACCTCTTTGCAGGGAGAGGATAGAGGAAAAAGAATAATGGAGACCCCATCACAAACCCCATCTATAGCCCCCATAAAAGAGAAGATGCAACAAATGCTGGTGGTCTCCCAGCAGATGAAAGAGAAATTGATCACAAGGCCGCATTAATGGTCTGAGCAACAGGAACCAGAGTAGAAGAGGAGTAGGAAGCTCTAATGGATGCAAGGCCTCCTTTGGTGATCAGGAAAAGGAAGAAGCTCAATCCTAAGCCAAGGGAAGAGCCAGAACTTGGGATTCCAAGCATCCCAGAAGTACAAATTGTTTCTTCTGACTCCCCGGAGCTGGAGAAAGAACCGGAGAACATCCTAGAGAATCCCCCACCCCATGATGAGTTTGATGATGTGTTTAGAACTGATGAATTTGGGAACTTGCAGGGGGACATCATACAGTCAACGGAAGAGATCTCTATGCAAGAAGAACTCCTGGAGAAAGAAATTGCACAAGAACAAGAAGCTCGGGTAGAAGAAGAAAAGGGCCAAAACAGGTGAAGATTTTTGAAGCCCTAGAAATATAGGTTGAAGAGGCCTTGGAAGGCAGGCAGACCCAAGATGAGAAAATAGCATCGGTTGAGGAAAATGGACCCATGGGAAAAATTGTGACCCCAACTATCATGTTCTAGAAACCACCACCAAAGGTATCATTCAAAGAGGTAATCATAGTGGCCCAAACTCTAAATCTTGGCCCACTACCTCCACCAGCCCCAGAGGATGCACCAGTCGAAGAAAGAATCTCAGCAGCAGAGGTTGATAAAAAGCAGCAACAAGATGAAGAAGAGAACCTCAGGGCAACAAATGATGATCCTAATAGTGCCAAGGATGCAAACATCGGGGTAGAAGATATAGGTACCACTGGAGAAATTATTGACGGTGAACCAAAAGATATAGAGAAGGAGCTAGAATTTGCTCATACTATTGAAGGGGCGCAACAAGATCCTAGGAGAAATCACAAGAGCATATTTTGGCTGCAAAGCCACCTCTACCACCATAGTGTTTGGTGGAATCTCGAAAGAAGAAGGCCCTGGCAACACCCAAGGCACATCTCTCCTTAGCAGAGATGATGATGTAGGCGCAAAACCTGCCAAAGGCCAAGAAAGCTCGGACAGTCCATACTCTTCAGACTAGGCCAGGAGGAGATACAGTCATGGTGATCGCAAAACCTTCCCTAGATGTGGATGAAGCAATGGCTAAGGCCAGAGATTAAAATTTCACAGAGGTGTCACTAGGGAAGAGAGGAAAATAGGGTGAGTTAGACTTATTAAAAGAAGCAGCCAAGGCAGTAGAGGCTCACTATGAGAAAGAAGCCCAAACATTCAGGGCAGAGAAGGAGAAAAATTCAAATCTTATGGGGCTGCTAATGGAGCTAACCCAGCCTATTAGTGTCATTCCCCCAGGTGACCCCACTTCCAATGCATCGCTTCCTCAGAGTGACATAGATGCATTACGGGCGATGAAAAGAAAGGCCCAGGAGGTCAATGAATGGGTTACCTTACAAGTGGGAAACATTCAGCGTTTCTTAGTGTCCACACTCTTGAACCTATATGCGGCCTGCCATGTCTTGCACCAGGTATAAACTACTATCTCCATATGGGAGGGAGATATTGAAAACTATGAGGCATGGAAGGTTGAGTTGGAAGAACTCCTCGGCATCGGGGAGGAGATTATCTCCAAATCCAAAATTTTGGGAGAGGAGTCATTTGATTTCGTAAGGACCCAACACTCCAGACTTGACCTCACATTGGGGATAATCAAGCAACTGGTAGGGACCCTGTGTGATAAGGCCAATGTAGCCTAATATTCTTTCAATTTGTACAAGTCTTTTGTTTTGAAGGTCTCCAGAGCTGATCCATTTAGCATTGACACATGCACTCTGGAGGAGTATGTTTTTGGGAAGTTTGACGACTTAATGGAATTGAGATACCAATCCCCAGAGGGGATAGACAGAGAAAATATGATGCAAATAAATCGCGTGGTGCTTAGAGGTCACGATGTGGCAAAAATGGCCGAAGAATTTAAGGCAAATGTTTTGGGCCTGGGTGAGCAGATTGAGGTGGCCAATTACCACAGGGCTGGCCTTAAAGACATCGATGAAGATGGGATCTCCCGTCTAGTCCAGACTTTCAATGACAGCAAGCAACAATAAAGTCCTCCAGATTTTGGAGATGATCAATCAGGAAATGTAATTTTTGTATTCATTTATTCTTTGGGACGCATGTTCCCAGATCCCGGAGTCCCAGATCCAGTGTTATTCATTTTTGTATTCTTTACATTGACCCATGTATCGGTTCCCAAGGCCAACCAATCACTTTCAAAATAGTAATAAAAGGTGTTAGAAAATAGGTAGCCACAACAAGGTACATCGGCTTGGCAGAGAGGTTTCTGACAGATGGTCTTCCCAAGGCACCGCTTTAACATTACATCTGGCACATTGGAGATAGGGTGCCACTTTCCCATTTATGAGGCATGTATCCTCAATCCCCAGGGGATCAAATTTCTTCTCCTCTCCTACCAGCTCTCTTCTCGAGGCTGATTCTTTCACTCCTCTCTTCTTGTCTTATTCCTCTGACATGTCATACCTTTTCCGTCTCGAGGTCTTTCATAGTGTGGTGCAGGTAGTACTAGCCACTAGAAATAATATTATATTGTAAAGTGTAAAATAAGTTAGGTTAAGTTTTAGGTCAAATGATGTGTATAAATAGTAAGTTTGGCCTCATTCTAAGGGTTGGCAAAATTGATGATTTTGCAGTCCATGGTTAATAGCAATTTGGTTTTCTCATTTCTTATTTGCAAAGCTCAATGCTCCATGGTTTCTAAGCTTTTAGTAGTTAAACGCTCCCTTGGAGCCACCAGTGTAACATGCACAAGTACTTGCTGGAATATATGTTAATGAAGAAGGAAGAGTTCTATCAATGAAGTTGTTGGCATTCTGATCTCTGGTTAATAATATTTTATGTTGTGTTCTTTATCTCCTTTTCTCTAATACTTCAAGTAGATTAACGACCTCCTTTTCCTCCACTATTGATTAAATATGAGCTGATGGTTCTGTATTTTATTCAGTATTTAGTGTAGCGTGTTAGAGCATTGTTGATGTTTTGAATGTTTAGTATAACTTTAGGTAGATTAAATACTTCTAACTCTGCAATATCTTTTGAAGTTTATTTGTTAAGTAAGTGTGTGCTTGCAGGAAACCCCACTCACTTGAATCCCCGGAGAAGATGAGTTAAGATAACCAGCTATCCCCCTCAAACAAAACAGTCACATTTCCCAACTGAGCCCCGTACTATTGAGACCTGACTCTCACGTTCTTGGAGTCCTGAGGAATCTCATTTCCCCAGACAACCTTTACAGGTGAAAGTTGTCTGGTACCCCGGTACCCTGTGACAACTTGCCTTTGTTGGCGGACCTAGTCACAAAGTCCTATCAACACATGGGTAATCTCCTTGCTAATATTGTGCAGTAGGTCCAGCCATATGAACTGATCATGGACACCAATCAGTACATATCTTATCTAATTGATCTCAAAATCATCGGGTAGGTCAGCAACATAAGCAAAACCCTTATCAGTTAGATGCTTATGCTCATCTTTCAAAATAGTATCATCATATAGTATAGTAAATGCATTAAAGATAGCATTGTAACCAAGGTCTTCAATCTTGCAATGAATGAACGATCTTATATCCTTAATTAACAGCATGCCATGAGGTATCAAAGATAAAGCACCAACAGGATCATTTTTTGTCACCTTGAGTGGATGCAATTTGAAAACTAGCGTCATCTCCTCAATAATATCAACCAACATAGGGGTATCCATAATGATAACAATTATTACCACAAAATAGAATCTCTGCAACACAAAAAATACCGCTTCTTGTTTCTATATTTATTCAAATGTCACTTCACTTACAACATGAAATCACAACCTCCTTATCTCAAACACTCAAAATGCCTTGAAATCACTTTAGAGAACACTTAAAAAATCACTTCTTAGCACAGAGAATGTAAAGTGACAAATTAAATTCACTTACACCCTTATAAGGTCTCATTACCAAGCAATAAATGCAAACCATCAAATAGTAACCTCAACCAGTCACAATGGTTAGTAACCGTCAATAAATCTTATCACACACACAATCGTAGAGGATAGATTATAGATCTTGCTTGATTTTCTCTCCCTAAGCCAATAGCTTTAACTTAGTCATATGATGAATTCTCCACATTACTCGATGTAGTATATTTTTCTATCATTTCAGAAGAATTCAATTATCCTTTCTTTACCCATGTATCCTTCATCTGCTTCTTGATTCCTTTAACATCTGCAACCTTCTTTCCTTTATCATTATTAGTCCTATTCAGCGGTTGACCTCCAGCGTTATTCTTATTCACTCTGCAAGACCTAGCAAGATTTCCAATCTTATTAAAATTGAAACACTCCATACCAGTTTATCTCCATGGATTAGCATTTCCTCTACTAGTTCTCATCCTGCAATTTACTACCATGTGTCTAAAGTTGTGACAAACAGAACATGTAACATTGAATTGCCTCTCCCTTTGGTAAGGGATTCCCCAGTTCATAAGTGGCCTTTCATTGTTGATTCTCGTCCTACACTCATTATTCTTATGACCATACTTGTTACAGTGATAAAAATTACCTTGAAAAGCATTAGTTCTGGCACTATAGCCAATAGATCTACCAAAATAATTTGCAAACCTAGGAACATATGGATTGGGTTTAGACCAACAGACATTTGCAGTATGTCCTTCCTTGTGACAATTGAAATATACCATTCTATAATTCTTCTTACCATCTTTGTTGTTTTTCATGCCTTAAGCACATACTTCTCTTCTGCATGAGTCTCTTTAGTACCATATGTCTCACCGACCTCAAACTTGGAAAAACCTATTCCTTGTTTTTCATTATTTCTCCTTTGTTTAGAGATTTTTTCATAAAGTTTAGCATAACTCTTGTTGACCTTGTCCAATAGGTCATTAGCACTCTTACGCTCCTCTTTTAGCTTTGCATTCTCATTTCTCATACCTTCATTCTATCTTATGACATTCACATTTTATTCATTAGAATCATGTAGGTGTTCCCTCAATCTAGCAATTTATTGCTCAGATCTAAAAATTGCATCCACCTTAGCTCCTAGGGTTTCATCTTTGGTTTTAAGTCATCCTTTGCAACTTTCTTAGCTTTGTTTGTAGCTTTCCTTTCTTCTAGCTCTTCACCCATTCTTATTGAGAATTTTTCCAACTCCCTTCGCATGTTCTTCTTATCTTTCTTTAGTTTGTCAAGCACCGTGTGCATGTCCTTGTCCTCCTTAGCTAGTTGTTCATTTTCCAAGGTCACAAATTCTACGTCAGATTTATCAGATCCACTTTTCTCATAACTTTTTTGGATAAGATCTTGGATATCACTTAGTCATTCATTCTACTCCTATATTTTATCCTATAGATCTTCAACTGGTCTTTAAGTTTCTCAATCATGTCCTTGGTCTCAACAACTTGTCTTCTATAAAAATCCATGTCTCCCTTAAGGTTCTCACCCAATTTGGTAGGCTTCTTCAAGGGCATTGTTCTTTGATACCAATTATTACTATATAGAAGCACTAAGAGGGGGGTGAATTGGTGTAAATAGTTAATGAACAAATTCAGCCAATAAACTGATTATGCTTTTAAGTAACTTCCACAGAACCAAACAAACAACTGTAACTATGCAATAGAAGTAAAGTAATTCAATCAGCCACAAAGAATAAACCATAACACCACTATGTTTATCATGGAAACCATTGTAAGAGGGATAAAACCACGGTGGGGATGAAAGCCACAAGTCTCTTCACTATAGTAAAAGAGTTACCATGTTAGGAGCTTACAATACCCTATTAGGGGCTCACTTGATTAAGAGTGACTAGTACCTTGTTAGAATTAAAAAGAGACCTGTTAAGATCAACCTCACTAGAGGATTTATAAATCCTTCTCATAAGTCACCTTGTTAGATTATTTTTAAAAAAGAATTGTTAAATTCCACCCTATTAAGGGATTTAACCTTGGTAAGCTATTAGAGTTATCCTTGAGCAATGAACTCAAATAACTGATCTGGAATGCACTGCATGCATGTTAGATCCAATTCATTCTCTGAACTCTTGATGGAATACTTTTCCTCTATCTCTGATTGTAACCACCAAAAATGTGATCAACAACCCTAAATCACTAATTTAGCATTCTTTTATATAGTTGTTCTTAAGTTGGTTAAAACATTAAAAACAATCCACAAATTGTCCCTCCACTTTGACTTAACTCATGAAAATCCACACCAATAAAAATTAAGATGTTGGCCCAAAATGTAATACAAACATTTAATACAAAGAACCAACAATAAATTAACCACCTTGACCATGTGATCATCAAGAACCAATCAGTAACTCATCCAATTCATATAGAACAATCACCAAAATATTTAGTGTCACAAAAATTTGAGTTAATTGTCATGGTCGTACGTCTAGACTATTCTGACCATAGGGATGCACTAGTAACAATCACATCTCCCAATTTTCTCACCATCTCAAGTGCTACTCAAAACACTTTCATATTACTGTCTTCCTGTTCACCGGTCAAAACACTTAGCATATCTGCTTTACCTATTCATCGTGTCGATTGGTAAATGTAAACTATTCACCAAAACTAATAGAGTTAATAAGCTATCATCAATGACAAACTTAAACTCATCATTTCACCTCCAAAATCCATCATAATTCCAACACAAAAACCATAATAGAATCATGTTGATCTTGGATTTCTTTAAGAGGCAAATCATCTTGAGAAAACACAATTTGACCTTTGTTATAGGTCGCATAAATACATTCTAATATAAAAGTTATATTGTCTTTCCTAGGAGGCAGGATAGACACATTTCTCAAGGCTTGTTGTAATGATTCATGATAATTAGGTGAAGTTTTAATAAGCTCCCAAAGATATATCTTGGTAGGAGTAGCATAAAGTTGTTATACTAAATCATGCTCCTTTCTAGGATTTTGAGGGAGACAGGGTTTAGAAGGAAACATCGGTTGATAAGTAGGAAGAGAATCAACTGAGCTTGTAGGTTGTCTATTAGTTCTTGTGTTATAAGTGTGAGAAACCGCATGATAGCTAGGTTTTTGAGCACCTTTCACCATAATTATTGGTTTCAATTTGAGGTGGAGAGGTATCTTGACAAAGATGGACAACAACCTTAAGATTTTCACTACCCAAATCAGTGACAACATTGACTTGATCAAGCTCGTGATTGCTCATGGGTTTATTACTAGAAGGAAGAGCATAAAGGAATGTAGTCATGATATTATTATCCTCTTCTAAGGTGTCCTCATGAGTAGTAAAATGTTTATAATAGGGACTAGGGACTTAAATTAATACTCCATCTCTAAATGGGATGTCAAATATAGGTAAGGTGATATTTAGAAAGGTATTTATAATATCTTCATCTTTCTCCAAAATATCATCATAAAGGGGTTATATTCTAGGAGAAGGATCAATATCATGGATGAATGTGTCATCTCTAGAGGGAGTATAAGAAATTTTAACCATAGTATCATCTTCTTTTATCAAGGTTTCTTCATGAGGAAGAGAATAATCAATGTCATTGTCTAGTGGTACCTCCCAAATAGGATAATCATCAAGAGTAGGAACATCTCTATGAATAAAGCACACTTCAGGAGAGGAGTAATCATGACTCACTAAATCTTCATCCCTAAAAGGGATAGGACAGGAAATAAAGTAGGGTTAAATATCCTTCTCTTTCACCAAAATTTCTTCATGAGTGAGATACATTTCAAGAGAAGGATCAACATCATCCTTCAAGATCTCCTCCTTAGGACAGAGATTCTTTGAAGAAATTTTAATAAGATCTTCTTGTGTTAAAATTTTATCATTGCTCAGATTAATTTATTGGGAGGTAATATTATGATTATGAATGAAATAAGAACTAAATTATAATCATATGCATGAAAGGAAACATTATGAAATTCTTGAATGAAACTTGAAATTGAACTAGTACACCATGATAACAACTCGATTCATAGAATGCAAGTGAAAATACATACAATAATACATGAAATGATATAATTTTTGTATTTTTTATTGTTTTGGAAGATTCAAACGTAAAAATTAAATTCAAGAATGCAATGGATCCATGAGAGAAGTTCAAATTAACATATCTAAATTTGATCTAAATAGCTAAAAATGTAACAATGCATAAAAAGAAGATCTAAATTTATACAATGTAGAAAAGTTATGATGTAATTATTGATTAATGAAATGAATAAAAATGATATCATGCAAAGAGGATCCAACTAGTGATATCAAACGTATGTAAGAAGAAAAAATTCATACAATGAAGTAAATGTAATCTAACTACCAAAATCAAAAGAGAAAATGTTATGAGTCGGGTTCACCAAAATGTACAATAAGAAAAGGGGATCACATGAAGGGATATTTTACCCAATTCATATGGAACATTGGAATACAAAACCACCTCAATAAAAATATTATTAACAAAAATTGGTAAGAAATATGCCAATGTAATCTATGCTTGAAGGGTTTTTAATTTCTTTGTTGCTTAAAATTTAGGAGAGAAATGATATTGATATGCAAAAGCCTATAAAAGAATAGATCTAATCTAATCTAGGTAAGAAAATAGATTAAATCAATCAGATTTCCACAATCCATTGAATTTAGAGTTGAATTTCTGGCTTAGATTGTGTATGTTTTTAGCATCAAGGTTTCGGATCACACTCCGTGATCCATCATCAGGATATAAGAGCAAAGAGCAATAAGGAAGTGTAAAATAAGATGCAAACAAGGCCTCTCTTAAAAGATAAAGGAAGGGTTGGGGTGAGAAAGAAGGCACGAAAAACAAGGGGGAAAAGGGGGGGAACAG
>MU228349.1:2926539-2939851 GCA_018584345.1 Thuja plicata | reverse complement strand
AGTTAGACTTAGGAAAGTTTCCTTTTCTGAGTTAGTTGCCCGTTTAGGGTTTCGACATCCTTTATAAGGATTGTCATCTTTGTATTTCATAAGGAGTTGTAAATCATTTCATTGTTGATAATATAGAAATCATTTCTGTCAACATGCATTTGCAGTCTCTGGCCTATCGGCCGCCATAGCTTCGGATCCTTCTCTCTTCTGTCTGTTTCATTCTGTCTTTGTAATGGTCTTGCATGCAGGTGATCTTGGTTGCATTGCGTTTTAGCAATCTCAATAGACTCTCCTAATCATAAGAGATTCTCCCATCTTAGGTTCTACTTCATTTACCACATGTTCATTAGCAGGTTGTTCCTCATGTGCTACAAGATTTTGTCTACCCAAGTTCTTACTAGATCCTTTAGAACATGAAAAGCACTATGTAATATGTCACCACATTTGCAACAAGTACCTTTGAACTCTTTACTACCATTCCCTCTTCTAGGTGTCCTCTGATTAGGTTCTACCTCAATGGTTTTCTTGTCTTCTTCTTTGCTACTTGTTTGGTTCTTCTTCCCTCTAGGGTTACCATGTCTTCTCTTTAACTTATCATATGTCATCAATGCATACTAATAAGCATCCTCCACTATAGAAATAATCAACATACTCAGCTCATCCTGAATATTAAATCTTATATCGTTAATATACCTAGACACCTTTTTCTTAGATACCTCTACGTGTTCACACTCAAGCCTTTATGCTTCAAGTTCTGTAATTTCTTAAACAATTATAATTCATAATCTTCAAGAATGAATTTAGCCTTTAATCTAGCAACCATCACCCTCCATCTAGTGATTTTTATTTCACCATGTTCCTCTCTATCTTTCTGTAATTATTTCCACCTTAAGGCAGCATGACCCTTGAACTTAGTTTGTGCTAACCAAACCCTCTATAGATCTCTGATATCTTCAAGCTCAAAGTAATATTCTAGTTCTCCAATCTAATCTATCAAATCCATAAGATGCAAAGAACTAGTCAAAGTAGAAACATCCATCCTATGACTTTTACTTACTTGTACCATAGCTATCAATAATTTTTCTTCATCTGTAAGGATCTTAGCATCTACATTCTCAAGATCCTCAATAGCTTCCTCATATTCCTCTTTAGTCTCAGGATTCCTCTGCAATCTAGTTGACACATTACAGATCTCAGTCCTCATCTCATTTCTAAAGTCCTCCATCATTTTTTCTATCCTTCTAAGGTTCATCCTTCTAGGAAACATCTTTCCAATCCTTAGGTGCAACTACCTAAGCTTCAGCAATCTGATTACAAGGTGCTAATTGCCTCACACTCAACGATCTACACTTTCATCCTTCCTCCAACTCGGTGATCTGTTCACCCCTTGGTATGCCTTCAACACTCCAAATAAGTTATCAACCATAAATAATCTCCTCATCAATCTCAGTGTGCAACTCTTATGCAATTGTAGGCTAGATCTATGCTCTCCCACCCCACAACAAACCCAACTAGGGCTTCGCAAGCTCAAAAACTTGATCTACTAACATAGGAACATCAACGTTTCTCTAATACAATCTGACGTAGTCATGACTGGAGTTTCCCAAATGGAGATGTTCCAACCAAGAAACAAGATTTAATACAACAGAAATAACCAACTCAAAAACAAGAATAGACAATCAACATGCTATAGCATATCTTCGCATTATCATAGGATCAGATAATTATGTCACATTGGCCTGCAACATGCAGATTAAATTTTTTTGGAATACATCTTTGATTACAACAAAACTCTATACCTATACCCTAATTTTAACCTTCCAAGGTTATTTCCTCAAAACTGCCCTCAACAAATATCAAGAGCCTCAATGTATAGAGCCTTTGCAACCCATAAGTCAACCAGATTAGTTACATTTTCCAAGAATAAGAAAATGTAATACAACAATATAGGTCAGGACCCAAATCATAAATATCTCAATGCCAAGATGTAGAAATGATGTGTGATCCAAGAGAGACATTAACTAAAGATCCAAGAACATTGTGAAATTCACCAAGCTTTGTCGATCAGGAAATACTTCACAAGATCGAAAAACCTCAACTAACTCTTACAACATGTAGAATTGACCATGAATATTTAATATCTCCATAGTGAAGTATGCAAATAAGGTGTGAATCCAAACATAGGTAAAACATGATATCCAAAAAAAAAACCTCAGGTTCGCAGAAGACAATGATCTAAAACCAAGGAACACAGCAGGAAACACATAACTGCCAACTAAAATTGTAACATACAAAATAAGAAGGTGAATGTAATGTTAATTCACCAATTCTTTTTTATGTACATTAGGGAAAGAGAAAGAGGGATCCCCCAAATATAACCTTCAAGAGAACCCAAATTAGATTAGCCCAACCCAAATGGATATAGGGGTACTAATGAAAAATTCAATTCCTTTTAAGGGTGGATATCTAAAAGATCCCTTTTTTATTTTTTTGTTTATACTTTCCCTTTATTGTTTGTTTATTGATATTGACTAGTTTATTGATTAAATGCAATGCAAGTAAAGTAGAATAACATGTAGCAAAAAAAAGCATAAAATACCTAATCTGATATCTCAGAGTAAGTGCTATGAGATTAAAAAGGGGAAATTGGACTCACCTTAAGGGCTAGTAGAGATCACAAGATCATAGCTGAAAAATGGAGTAGTAGACTGCAACAGAAACTGGAATAGAGCCAGATCTAGAATTAGGAAGCTAAAATCTGCAAACTGGGAAAATCTAAAGGTCCCAAGAGCAGGTTGACTTGGAGGGTACAGGTTGCACTTGGGTAAAGGCAAAGGTCAACCTGTACCTGAACTATCCAAAAATATGAGATCTGAATATCTAACAGAAACTATAACCCTAAATCAATTGAATCCAATCTGAAATCTTGAAAGCCTACAATCTACTCCTACACACAAGAAAAATGGAATTTTTGGGGGGAAAGGGGCTTGCCTTGGTCAATACCCACCCCATTTAGGAATTAACCTTGAATTGAAATAAAAGCATGTAAAAGAAAGACAAATGTAAATATTCACCTTGCTTGTCAAACCTTCATGGATGGATTTGAATCTATTACCCACAACGATGTATGAATGCTTGTATGTAGAATGTAGGATGTTGGATGTCTTCACAAATGCAATATAAATTCAAGTGCCAAATCATATATCATGGATGTAAGTATCCTTGAATGCTTGAATGGTTGAATGCTTGTGCAATGTTGATGAATTTAGATCTCCTCCCTTGATGGCCAACTCCACTATCTCTAAGAAAGAAACTAGATCTATGGAAGTAAATACATGTTTGATTGAATGTAATGAATGCCTTCAATGAATAGTTTGTTTGCTTAAACTCCTTCAATGCAACTTGAACTTGATAAATTTTAATTGATGGATTGAGCATTTAATGGATCTTAATTTCAAAATTAGATGTAGCTTGTGGCTCTTGAATGCATCTCTAAGATTATCTCCTCAAATGAAGTGATTAGTCCTCTTTTTATACCAATTTTGGGTGAGAAAACAAAAAGGATCTACTACACTAGGAAGGAAAAAGTGAAAAACCTTTAAATGGACCTGACTTTCTATGAAACCAGGACATTGGGTACATGTTAACCTTGACCTATACCCTAGGTACAGGTCAACTTCGACATGTACCCTAAGAGTCACAATCCATGAATAAAGCCTCGGGATCTCAAGGATGCAAAAGAAATGGTCTGAAATAGACAAAAATAGTGAAAAGATAGAAAATCAAGCATAAATGCACCCATGTTCTAGGTGATTTATAAAATGGGGCCTAGAAAGGTCTTTGAGCCTCCAAATTAATGGGTGATAACTTTTAATATGATACATTTAGCTCCCACTTTAGCAGGAGTGTGAGTCAAACTCAAACTCACAGTAAAGTAGATCAAACCCACAAGATGATCTCATCAAAGATAACAAGACAAGGAAATGACAATCCCCCAAGTGACTTGAGTACTCATCAAATCCAAAACTATGATAAGACAAACATCACCAAAAAAAGGAAAAAGGGGTCTCATTTCCTCAACCTAGTAAGAATGCTTGTAGGGATTAGACATTATGGATTTATGTTTCCAAGAGGGATCCAAAATATAGAAGATAATTAAACATAGTGTGTGTGTGTGTGTGTGTGTGTGTGTGTGTGTGTGTGTGGGCGCGCGCGCAAAATGTGAGCAAAATGCATGCCCCCATGTTAAAGTGATTGCAAATGCCTTAATGGGAGCAATGGATTTAACAGAGCCTACATGCATTTAATATAGACATTTCCACTATGAAATTCCCCCAAGAAAGGACACATCAAGGGAAATGAGCACATGCCAAAAAAATCACAAAAGGGATCTACCAACTCTAGGGTTTGTAATTCATATGATAACTTATGTATGTCATAATTATGTCAAAATGAACTATCATCATTTCCCAAAGGAAGTAGAACTACAACACAATGGAAGAAAGGCACATAAGAGTTACAAAGAAGAGTCTTTTTGGGTCGGCATCACGGAGACCAAAAATAATAGGTGCTACCATTTTGCATCATCTCAAAAAGAATGGATCCACTATAAAAGAGCATCTATTCAAGCGTATTGCCTACCCCCCATATCAGTTCATAATGTTTAGGTAAGATAAGAAACTTGCAAGAGGACAAATATCAAGCATAGTAGAGGGAAAAATATCCAAACAAGGACCTAGATGTGAAGGAAGGTCATTGTGTTAGGGGTCAGTAGCAATAGATAATTGTTGTGAAATCATGGAGGGAAAATCATTATCAAGATCAATAGTCTCACAATCATTAGAATCACTATCATGCATATAATTTTTAGGATTAATAACATCATCATCAAGAGTATCTTCTTCATCAAGATTAATTGTAATAAAATCTAAGATATGAATAGAATCATCATATTTATCCATTTGAACTTTTTTATTATTCACTTCCTCAATAGGCTTAAGCATGGGTTGATGAAAGGAAAGTGAAGCAAAAAGTATGAGGTGAAGAATTATTATGAGAGATAAATGATTGGGCTCTAGCTCAATGCTTGCAACAATGATCATGAGCATGTTAGTTAAATTTGGTATTTCTAGATATTTGAGGTGGATTGGGATCAATCAATATAGGTTCCTTTTCTTCATTACGTGGGAGAATAGGAGGTGGAGAAGTTGATAAAGGAGGAATTGGTGGTATAAGGAGAATCCCACAACTAGGATCAACCTTGGGTTTACTAAGTTCAGAAATCTTCTTGGATTTGAAGACTTGGTATGATCAAAAATGATAATTAGGATGATTTGGAGGTGATTGAGGTATAGAAGGCTAAAAAAAATCAAGGTCAACATAGTCTCAAGGCCTAGAAGGATGATAAATACTATGGTTAATGGTCTTGATCTAATCGTCATGAGGGAATTTAAAACATTTTTGAATAGGAGAAGTTGTGGCTTGCATGGAGGACAACCAAGGAAAACCAAGCTTGACTTTAAATTGATCAGAGGTGGGAATAACAATGAAGGTAGTGTTCACACTCTTACCACAAAGGTCCACAGGAAAAGATATAGAACCATGAGGAGGGTAAAGGAAACCATTGAAATTTTGTATTAAGACATCAGTTTTATCATAGGAGTCCTTTTGCAAGTGTTTACTAAAAAGGTTCTCTTTGATTATAACATTCATTATGCAAGTGAGATCAGTAAGAAAACCATGGGAAGGAATAACAAGAACCCTAGCAGTAATGTAAAGAGGACCATCAGGCGCTTTAATTGATTCAGTGGGATCAAAGGTGATGCAAGGTCGAGGCTTGGGTTGAGGTTGAGGTAAATATTTCGGTTGAATATGCTCAACATGGTTGACAACATTGTTGGCTTCTTCAACTTTAGCATCATAAATAATGTTTGTAACAGAAGAAGAAGGTTGCGCAATAGTATTGGTTGAATGAGGTGGAAAAGGATTAGTGTATATTTGCAAATTCTGGTTAGGACATGCAACATATTTTTTCCTTGATTGATATCATCATCAACACATATAGCATTACAATCAATAAGGTCTTGGATAGCATATTTCAAAGAATAACACTTTTCGGTATCATGACCGACTTGATGATGGTATTGACAAAAGGCTTTGGAATCAAAGGATCGAGGAAGAGGTTTTATTGGATCAATTGGTTTGATAGGAGGAAGCTTAATAATATTAGCATTTAGTAACTTCATCATAACATTATGCAAAGATTCAGATAAAGGAGTAAAATTGTGAGAAGGTATGAAAATAGAGGACAAAGGAGTCATACCGATGATGTTTCCACTTGATCATCTATTGTGTTGGATGATTTATTGATCTTGATGTAGTTATTAGGCTTATTAAAATTGTTAGGATAGGATATGACATCACTCTTATCAACAGTAATAGGATCCATTGGAGTGTTGCTCTCGAACTGGCTCACTTGTAGTTGATAATGATGAAGCACTACACATAATTGTGAAAAAAGAAGAAAATCCAGTAAGGAGAATCTTATCTCTAATGTATTTTTGAAAATTAGAAATAAATATGTGTTGTATATCAACATCGGGCATATGATAAGAACTATAAGCATGAAAATGTTTGAATCTACCAATAAATTCACTAACTTTTTCTTTAAGACCTTGTTTACAATGCATTAAATCAGTAAAAGATATTTGAGGACCAATGTTATTGTGAAATTATTGAATAAAAACATTAGCAAGTTTTCCAAAGGAATAAATGGAATAAGGAGGAAAGGAAAAATACCATTGCAAATCTTTGTCTTGAAAGGTCCTGGTGAACAACTTAGTCATGAACCTATAGTCATGAGAAAAATCACTAAACAAGGTTTGAAAAGTTTTAACATGAGTTGCAAGATCACCCTTACCATTATAAGTCTCAAGACAAGGAATCTCAAAATTTTGAGTAATAACAACTTGAACAATGTTTAAGGACAAAGGATTATCAATATCACATATTGTAATATTTATTTTGTATTGAGTCAAGAAAGCAAGTTGTTTTTATAAGGAAGAGACAGTTTGCGCTAGGATATTAATGGTGGAATCACTAGAAGAAATGATAGGAGGAGAAATGTTGGAAATGTTTGGAATATTGTTATTGGAAGTGGAAGGAATTTTTGCAGAGGAATGAATCACATTAGGATAATTGGAATATGAAAAGGGAACATTATGAAATGAAGGTGCTGATATACGCAATGAAACACATGGGACACTTGTGGAAAGTGATGAAAACATAGGATTAGGAAGACTTACATGTATGGGATTAGAAGGTTGAATTGAAATTGTGATAAGTGGTGAAGAATAAGTGGAGATGCTAGGAATGGAAGTAGAGATAGGAAAAGAGGTTTCAACATGTGTATTGGATGGAACATAGCCTAAGTCTTGAGCACATTCGAACATGGATTTGACATTGAAATTAATAATATGTAAAATGTCACACAAGAGGTGAAGACCATGTTCATCATTACAAGAAAGCTTCATTGAGGATTATAAAGTATAAATAGTCTCGGCACTATGATTCCCTTGAGCTAACAAATTTTCTTATTTTTTCAAATTCTTGGGTAAGTTTGTCAATTTGAGAGGGAGGAACTCTTAAGGCTTCATCTTCATCATGGGAATAATGAGAAGATTTGTTCTTTGTGAGAGGATTAGGACCATGAGGGAGAATTTTGGTCACATCAATATTCCTATGAAAGAAGGAGGGTTTGGGATAAAAAGAACCCATGAGTCTATGACTTCTTCTAACTGGAATACTATAAGTTGGACTCAAAGTGATATAGCTCATGCACAAAGGTATGGAAAGAAAGGAAAATGCAATGCAATAGGAAATAAACTATTAATGTAGTAAAGATACAATGCATACCAAGTAGATCCTATGTCTAAGAATAAAAATGCATGTAATGAATCTATGCTATAGTGCAAATGAAATCTAACTATCCAATCAAAGAGGATGAAGCAAAAATGTAATAGGTTGGGTTCACCAAAATCTAGGTGAACCTATGCAATGTGAAAATGAAAAAGGAGATCACAAAAAATAAGATCTAGCCACCCAATAAAAATATAAAGAATGAAAGCGTCGGGTTCACCAAAATGTAACATACAAACAAAGAAGGTGAAGGTAATGTTAATTCACCAATTCTTTTTTATGTACATTAGGGAAAGAGAAAGAGGGATCCCCCAAATATAACCTTCAAGAGAACCCAAATTATATTAGCACAACCCAAATGGATATAGGGATACTAATGCAAAATTCAATTCCTTTTAAGGGCGTATATCTAAAAGATCCATTTTTCTTTGTTTATTTATACTTTCCCTTTCTTGTTTGTTGATTGATATTAAATAGTTGATTGAGTAAATGTAATGCAAGTAAAGTAGAAGCACATGTAGAAATCAAGAGCATAAAAGACATAATCTGATATCTCAAAGAAATTTCTATGAGATGAAAAAGGGGAAATTGGACTCACCTTGAGGGCTAGTAGAGGTCACAAGATCAAATCTAAAAATGGAGAAGCAGACGACAATAGAAATCAAAACAGAGCCAGATTTGGATTCTGGAAGTTGAAATCTACAAAATGTGAAAATCTGAAGGTCCCAGGAAAAGTTTGACTTGGAGGGTATAGGTCCCACTTGGGTACAATTGAGATCAACCTATACCTGCACTATCAAAAAATATGAGATCTGAATATCTAACAGAAACTCTAACCCTAAATTGGTTGAATTTGATCTGAAATCTTGAACATCTACATATTTTCTCCTACACACAAGAATAATGGAACTTATTGGGGGAAAGGGGCTTTCCTTGGTCAAGACCCCATTTAGGAATTAACCTTGAATTAAAATAAAATCATTTAAAATCAAGACAAATGTAAATATTCACCTCGCTTGTAAAACCTTCATGGATGGATTTGAATCTATTACCCCCAAAGATGTATGAATGCTTTTATGTAGAATGTAGGATGTTGGATGTCTTTACAAATGCAATATATCTTCAAGTACCAAATCATAGATCATGGATATAATTATGCTTCAATTGTTGAATACTTGTGCAATGTTGATGAATGTAGATCTCCCCCCTTGATGACCAACTCCACTATCTCTAAGAAAGAAGCTAGATCTATGGAAGGAAATGCATGTTTGATTTATTGGAATGAATGCCTTCAATGAATCCTTTCTTTTCTTGGACTCCTTGAATGCATCTTGAAATTTATAAATTGCAATTAATGGCTTGAGCATGCAATGGATCTTTCTTGAAAAATTGGATGTATTTTTTGTCTCTTGAATGTGTTTCTAAGATTATATCCCAAAATAAAGTGAGTAGGCCTCTTTTCATACCAATTTTGGGCGACAAAAAAAAGGGTCGACTACATTGGGTGGTAAAAAGTGAAAAACCCCGAAATGGGCCTGATTTCCTGTTAAACCAAGACCTCGAGTACAAGTCGACTTCAACCCGTACCCTAGGAGGAAAAATACATAGAAAATCCTCAGGATCTTGGGGATGCAAAAGAAACAGACAAAAAATGAGGAAAAAGCATAAAATCAAGCATAAATGCATCCATATTCTAGGAGATCGCTAAAATGGGGCCTACAAAGGTCTTTGAGACTCCAAATTAATGGGTGCTAACTTTTAAGATAGTAAAAAAACAAAACTAAGAACAAACTGAAATGGAAATATTTTTGGGTGATGCAATATTTCCAACGACCCAAGGATGCTCCTATATAAGTACAAAATCATGGTTTGGATATATGGGGAGAATTCCCTTGGTGCGATGATAAGAAGTTCATTATGTTTATGCTAAGTTAGTTTTAAGATAGAAACCTAATGTTGGATAAGCCCTATCAAGTGACAAAGAAATAAATTGAAAACATTAATAATTATAGGATTGTGCAGTGTTGGAGATTTTTCAGGGAAGAAATCAATCACATATGAAGAGGTGAAGAGGTTAACCACTATTGGTCATGATCAATGTGTATTTTAGATAAATATACTTGTTGATCATGTGGTGAGGTATGTTTCCAATGGAGTTTCCAATAAAATTTAGTTTCAGAATTGTGATGGTGTCACTTCGACTATGGTTGTTTATATTGGTCATAAGATTAGTACGGAGAATGTTCAGTTTTATCTATGCAACGTGTTGTTAGATAATTTTATTGAGAATGTGAAGATGATTATAGAGGAAGGTTATGCATTTAGATTTGGTTCATTAATCTTTTGATTCACATTCTATTTCATGACATTATTACTTGGTGAAGAGAACTTGGAGTGGAGGACCGGAATCCCTATCGATAAGCAAATTTACAGATATCTAAGGTCATTGGAGAATTGTGCAGATGCTTTTAAGGCATATTTAACTTCATTGCGAAAGAGTGTTTATTTTGGTTTGGTTTTTTCTATTGTAGTGGAAGTGTGTCATGGTTAGGAGGGTTCCTCCTCTAGTCATAAAAGGTTAGATGTTGATGTCGATGGTTCCCCTCAAGAACCTAAAAGGAGAAAGACTAGTGTTGATTGAAAAAAAAAATTGTAACCATTTCAGAGAGTGATGAAGAAAAGGATGATGATGAATAAGAAAATTCAAAGTATAAGAAAGAAGAAGAGGAGAGGGAAGAATAAAAACTATAAAAAGATGTCAATTCTTTGTCAAAATCTAACTTTGTGGATTCTAATATGGTTCAGTCTTTGCTTGAAGATGATGCATTTGACAAAATTTGTGATATGTGGATTGGTTGCTTGTCGCTGAGAAAGAAAATGTTTGAAGATTTATTGATTGATCACTTGATCAGTAAGAAGATCATTGTTTCTAGTGTTTCTGGTGTGTTACCAGTTGATTTAGTCATAAATATTGAGGGCAAATTATTGCTGAGTGGAGATGATTGCATAAGGTTTGTGAAGTCTATTGAGAAGAAGTATATGGATGTAAATCAGAAGTTACTCAAATTAATTGGTGAGACCAAGGATTTTATAAAGGAGATTGTAGATATATACAGGTGTTGTCTTTGGTGGTTTGTTGTTGTAGACAATTTTAGAGGAAAATTGAAGTTATTGAGATAGAATTGAATGAGTTGGGAAAGATATATGACTATTTTAAGGACAAGGAAGATAAACATGGTTTGAGATTTGGTTAGTTACACGGTGAAATTTTATAGTTACAGAGGAAAAGAGAATATCTGGTGAAGACATTTTAGTTGTTAAAGGACATGATTGAGGATCAATTGGAACATGTTTTTGGTATTCTTTCTGAAGTAGAGGATTATGAATGTTGGATTCAATCTCTGAACTGGATTTCATCTTTTGATTTGTTGGTGGAACATGATAGTTTGTGTTCTAGGATGGCTGTCGTTGTAGTTGAGTGGAAGAAGGAGCTTTCGATCTTGAATGAAGGGTATAAGAATTTTTTTACTGTTAATTCTATTGTATTTCTTTAAAGTTTCTATTTTGTGATTTTGTCCCTTTTCCATTGTGGCAAAAAGGGAGAGAGAAAGAGGAAGTCAAAAACATTAATGGAGCATCTACTCAAGGGGAAATTTTTATTTTTGGAGTTTCCGGATGTTCTATGTTTTTGTTTTTTTTCATCAATGCCAAAGGGGGAGATTATTAGACATATTGAGATGTTCTTGGCATTATTGTCATTGATATCGAAACCTTCATACCGACTACCTGGAGGTATCAGTTGGTTTTTGGTGGTATCAGTTGGATAGTTGTGGTTATCGGTATGTTATTGGTAAAGTATTAATGGTTTCATTTATATGCAAATTAGGTTCAATATGTATAATTTTGGTCACTAGTACATTTGACCTTATTTTTTGACTAAACAATTTGACCATCAAATAAAAAGGTTTAGGTTGGTCAGATTATAGAAGGAAAACTTTTTTTTTTTTTTAATACTTGCCTGTATTGGTCGAAAGTTTGATGAACACCGTGTTGGTCAAAATTTTGACCAACACGGGCATAACTTAAAGTAAAAAAAAAGGTTTCAAACCTCATTTCATTATTAGATAATTGTAGCACGCGTGAAGGAGGAATAGCTAGAAGCTGGAACAGGTTTAAGACTTGAATGAGAGGTATGTCATGAATTAATCTCCATTAAAAGCTCCCATCGTTGGATTTAAATGTAATTTTTGGATGTAATCAATAAAATTGAAACCATCTCCTGAAACTTTTGAAGTAACAGTGGATTGGCATGCATTGGTGAAAAGGTTTGGGACTGAGAAACCGATAGATTTAGGTAGGCCTGATACCAGGGTTATCTAAACTATCGGGCATAACCTGCCCCTCCACCATGGGTATCTTCTAGCCACACGATGCTCTTTGTGATCATGCAAGTTTGGATCATCAAAAAGCTAGGAGATGGAAGTCGCGCGATGCCCTAGGAGGACTGGTTCAACAGACCAAGTCTCCACCCTTCACCTATGGCCTTAGCCACTAAACCCTCACTCCTAAAGGCCCACTTCCTAGGGTCTGTTGAACCAGTCCTCTAAACTCATTCCCAAATTAAAATAACTACATAAACACTTCATAAATGTTCCCCCCTTACATACTTCATCACCAAAACTCTCCATCCTTGAAGCAAACCAGTTTCCATTTGACTGGTGTCAAACCGGGCATGTTCTCTGTCTAGCTCATGGATTTTCTTTGTTTCTCTTTTCTTGAAGATATATTTATGTGGTTTGGAAGTTGTGCTCACAGATCTTAGAAGATAATATATATCAAAAGTTTCATTTCATGATTTATTTTGTTGAAAAGTTAGAGATGATTGAGCACTGAACTAGGTTGTTGATAGTGTAATGGGTTTTAAAAAGAAACTAGAATGCTCTACATTTCTAAGAATTTTAGAATTTATTCTTACAACTTGGGGAATATTCTCATATTTTCTACAAATTACTTCCCTTCAAGTTTTATATTCTCAACTTAACAACAACAACTATGACTCTAATTTATAGGCATCTCAAAGATTGGTTGATTAGTTGCATATGGTGATAGAATTCTTAGTTTCAATATGTTTGTACTAGCCTAATTAATGTGACAATGTGTTAATCATTGTTACATTGTTGCTGATTCATGAAGTAAATATTTTGACATATGAAGTAGTAAAAAATTTAAGGTTTTATCATACAATTTATTCAACTCCCCCCACTTTGTTGTCTTGTATGCTCAAAAATAAAGAAATACTACAAGAAGATCAAAAGAGAGCTTGACAAGTGTCCATATTATAATGAATGAGACAACACATGTTGAATAAAACTCAATCTAAATTGCACTCCTATGTTCAAAGAAT
>MU228349.1:2879941-2895858 GCA_018584345.1 Thuja plicata | reverse complement strand
TTTGGCATGAATCAATACTCAGTTTCATAAACTCAATATTCTGGTAATCTTCCTCATCACATAATTCTATGAAATGCTTGATAGCATGTATGAGATAAAATGAGAAATTTCATATCAACTAAAAAAATATATTCATAGGTAAATACAAAGAAAGATATCACAACATAGAATGAGAATTCATTCATTTGGAGTTGTATTTAGAGGTAGATATTTGTTGTTGATTTCATGTTTATCTGTTACGTATGCTATTTACTGTAGAAAAATAGAATCATCCATGAATTTAGAAAGAAAGAAGAAGATTTGCTAACTAATTCTGAGGATTAATATAAAACAAATTTCTATAGCAAGGCTTAAGAATAATATAGACTAATATAAAATAGATTTCCATAACAAGACTTTATAATAATAAATTTAATATCAGATGTGGATGTGGATGTGCAACCTGTATATAAGTCATCGTCATCTTTATTTCAAATGAAAGCATTAAGAAATTCATAACCAAATCTAGTTTGCAAAATCCGCCACAATTGAAACTCACCTTCTCAATATTTTCTCTAATAGCATACTTGCAAGCCCACTAAAAAATCTCTATAATATAGAGAAATCGGTTACAAACCCATCAATAATATATATATATATATATAACCAAAAATTAGTAGTGGTCAATTTTTTGACGTCTTAATATCAATAGTTTCAACGAGAATGCTATGTGTTCGACATTGATTTCGATGAACTTTGGTCGAAAAAGCAACACTATGTTTGATGTTTTGATGAGACTTCTATGTGTTCAACGTCGATTCCGACCAACTTTGGTCACAATTTCGGCGAACATTGGTCGCTTAGATAAAAGGTTTGATCTGCAATTCTTCTAGCTTCAAGCGATTTTTTCAAAGAAGATTCGGTCGATAATTCAACCACTAAGTAGGTTGATATGTCGACGATGGGTTTTCCTGTCGAATAATCAATGAAAAAAGTTTGACAACAGTTTTGGTCGTCTGTTCGACCATTGGGTGTCAAAAATTCAACTAATCCTCGTCAAAAAATAGGGTAAAATTTACTAGTGGGTGCTCGGTGTCAAGTGTACCTAATTCTACTTATGAATTACTTCTTTTAGTATACTTGTATACTTTTGATGTTTGGAGTTTCATGATGTTTTTCTATCAGTACCTATTGATTGTTGTCCTTACAATGTTGTTCCAGGTGTTTCTGATATCTGGACTTTCTTGCAGTTCATTAGAATTTTTGGTAATGTGATCATATCTTGTTCTATACAGGTTTTATCAATTTTCATGTATCAATTGTTTAGAAGCTTTGTCGTGTCAGACATGGTCCTAGTTGTTGCATTTTGATGGTTCCAAACTCTACAGATCTTTTCAGTGAAAGTAATATGAAGTGTGTACATCTTAAGAGTGACCTATATTTAGTTCATGTGGTAACATTTTGTAAACATTTCTTATGTATGACCTAGATATAGGTTCGGTGGTAGCGTGTTGAATATAAATGTGACATCATTTTTTGTTGTGTCTAAAACACTCTTTTGGTGTGGTCGACATGTGCATGATCAGATACTTGTATAAATAAAGAAGACCCTTTTGTATCTGAGGTGTCTGTATATGGAGAGAGAAATTGAATAGGTGTGCAAGTTGGAGATAGAGAACCAAAGGTGATATAGTGTGATTCTATTTCAGTATACTAGGCAGTGGTGTGAAAGAATTTGAGTAATATAGAGAGAAAGCCTTATATACTATTTTGCAGAAGTTTGGTATATGTTAGCAAAAGGTTTTTATTTGATCTCTACTTTTGGTGATCTATTTGATATAAATTATAACTGTTTCATGCATAGTCAATTGCATTTCTATCAGTTCACACTTTATTCAATAAATATTTGTTTTATTGATAGTTAGCCATATTCATATTTCAAGGTAGTTATCTCGACCGATAGTGAACCAACCAGCACTGAGAAAACCGGTAGTGATCCCTTTCAAAATCACCTTAACCGGTATTCATTTCATGAGAATTACTTTATTCGTGATTTTTCCCAATTTGGGTTTCCATGTAAATTTGGTGTTTAGTGTGTTGATGTTTTGTGTTCTTAAGTTTCAATTTAATTTTCTTATTGGCAAAGTGGGAGTTATTGAAATTATTGATGCATAATTGATTACATGGTTTATGTGTTTTACCAATTCGGTAAAAAAAAATTGAATTTGTTTATGAATAACTGATTCCTCCCCGTCTCATTTATTTGACATGTTCAACATAATGTGGGGGCATACACTCTTCTCATTATTTCACACTATGCACACACCATATTGATCAATGTTTTGTGGATTACTTGGTAATCCATACCTTTTTCTTAGTAATCCTCCTTTATGGATTCCTTTGGAAAAAAACTATTTCCTTAGGCTTAAGCCTTCTTTTTAGATTCCTTTGGAGACAAATTTTTCCTTAGGCATAATCATTATTGGAACTATCCTTCTTAGTGGATTACTTTGGATAAAATTCTTTCCTTAGGCCTAATCCTCTTATGGAAAATTTCCTTGTGAAGAATGCTTTTCTTAGTTATGTTTTTTATGGGTTGACTAGTTTAATGCAGCTTGCTAGACTATCAACTCCATCTTTTTATTTTCATGACCCATAGTAAGCTCTCTCTCTCTCTCTCTCTCTCTCTCTCTCTCTCTCTCTCTCTCTCTCTCTCTCTCTCTCTCTCTCTCTCTCTCGTAGATGTTTCTTTTATCTTAGTTTAAGATTTATGAGGACCTAAGTCACATGGGGGCTTGGTGTTTTCCTTTTCTCTTTTACATTGATGAGATATTTTTCCTATTCTTTGATCTACTTTACTGTGAGTATGGAGCAATTTTGTACTCTTGGTAAAGTCGATGCTAAATATAGTATCCTAAATTGTAAGCACTTACAATTTAGGTCCTTAGTTAGACCATATTTTAGTGACCAAGGATTCACTATTTTTTATGCTTGATCTCATCCCAATTTGGCACACACTTTTAGTATATTCCTCATTTCAAAATTGACCCCCAATTAAAATTTGAGTCATTTTTACCTCCTAAAGGGAAATCTCAGATGTATGAGTTGTAAAAGGTTCATCCTACACATTGGGAGGTGCCCCTTACACACTAACTTGGTCCCAAATTTGAATTAGAGCTTGGTGATTTGATTTTGAGAAGGATTCTAAATCCTTAGTCAACCTTCTTCAACTTTTTAGCCCCAAAATGGATTAGAAAGGCATAAAATAAATGTTACCTCTCCCATTTCGGCGAATGTCCGACAATGTCATCTCTATCCATCAAGTTCTCAATAATTCAAGGAGAAATCAAGTTCATTCAAGCATCGATAATGGAAGATATGGAGTAATGTCTAGATCCTAGCATGTGTGAAGGCATTCATGTTCTTACTATCCCAGATCCAAGATTAAGACTAAATGAAGAGAACTATCAAGAATCTTCATGAGTCATCCAATATTTGTGAAGGTATAACATCTCATCAAGTATTTTCTACTAACTACAAACTTTTTCCTTTATGAAGTTTCAATTCAATTTCAAGATTAATTCCTAAAGAGGGATTTGACTAAGACAAACCTCTTTCTCCCAACAATTTTCATATTTTGTATGTGTAGGTGACATGTGGAAAAGTTTCAAATTCATATTTAGGAAGGCATAATAGTCTTCTTCAAATCATGGGTTTCTTCATCCACTTTTGGAAAAGAAAGGGTGACTCCCACAAGAAGTGCTAAGTCCATTCATGTCCTTTTGTCCAGGTCACCCTTGACAGATGAAGTTGGCTGAAACTTCTTGTGTACGTCAATGGCTTTGTCTACTTTTCAGATCTGGTTCCAAAATTTGTATATCAGTATATTTGTTTCATGTATACATATATTTACTCCATTGCATCCTATTTCATTCTATTTACCTCATTTCTTCATTCCAAAATTGCATCAATTAATCTACTCTTAGCAAATAGAGAAAACCTTACACTTGTTTATCGTTTGAATCCTCTTTGGAATGTAATGAATGAAAGATTAAATTTTAGATGTGATGCTTCCTATCTTGTTTGATCATCCTAGTGAGCACTCATTCCATACCAGACACATTTATTTTTCTTCATTACAAATATTATCTACCCTTTCCTCTTTGCTTGTTTTCAAACCTTTTTGTTTAATCTTTCTTCCACCTTCAATGCAAACTAATATACATACTCCACAGTATACATCCTCACCAATGGTAAATATTCTTGGATGTTTGGCTTTAGTTCATTGATATAAAGGGCCACTTTCTCCATATTTTCTTTTGTGTGTCTTGATCTAATCAAGATCTTTTGAAATTCTTTTGTATACTCATTCACTATTTTTGCTCCTTATTTCAAACTTTGCATCCTTTTGAGTAAATCAAGCTCATAATCTATAGGGATGAATTGTATTTTCAACATATTCATCATTTTATGTCACTTTTAAATTTTATTTTTTCCTCCTCTTCCTCTTTTTCTAACTAGATTTCTCTCCACTAAATACTTGATTGTCCTTTCAACTTTGTTTTTGCAAACTTCACTCTATCTGGGTCTTCAATATCTTCAAATTAAAATAAACCTTCCATATCATTGATTCAATCTATCAACTCTTTAGGATTTATACTTACATTAATTTTTGAAACCTTCATTCTAGGTTTCTTTCCAATCCTTGTCAATGTTGTGATCAAAGGATCATTTACTACTCCATTTTCTTCCTCACTAGCTAAAGTAGTAGTTATCTCTTCACTGAGCACTACCTCTTATAATCTCTTCTTTCAAGGATTATAGATATCTTATCAAATCTCTCATTTCATCACCATGTGAGAATGTACACCTCTTCCTCTACCTCTTCTTGGAGGCATTTATACAACACACAAGCCCTGGTACAAACTACCTCACATTCAACGATTTGTTTACATGCTCAAGATAACCTATCTCTGATACCACTGATCTAGAGGGATTATTTTCCTTCAATAATTGACACAAAAGTAATTTTTAATATAAAATACAATGCTAAAATCTTACAACAATATGCAAGAAAAATTGAGAGATTTCTATTAAAACTTGAGAACATAAATT
This sequence comes from Thuja plicata, assembly GCA_018584345.1. Classification (NCBI taxonomy): domain Eukaryota; kingdom Viridiplantae; phylum Streptophyta; class Pinopsida; order Cupressales; family Cupressaceae; genus Thuja; species Thuja plicata. The sequence goes on along the minus strand of MU228349.1, from coordinate 2,890,764 downwards.
GAATACAAGCAATAAGCCAATTTCCTTTCAACATAGATGTTAAAATATGATTCAAATCTGATATAGACCTGAAAAAAATTAATATACAGATACAAAAGCTCCAAAAATATTTCTCCTAGCTTTCCCCTAACCATCTCTCTAAAACTGCTCAAATGAAATGAAAACTAGCTTTAAAATGACATTTTCGCTAAATAAAATACAAGTGAAATTGCATTTTTCTTTCCCTCCAAGAATTCATGAGAAAGAGGATTTGTTTCCACTTTTCCCTCCTAAATTATATCAAATTGATTCTTTTTCCACTCACCTTCCAATATTTTTGGGTTAGGTGGCTTGATTTTGTCTTCTAGCTTTTTTCGGTTATTTCCTAGGATAGAAATTACAAGATTCCCCTCTCTTTGTGCTCAAGTTGCAATAATAATTTTTCGATATGTTATAGAAATTTCAAGATTCTCTCTTACCCATTTTTGGACCCTTCTTGAAGTGGTAGGTGGTCCCACAAATTCCAACACTTAGGCGGGAATTTGACAATTTTTAAAATGTCAAATGCCATGAGATGCTAGGGAAATTGCATTTAGATTTTATTAAAAGGGTGCCTAATCATTTTAACAAATATTTTTCACTTATTAAATGCTAACAACTATCAAGCTAGAAATAAAAATTATTTTTGGTTGATGTTAGATAGCCTACAGTCCATGGTTACTCCAACATCACATGTCCATCTTCATCATCCAAAAATTCAAAACAAAGTGAAGAATAAGGATATGTAACTATTTGTTTCTCTAAACAACACATCATATAAGTGGCTTCTTTATTTTTTGGCATTACACTACATTATTGCATCTAGGGAACTATTTTCCACATTTAATCCTTGTTCATTCCCACCAATATTATTGGCAAATAACACTTATATGTCAGATCTTGAAAAATGGTCGATTGAAATTTGTGAAGGAACTTTCAATAATGTCATTTATGTACCTTCCTTATCAACTAATCACCTTTCCATTTATGAAATTACACATAGTATCATAGGAAAAAGTTGATTTCACGCCCAATTCTTTGATCGTCAAAGATTTACAAAGTAGAAACATCATTTCTATGGTTCATGTTGATCATGATTCCAGATTGTATTCTTTTTATTCATTTGGTTCTATTGACTTTGGTGATGGTTTGATTATAGATGACATTGATACCTTTAGCGCGGAATGATATATTGTTTGGTTATTTGAACCTTGGAGTTATATCCTCCTCATTGGCTCACAAACCTTTCATTGATATCATATCTCCTTCACATGTTACTTCTCTAGTGTTGAGTGTTCCTACATCATTGGTTTCTCCTAAATCTGGGCACCAATTCACAGTTGTATTTTTTATATAGTTTATTGGGATGATTACTTACATGTAACATCAAACTTATTTAGTGACTCCCATTTTACAAAGTTAGCAGACACTTTTTATGAGATCCACATCATTGTTGTTTTGCACAATTCTAAATATTTGGTTCATGCTCTACATCATAGAGCAGTTAAGAAGGTTTCAAATATTCCTTCATTGTCTTTGTATTTTGTGAATCATTCAAATACTGAACTATTCTTCTCATATGGGAATATTTTTATGTACCTATTTGTAGTTCTCTTTCTACAAGGATGCAATGTTTTTCATCATTCAAGGATCACATTATGTTATCTTCTTTGAGGTTCATTCTGCATTGTAGGTTTTATTATCATATGGTGGGCTCCATAGCCTCTCTCTTTTCTCTCCCATGGGGGGAATCTTCTTGTACATTGTGATAACAATATTTCTTGGCAGATCATCGAGATTTTTTCCTTCTTTCACTTGTACATTTCATTTCATGTGTATCATTTATTTTGGGGAGAAGTTGTGTTCCCATTGGGTTTTCCCCTTTTTCTCTACTTTATGAGAAATTTGTGTATGAGTACCTAACATGGCCTCGTAGATTGGACTTATTATCATGAATACAATACTCCCTAATTTGTACTTAGGGAGGTGTTAGTGTAATGGTGTCTTCATCAACCTAGTTTTGATATCACCTTTAACTGCATAGACCTATTCACACCTAGCTTAAGCTTACTTAGGCTTTCTCATGACTTTTCCTCGTTGCATGTGGTATAGACACATGTAATTCCTTTTGAAGACACCTATTACATATTGGCTTACCACTTGCATGATCATATATCACTTTTCTCAGAAGTGTCAAACCTTTGGAGGGGTGGTTAGAATTCCACTCCTACCTTCTCACACTCACACCCTTCCATGTATATGCAAGGTTGCTCATTGAATTTACATGCTCTCATTTTCATGTCTGATGTAACAAATTTATAATATTAAAAATTAATTATTAAATATCTATGCTTTGGTTATGCATTGGTTGGGAATAGTTAATTCATGCACAAATCTTTTGGCTCATGTGCTTATTGATTCATATAACATTTCTGATAACTAATGGTAATAAAGACAAGAATACAAACTTACAAATCTTACACGGGATAAATTATCAAATAAGAATGACAACATCATAATTGATTTTTAATGGAGTTTGGTATATGTTATAAAGAGGGGTATCGATGGAGATGAGAAGAACGTCAAACATAGAGAAATATGAATAATTTGGTATAAAAAAAAAAAAATGAAATATACAAAACAGTTATAACCATTCAAGAATTTTATTAAAAGAGGCAAGTTAAAAATCAGTTAGAAAGGGGATAGGAAGGCGAGGGGTTTCTCTGGTTTTTCATGATGGAAATAATACATAATACTTCCTCCATTGTAGGGGGGTCGGCTCCCATTATTCATTACGCATTTAGCAAAGAATCATAATGATCTATGTAAGCATTGGATGAATCCTCAAAGGTCTTCATCTCATTATAAATCACAAGGAAAGGCAAAACAACTCTTCTTAGTACAAAAGAGAATTCTGAGCCTTGCAATTTGTGTTAGTATTAACTCAACTATCATGACTTGTCTGGAAATTAGCCTTGTTAGTTACAGATTAGTTTTAACTTCCTGCATGTTTAGTTTATGTTGCAATAATTTCATTGTAAACTATTTCTTATTTAATAATGTGATGGGTGCATTCTCGAGTGAGATCTTCTCTCCATTTGTGATTTTTATTTTTTTGCTATAATTGTCATCGTATCAGTCATGTACTTCTTTTTAAAAATTATGAATTTTGGTCTTTGAGAATGAAATCTTTCTTGCAAGCCCAAGAATGTTGGGAAACTGTTGAGAGTGGCTTTATAGAGTCCACCCCACCAACATTAGTTGTTATGACTTCTAGCTTTTTTCGGTTATTTCCTTGGATAGAAATGACAAGATTCCCCTCTCTTTGTGCTCAAGTTGCAATAATAATTTTTTCCATATGTTACAGAAATTTCAAGATTCACTCTTACCCATTTTTGGACCCTTCTTGAAGTGGTAGGTGGTCCCACAAATTCCAACACTTAGGCGGGAATTTTACAATTTTTAAATTGTCAAATGCCAAGAGATGCTAGGGAAATTGCATTTGGATTTTATTACAAGGGTGCCTAATTAATTTAACAAATATTTGTCACTTATTAAATAATAACAACTACCAAGCTAGAAATTAAAACAAAATTTGGTTGATGTTAGATAGCCTACATTCCATGGATGCTTCAGCATCACATCTTCATCTTCATCATCCAAAAATTCAAAACAAAGTGAAGAATAAGGGTATGTAACTATTTGTTTCTGTAAACAACACATCATATAAGTGACTTCTTTATTTTTTGGCATTACACTACATGATTTCATCTATGGAACTATTTTCCACATTTAAGCCTTGTTCATTCCAACCAATATTATTGGCAAATAACACCTATATGTCAGATCTTGAAAAATGGTCTATTGAAATTTGTGAAGGAACATTCAATAATGTCATTTATGTAGCTTCCTAATCACCTTTATGTCAAAGGAAAAAGTTGGTATGTCCTTCAATAATGTCATTTATGTCAATAATTGTATATTATCTATCAACTAATCACCTTTCCATTTATGAAATTACACATAGTGTCATAGGAAAAAGTTGATTTCACACCCAATTCTTTGATCATCAAAGATTTGCAAAGTAGGAACATCATTTCTATGGTTCATGTTGATAGTGATTCCAGATTGTATTGTTTTTGTATTCATTTGGTTCTATTGACTTTGATGATGGTTTGATTATAGATGGCATTGATACCTTTAGCGCGGAATGAGATATTGTTTGGTTATTCGAACCTTGGAGTTGTATCCTCCTCATTGGCTCACAAACCTTTCATTGATATCACATCTCCTTCACATGTTACTTCTCTAGTGTTGAGTGTTCCTACATCATTGGTTTCTCCTGAATCTGGGCACCAGGATATTCACAGTTGTATTTTTTCTATATTTTATTGGGATGATTACTTACATGGAACATCAAACTTATTTAGTTACTCCCATTTTACAAAGTTGGCAAACACTTTTGATGAGATCCACGTCATTGTTGTTTTGCACAATTCTAAATCTTTGGTTCATGCTCTACATCATGGAGCAGTTAAGAAGGTTTCAAAGATTCCTTCATTGTCTTTGGATTTTGTCAATCATTCAAATATTTTTGCTCTTCTCATATGGGAATATTTTTATGTGCCTATTTGTAGTTCTCTTTCTACGAGGATGGAATGTTTTTCATCATTCAAGGATCACATTATGTTATCTTCTTTGAGCATCATTTTGCATTGTAGGTTTTATTATCATATGGTGGGCTCCATAGCTTCTCTCTTATCTCTCCCATGGGGGGAATCTTCTTGTACATTGTGATAACAATATTTCTTGGGAGACCATCAAGAGTGTTTCTTTCTTTCACTTGCACATTTTATTTCATGTGTATCATTTATTTTGGGGAGAAGTTGTGTTCCCATTGGGTTTTCCCCTTTTTCTCTACCTTATGAGAAATTTGTGTATGAGTACCTAACATGGCCTCATAGATTGCACTTATTATCATGAATACAATACTCCCTAAGTTTCACTTAGGGAGGTGTTAGTGTAATGGTGTCTTCATCAACCTAGTTTTGATATCACCTTTAACTGCATAGACCTATTCACACCTAGCTTAAGCTTACTTAGGCTTTCTCATGACTTTGCCTCACTGCATGTAGTCTAGACACATGTACTTCCTTTTGAAGACACTTATTACATATTGGCTTACCACTTGCATGATCACATATCACTTTTCTCATAAGTGTCATACCTTTGGAGGGGTGGTTAGAATTCCACTCCTACATTCTCGTGCTCATACCCTTGCCTATATATGCAAGGTTGCTCATTGAATTTACATACTCTCATTTTCATGTCTGATGTAACACCTCTATAATATTAAAGATTAATTATTAAAAAACCTATGCTTTGGTTATGCATTGGTTGGGAATAGTTAATTCTTGTACAAATCTTTTGGCTCATGTACTTATTGATTCATATAACATTTCCAATAACTAATGGTAATAAAGACAAGAATACAAACTTACAAAGCTTACACCGGATAAATTCTCAAAAAAGAATGACAACATCATAATTGAGTTTTAATGGAGTTTGGTATATGCTATAGAGGGGTATCGATGGAGAAGAGAAGAAGATCAAACATAGAGAAATATGAATAATTTGGTAAAAAATAATAAATAAATAAATAAAAGTAAAATGAAATATGCAAAACAGTTATAACCATTCAAGAGTTTTATTAAAGGAGGCAAGTTAAAAATCAGGTAGAAAGGGGATAGGAAGGCGAGGGGTTTCTCTGGTTTCTCATGATAGAAATAATACATAATACTTCCTCCATTGTAGGAGGTCGACTCTCATTATTCATTACGCATTTAGCAAAGAATCATAATGATCTTTGTAAGCATTGGAAGAATCCTCAAAGGTCTTCATCTCATTAGAAATCACAAGGAAAGGCAAAACAACTCTTCTTAGTACAAAAGAGAATTTTGAGCCTTGCAATTTGTGTTAGTATTAACTCAACTATCATGACTTGTCTGACAATTAGTCTTGTTAGTTACAGATCAGTTTTAACTTCCTGCATGTTTAGTTTATGTTGCAATAATTTCATTGTAAAAATTATGAATTTTGGTCTTTGAGAATTAAATCTTTCCCTCTATGAGAGTGGCTTTATAGAGCCCACCCCAGCAACCTTAGTTGCTATGACTAATGCTCAGAGAAATGCAACAACTGAGCAAAAAAAAGAAGGAAATCAGAATTAAATGTTGGATCCATAATTTCATTGATGATTCTATTTTCTCCAAAATCATAGGTGCAACAATAGCAAAACAGGCCTGAGATATTCTCAAATCTACATACAAGGTTAATGACCAAGTCAAGACAGTCAAATTGCAGACCTTACCTACATAGTTTGAAACATTGAAAATGTCTAACTCGGAGAATGTTGATCACTTCATGACCAGAGTAATGGGTATTGTAAATCAAACTAGGATTCATGGTGAACCCATTGGAGACCAGAAGATTGTTGGAAATTTGAAATGGTTGTGACAGCCATCTTAGAGTCCAAAGATCTCACTACTTTTTCAGTAGAACAGTTAACTGGATCACTTTTGCCACATGAAACTAGACTATATCTAGAAGAAGTGTCTTTAGAACAAGCTTTCAGCAGAGGCAGAGGCAGAGGAAACAGAGGCAGAAGCAATACAGGTAGAGGAAGATCAAGCATAAAAAGGCAAAAAAAAATGGACTGACAAATATAGAGTTCAGTGCTACTACTACAAGAAATTTGGACACTATGAATCTGAGTGCAGAAATAAATAGATAAACCAACACAAAGGTAGAGCACATGTCTCCAATGATAAAGGAGAATCCTCTAAAGCAATGTTTCTTTTGTGCCATATTTCTAAAGAAAATTAGACTGAAGGCCTCTGGTTGCTGGACAGGGGATGCAGCAATCATATGACAGGTAACAAATATTTAATTTCTTGCATTGATAGTTCTATAAATTCTGAAATTACTCTTGGTGATGATAGGAAAAGCACATCAGAAATTACTCTTGGTGATGATAGGAAAAGCACATCAGGATATACTTTTCACTTGGGCACAAATCTCATTTCATGGGCATCCAAGAAACAGCCTAAAGTTTCATTATCTTGTACAGAGGCAGAGAGTATGTAATTACCACATCAGCGACTTGTCAAGCAGTATGGCTAAGAAGAATATTGAAAGATCTTGCACAGGTTGATAACAAGTCGGCAATTACCTTGTCTAAAAATCATGTCTTCCACAAGAAAACCCACTTTCACTTCACTTCATTCAAGAGTTTGTCAATAATGGAAAAATTTCTCTCGACTAAAATTTCTCTCGACTTTTGTAGATCAAGCTAGCAGATATTTTTACAAAGCCATTAGGAAAGACTGTTTTTGAATTTCAGAGACAACACTTAGGAATTGTAAGTGTTGATAACTGTAACAGTTAAGATTAGGAGAGAGTGTTAGTATTAACTCAATTGTTGTGGCTTGTCTGCCACTTAGCCTTTTAGTTACAGATTAGTTTTACCTTCCCACATGTTTAGTTTTTATGGTTTAGTTTTTGTTGCAATTTTGTTGTAAACTATTTCTTATTTAATAATGAGATGGGTGCATTCCCTAGTGTGGTTTTCTCTTCATTTGTAATTTTATCTCTGTCATTATTGTCAATTTGGAGATTAATGTTAATAGATATATAAATGAGTATGCTACAAGCAGCCACCATGGAGAACAATATGATAATTTTCCAACTCTTGTTGAGAGAATAAACACACTAGTGATTTTGAAGTTGGAAGACTCGCTCAAGAAAGAAATTGCTTCAGACTCCTCAAGGTATGCATGTCTTGTGTATTTGCAAGCATATCCTCAAGGTATGCATGTCTTGTGTATTTGCAAGCATATCCTCAAATTTTGGTAGTTATTTATGAAATTTCAAAAGTGAATTAATTGAGCCGCCAACATTCGGGGTTTCTTGTCCAATATTATGATTATATTTGTTTGGAGGGAGTCCAAAATTAAAATAAAATAATGCACCTCTGATGTCATAAAAATAGCGAACAATATATTTTTCTTGATATGTCTATGCTACCATCACAACAATTTAAGAGACTAGAATTCTTGTGGCATTTCATCCAACCATTCTCCTTCATTTTTACTTTACTCTCTTGCCTATACCTATACCACAAATATTTTCCTTCTTTCTCTGCATCTAACTTAAGTTTGGCAAGTCAAAATCATTTAGATATGTTATTTTAGGCATGTTGATTTTATAGCCCATAACTGTACTTATAACACATTTATGGTGGGCAAGGTGTATATGTTTGTGTTGGGTTAGTAGCTAGGTAATGTTAGCTTCTTGTCTATTTATCCTTCTTCATGCTTAGTTTTTTTAGAAGACCTCTCTTTAAAAGCAAATATATTCAAATCTTAGAAATCTTATCATTCTCTAAAAGGAAAGAAGAAGAATTTAGTACTATGAAAAGCTTTAGTCATTAGGGGAGAGGACCCAGTAGTTGAGCACCCTAAATTTGTGCTTCTCAAAATCCTACATGAAAATTTCAAGTGACTCCCATTTTTTACAGCAACTTACTTGGCAAGTCCCCTTCTTATAACTAAGGTTTCAGGGCCACGTCATCAAATATGATGCCACATTAGCATGCTTTTTGCCAAGGTGTCCAAAACAGCCTAAAAAAAGTGAGACCAATCGTAGTGTATTAGGGACACCCATACTTGTCCAGCTGATGTGGCATCACATGATTGATTGCTTTTTAGAATAAGAGACGCATTTCATTCAATTATGGGTGATCATCATTAGCAAAAACAACTTTTAAGTCACAACTATTGATACAATGCTGTAAAAAATATTAGATATTAAATCAGCAAGTGTGGGTATTAATTAACAATTGTTATCACAACCATTAGAACACGTTTAGGTATTGGGTCCTCTCACCTAGTTAGATATTTGATAAGAATTAGATCCTCCACATGCTAGTTAAGACTTACAGATAATTAAAAGAGGGAGTTAGAAATTATCGTAGCTTTTATTTAGAAGAATATAAAGAATATTATGTTTATAAATATAGAGAAAATGTTATTAAAGTAAGTAGATAATTATGATTCTTCTTTTTTGTTGGTAAGAATAGATGTGAAATTGGTATTAATGCAACTCAAAGTGTGTGTGTGTGTGTGTGTGTGTGTGTGTGTGACACACACACACATGGTCCTGTCTATGCAACACAATATTTGCACCTTAGTAAACACATGTTAACACAATATGTTGTTCACAAAATATGTTAACAACATGTATGTTAGCCTATTGTGTTAACATGTGTTAGTAATTTGCAAACAAACACAATAGGCTAACATACATGTTGTTAACATATTTTGTTAACTAAGATGCAAATATTGTGCTGCATAGACACGGCCCACACATATCACCATGCACAAGAAAGGTAACATAAGAATACTCTTCTTTTTAAAAGAGAAACTTACGATATGAATTATAAACTTTCTTTAGTATGAACAATACTTAAGTCATTGCATAATTATAAAACTCAAATCTAATACAGTGAAAATCCTACAGTAAAAGTAAATAAAATAAGAGAGTTTACTATTGGTCAAGTTCAATTATTAATGAAATTAAGACAAGGATTATAATTTTGAATATAAATGACGATCAATATGTTGGAAAGTGACAATGCAAGCAATTGTTATTTTGTCATTGATGTCAAACCTTAACTGGTGAGACTATTGTTATCTGTTTGAGTACCATAGCTATTGATTGATGGAGAAAATTTAACAAGAAGACCAAGTGAATGGTTGAGTTAAGGCAAATAAAAGGGTACTTGATCAGTTGGCACTCTGGCAAAGTAATTAGTTGTTTATCTTTCAAAGACAGTTTTTCTAGTTGTTTTGTGTCGAGCAAGTCTGGCTTGTGCCGAGCACCAGTAAAATTGCCGAGTGGAAACAATGATTGCCGAGAAAATCACAGATATTGGCCGACTTGCAGTATTTGGATTAATGATGAGATTTGAGATCTCTGGCCGACTTAGTTAATTTTATTGGGATATGTAAAGTTACTTAAAGATTGATCCATGTTATTTAATGTATGGATAACCGTAATTAATGCATGGATTCAAGATTTAATTAGGTCTACTTTGGAGAAGTAAATGTAATGTAATGATGGAATGGTCCGTTGAATCTGACCTAACCAAAGATCTGTGATCTTGATTAAGCGGCAAAGATTTATCTGACCTAGACAGAGAGGTATATGATAACCTCAAGGGGTTATTCATTGAAGTGTGGATGTACAGATTGATATACATGTGTGTATGCAAGAGGATTGCATAGTTGATTTACTGATTGGCATGACCTAGCTGAGAAGGTTGAACACAGAAGCACAAAGTTGCATGTGTGATTGCTTGACGAATTTCCAAGCAGATCAGAAGATTGAAATGAGAATGCAGGCCACTCAGTAAGTTAGCATCAGAGTTGTAATTGGATCTGAATTTGCAAAGTAATTTGTATGTATCAGATCACAACTGTTGATTACTTTCTAACCATTGTATCGGTTAAAATCCTTTAACAAGGTTGACCTAACAGTCATTTGTATAAATCCTCTAAGCAAGGTGACATTCAAGTGGAATGATCTAAGTCCTCTAACAAGGCCACTCCTGAAAGGGTGATTAAATCATTTAACCAGGTCACACCTAACAGTGTGTTATTGTAACCTTTAACAGGGTTGGCTCCTCACAGAGCTCACTTCAGAAGAGTGAAACTTGGTAGCATGTTACTGGTGGTTTTTCCCAT
>MU228349.1:2854041-2869658 GCA_018584345.1 Thuja plicata | reverse complement strand
TAGGAATCTTACCTTGGACCCTATTCACTTCAGGATCCCCTAGACTCACACTTGAGTCTCTTAGGGTTATTCTCAGACCCTAACCAGAGGGACTTCTACACTCCCTCTCTCCTAGGTTTCCTACCCACCAAAAAGCTTCACTCTCTACCTCATCTTGCTCTTCATGACTGAATAAAGTCAGTCATGCACCTCTCTTATTATATCTCTCTCTCCTACAAGTTCTCTAGCTGGACCATTTAGCTCGCCTAGGACTTGTCTACAATTCTGACTAGCCTCTTCTCAATCTCAAACACAGGAACAAAAATAAAATACATGAGGGATGCTTCTTGACAGTCACACTCCATAGGATGGATTATCAGAGTCAAAAAGCATCCATGATACTTTACTGAATTCAAAATCCTACTCTACAGAAGTTTGCACAAAACAGAAGAACACACAGGAACTATCTTTTATTGAAAGTCTAAAAATTACAAAGCAAACTAAAATCTTCTTCGCTAGTCTACTCAGTCTCTAACTCCTCCAACCTCTCCAACCTCCGTTACAAGTTTTCCTTCCTTGCTTATATATTCGGCCTCTTCTTGATTTGTAACCGTTTCTAGGTTACCTGCCGTCTGAAGATTCTAACTACCTCGGCTCTTCATCTTCCTCCTGCAACTGTCATCATTCTCAGCATGGCTGTCGACGTGGACAACATTTTCCTATGTGGCGTTCTCTTTTTATCTTGGCATTTTCTTCCATTGTTGACAAGTCAAATCTTCCTTTAGTCGCGATATCGTAGTACTGATAAACTTCACTGCTTGTTATCCTATGATCACGCAACTCACAGTCATCTCATTGTCGCAACACTTTTTGACTTAACCGCCTGTGATCCTGCAACCTTGCTACACTGTTGTCGCATCATCGCAACACTGAGTGACTTAACTACCTGTGATCCTGCGACCTTGCTACACGCTGTTATCGCGTCATCACAAAAATGAGTGCCTTAACCGCCTGTGATCTTGTGACCTTGCTACACACTATTGTCGCGTCATCGCCACACTGAGTGACTTAACCGCCTGCGACTTGGCGACAAGCCTTAGTCGTGTAATCGCAGACCATTTGATGCTAACCGTCGATCATCTTCCGACTTGGCGACCAGCCTTTGTCGTGTCATCGCAGACTGTTTGATGCTAACCGCCGATCATCTCCCGACTTGTTGACCAACCTTTGTCGTGTAATCGCAGACTGTTTCACGTTAACCGCTGATTATCTGCCGACTGCGTGACTAACCCTCTCTTTCGTTAGGAGTTAAGACTGTTTGATTCCAACCGCTGATCAGCTCCCAACTTGGCGACCAGCCTTTGTCATGTAATCGCAGACTGTTTCACGTTAACCGCTGATCATCTGCCGGCTGCGCGACTGACCCACTCTTTCGTTAGGAGTTAAGAACTGTTAAGGTTTAGGACAGAGACTGACTGCTAACTATGATCTGCTCCCGGACCACCATTGCTAAACAGCTAGGGCTTCGAAGCTAAAACCCTAGGGTGCTCTGCACCAGAAGGGTGCAGGGACTTCTGAGCACAGCAAGCCGAAAGATGCTAAGGACAAAGGGAAAAAGGGGAAGGATCCCAATGTTGTACTTGTGCCTGAGGACCCGAGGGGGACCCAGGTCTAGTGAGTCGAAGGGAAAATAGGAGAGCAACAAAAAGTGGGCTTCCCTATTTGGAGTTAAACCAACAGGTAAGTCATCTTTACCACCTGTTAAGAATATTTCGAAACCCTCTCAAGGGAGTTTTGTAATAGACATTCCGGACCAGATTACTGATCATACTATTGCTAGAATGAATAACTCTCTGGTTGGGAGATTCTTGGGTATTAGACCAAACATTGTAGTGGTTAGGGCCTATGCCTCTCGGAAATGGGACCTGAAAGGGAAAGTGGATGTGGTGGCTATGGCAAAAGGATGCCTGTCCTTTTTTTTCTCTTGTGAAGAGGATAGAATGAAAATACTACGCAATGGTTCATGGATGATAGGGAAAAATACTCTCATCCTCCAGAAATGGTTCCCTAATCTGGTCTTTGAGGAGGAAGCTGTAAACCAGGTTCCAGTCTCGGTTAAGCTCCATAGCCTTCCTCTGGAATTGGGTGGAGGATATATTTGTTGGGATAGAAAATTCCTTTGGGGATTTTCTATCAATAGATAATGCCACTGCTTCAAGGAGGAGGCTCATGTATGCTAGGAGATGTGTTGGGATAACACAGGATACTGACATGCTAGAGAAAATTAATATTCACTCAAAACTAGGATCGTGGGAGAAAAAGATTGAATACAAGACCATTCCTTTTGCGTATTTTTATTGTAAGAAAGATGGACATTGGGCTAAGAAATGTCTGAAAAAGGTCATCCAAAGAAAGACTAAGAAATGGGTCCATGTGGGGAAGGTGAAGAGAGACGGGGTAGAGACTTCAAGAGCAGATCAACTTAATAAAAAAAATGGAAAATGCTCTAATATCGAAGATTGGTGATGAGAGCATAACCAATGATCAAATTAAAATTGGGGGCTCAGAGGGTAATGAAAGCAATGAATGCCATCAAGAAAAATAGGAGCGAGTGGAAGAGGGGGAAATTCAGGAAGAAGGACAACAAGAGACAGCAGACATTGTGGTAACAAAGGGGGAAGGTAGTGAACTACCTAGCAGCTATGATGATGCCAATCAACCTGAATGGAGTTCAAAGACAATAATCCATAAAGTGGAGGAGGAAATAGCAGGGAAGGATGCCCAACACTGCACGGTTTTAGGTAAAGAATTCTTAGATTACTCACAGAACACACCCTAGGGGGTAAGAAAAACTTTATTTGACACCAAAACACCTAATTAGGGTGATTATGTAGCTATCAGTCAAGCCCTTGTAGGGGAACAAAGTGATTTGGAAGATGGGATAGAGGTCCATGGGGAGAAGAAAAAATCAAAGAAAGAAAAGAAAAAACCATGCAGAACAGTAGAAACAAGGAGCAGAAAAACTAGGGATGTGGGAGGAATATTACCTTCACCGAGGTGACCGTTGAGCCAGAAATCAAGAGTCAAGGACACTAAGAAGAACATAGCGGATGAAATTCATCTTACCATCCTGGAGGTGGGATCCTTTGTTAAGGTATGACGATTATCTATTGGAATATAAGGGGATTGAATAATCCCCATAAACAAGACATTGTCAGGAATATGATTAGGGATAATAGACTGGACATTTTTTTAATTCAAGAAACTAAAATGCTTAAGGAGAAAGTGGAAAAGCTTAGATTTTTCAAGAATGGGAATATTTGTGGGGGGAATCTGATGGTGCTTCTGGGGGTATTGCAATAATTTGAAATTGTGACATAATAAAAGGAGATGTTATTTATCAGGGAAATAATATGGCTTGCATTAGGTTCAGGCATCTTAAGGATAATACTTCTTGGGTTTTGACTAGCATTTATGCACCTAATACTAAAAAGGGCAGAGAGGTTTTTTGGAACAAGTTTTCCTCTCTAAGAAATGTCTTTAATAGTGAGGAATGGATTTTTATGGGAGATTTTATTACTCCCTTAAAAGAAAATTAAAAAAAGGAGGAATTCAAACTAATCTGGAAAGTAGGATTGATCTTTATTAATTTCATAGATTGCCATTCTCTCCATGATATGGAGTTGCAGGGCATTAACTACACTTGGACTAAAAGAATATGTGGCCAAGATCTTATCCAAGTTAGACTTGACAGGGCTCTCATTAGCAATGATTGGTTCACTCATTACTACTTCTCATTGTCTGCTCATATGAGGGTGGGATCATACCATAATCCTATTACTTTTCTGGCGAACCCCATATCCAAGAAAAGGAACTTTCCTTATAGATTTGAAAAAATGTGGACAATACATCCACAACTTGGACAAAAAATTGAAGAATGGTGGAAGATCAAAATCAAAGGAACTGTTATGTTTATTCTGGCTAAAAAACTTAAACATGTCAAGGAGAATATTAAAGATTGGAATAAAGAAACCTTTGGAAACATCTTCTCTACTAAGGCTAATGTTAGCATGGAGCTGAAGGACATCCAGGACAATATTCAGAAGTAAGGATATGCCAAGATATCAAGAGATCAAGAGAATGAGAAATTGGTTGAGCTTCATGACATAATTTCTAAAGAAGAAACCTTCTGGAGACAGAGATCTAGAAAGATATTCATGAAGGAGGGAGACAGAAATACTAAATACTTCTTTATGACTACTCTTAAGCACAGAGTGGATAATAGAATTTCTAATCTTAACATCAATGGAACCCTTTTGAATGATGAGGAGGCCATAAGAATGGAGGCCAAGAATTTTTTTCAAAATCTACTTCAAAATGACAAATATTTGAATAGAGAAGAACAAAGGGAGTTTCTAGAGTGCATCCCTCATATTTTGAATGATAACCATAATGTGGGTCTCACTGCTATACCCTCTAACTCTGAAATTAAAAATTTTGTCTTCTCTTTTGATGGAGATAAATCCCCTGGTCCGAATGGTTATCCTATGTTCTTTTTTCAAATGTTTTGGAATATTATAGAAAAGGATGTTACCAATGTTGTCAAAGAGAGTTTTGGATCTAGAAAATTGCTGAAGGAAATGAATGGTACTTTTATAGCTTTAATACCAAAAAAACAAGGGGTTGATAAAATGGATCAGTTTAGGCCTATTAGCTTATGCAACTTTGCCTATAAGATTATTTCAAAGGTACTCACCACAAGGATTCTATCTATTCTCCCTTCCTTGATATCCTGGAAGCAAAACAGTTTTGTGCCTGGCCGACAAATTATGGATTCCATTATATACATACATGATAATGTTCACTCTCTTGTCATGTCTAGGAAGGAAGGCCTATTCCTTAAATTGGACCTATCTAAAGCCTATGATAGGGTGGACTGGGAGTTTCTTTGAAATTTTTTAGGGTTTTTGGATTCAATAAAAAATGCATTGAACTTATATATCAGCTTATTTCTTCGGCCACTTTCTTAGTTTTGGTCAATGGATCTCCTACTTAGTTCTTCAAATTGACTAGGGGTTTAAGGCAGCAGGATCCTCTCTCCCATGTCCTCTTCATCATTATGGCTGAATTCCTGGGTAGGTACATGGAGAAACAGGTTAGGAAAGGGGAAATAAAAGGCTTAAATCCCTCTTTTGTTAATCAAGTATGCTCCCATCAGCAGTTTGTTGATGAATTAGTTATTATGGGTGAAGCCTCTATTAAAAATGCTAGCAACATTAAAAATGCTCTGACTAAATATGGGACAGCATCTGGCCAAATTAGGGAAAAATCTCTGTGTTTTTCTTTAATGTTCCTGATAAAAGAAAAACAAGAATTATGAGGATATTGGGTTGTGATATGGGTACTATTCCACGAACCTACCTTGGTCTTCCTCTTTGTTTGGAACCTCCTGAAACCTTCTGGAGTTCCTTAGTGGACCGATATCATATTAAACTTGTTGGTTGGAAAGGATTGCTACTAAGTCAAGCGGGCAAGATTAAGATTCTTAGATCCACCCTCCAAGGTCTTCCTCTTTATGCTTTGAGCATTTTTAAAATCCCCAAAAATTTTGGCGAAGCTATTGAAAAGATTCAAAAAAAAATTCTGTTGACAGGAATGGAGAAAAAGAAAAGGATAGCTCTCATAGCCTGGGAAAAGGTCTGTCGACCTATTAACAAAGGAGGTCTTTGGTTATGTAGAATCAGAAATCTTAATGATCACCTCCTTGCCAAACTTATATGGAGATACTACAACTCTAGGGGAGAATGGACTTTGATATGGGATAACAAATACAACAAGGAGTGTCCAGACCTTGCTGCCTTTCTTGATAAGGACAAGGAAGTGGGAGGATATTTTATATGGAGAAATTCTATGAAAAATAAAGATAGCATTAAAAAGGTATCAAATGGAAAGTTGGAAATGGAAAAAATGTTCTTTTTTGGGAGGATGAGTGGATCTTACAAACACCCCTTAAGGATTGTCCTGAATGGAGGAACTTTGAGAGCCAATGCAAAATTAGATTTGGGAGGAAATTGAAGGACTACTAGGACAGGGAACACTAGAGAGACCTGACGATTATTTATAACACAATGGGATAGCTCAATAAAATTCTTAATTCTACTACTTTGATTGAGGAAGAAGATAGGATTATATGGAAGTACAGTCCGAATGGAAATTTAACTATATCCTCTATGTATCACCAGGAGTTTGCGGATCTTAATGAGCCTTGTTGGGCTAAAGCTTGGATTAAAGATCTTACTCCAAAGATCAATGTATTTTTTTGGATTTTGATGCAAAAAAAAGTCTTGACTAATGACAATCTTAGAAAAAGAGGTTTGATAATTGTGAATAGGTGTTACCTTTGTAACCAGGATGAGGAAAGTGTGGATCATATGGTTATTCACTGTCCCTATGCTAGGATTATTTGGGATTACTTCCTTCAAATTATTAACATTGAGTGGGTTTTCCCTGAGGATATGAAGATTCTTTTTAACTCTTGGAGCCATCCTTCAAAGAATGAAACTGTGGCCAAGGTGTGGAATTTTTTTCTTCCTTATGTTTGCTGGGGAGTTTGGAGAAAGAGGAATGAGAGAGTCTTCAGGAACAAAATGGCTAGTGAGAAGTAGGTTTTCTACAAAATTAAGAGAGCTATCAAAGAAAACTTAGTTTTAAAGGACAAAGCTATGGAACCCCTGAATGAGGAGGACATTACCTTCTTCAATAACTGGAAAATAAAAGGGAATTTCAAGAAATGAGATAATAAACCTAGGAGAGAGGAAGCTAGATGGGATTGCCCTCCCAGTGGATGGATGAAATTAATTTTGACAGTGCCTCAAAGGGCAACCCGGGGGTTGCTGGGTGTGGGATTGTCATAAGAGATGATCAAGGAGTCTGCAGAGGTATTAAATCTATTACTATTGGCATTCAAACTAATCATAATGTTGAGGCTTGTGCTACCCTTAAGGGTCTTATCTTAGCTAAGGAGAAAGGTTGTAATAAGTTGTGGTTAGACGGAGATTCCCTTAATATTATTAAATGTTTGAATAATGAAACTCCTGCCTCATGGACTATTTATAACATAATACAAAAAGCTAAAGCTATCATCCATTCTTTTAAAAAATGTATTATTTCACATAACTTCTGAGAGACCAACGGTGTTGCTGACTGGGCCACCAACATGGCTTGTAAAGTGGAAGAGGTGACACAATGGAATGATGGCAAAGACATGCCTTATCAAGCCAAATCATTACTTGATAGTGACCGTTTGAGGAGCAGACAGAAAAAAAATCATAAATGGAAAGTATCATAAAGTTTTTTAATGCGGAAGTGATTTTTCATAATTACTATCTAAGGAGAAAGTACTTAGTGTTAATTATGAGTTGGATGTGGCACAGATTCTGGGTGTATTTGGCTTTCCTGAGAGCGAGGTGTGGTACTCTTAACGGATTTCTTAAGAATAATCACAGAGATAGAAAATTAAACCAGAGAGCTAAGATGGGTAGAAATAAGAAATGAGTGGAGCCTGTTAACTGCGACGAATGGAGAAAAATGAAACAAGTCTAGAAGATTCTGAAAGATGGTGGGATGGGGGTGTTTTTGGAAAGGCTTCATGGCAGAAACCCTTCTATTACCAGGATTTTTTCTAAGACTTGGAAAGATGGAAAGGCAATGGTGGGAAACCAGTATATGGAGGTCATAGAGGAGATAATAGCAAAGGCTACAGGAATGGATATGGAGGGAATTAAGTTCTACAGAGATAGAGCGATATCTGATAAGGCTTGGGAGAATTTATTAGAGTCTGAAGAAGAGAAGGCCAGAATGGTTAAGGTAGACAGTTCCTACTACAATCCAAAGTGCATATCAAGGACATGGAGGTATGTTCTTTATGCGTTCATCAGCTATATTACGCTTGATGGTAGGTTTACCTGAGCTTATGGCCATCATTTTATGCTATTGAATCATTTCAGACACAATGTGAAAGTTATCTTGCCATATTATTTGCTTAGTTCATTAGATTTCACTATTAATAGCCTACACAAAGACATGAAGGGAGATCATGCCTCTCACAAGGGTCTAATGTTGTTAATATATGAGGTTTTGAAAACTAAGAAAGTGTAAAGACCTTTGTTAAAGAAGAACTAGAGGGATGAGGAAGAAACAAAGGGCGATGAGGATGATAGTATATATGAGGAAGAAACGGAAGATAATGAAGAAGAATCCAAGGGAGACAAAACCCCTAAAAGTACTACTTGTTAGCATATAGATTTGTCTTTCTATAAATTATCAATTACTTTCTCTAAGCCTGTGAAAAACAACAATCTCAAACTAACAGTTGAATTATAATATTTAGATTTATAATTCTCTAAATTAAGGTACAACTCCCTATATGATTTTCAATGAATTCTGACAATCACACATTGCTTTCGCAAACACACACTTTTAACCAGAAAGTGAATAAGGCTTTTGCAGCATTTCATACATCAACATATTATGAAAACTGAATGAAAGATAGATATTTCAACACTAAATGAAGCTCACAGACTTCACTCTCAGAACTTACTGAAAATAAAACTATATTAAAGCAAGCTACAAAAAAATCCACTTGAAAACAAATTTCTGATATTCAAGAAATATCCCAACAGAGATCAATATGCTAATATAAACCAACAGATTCACATAGCATAAATTTTTGTTCCATTCATATCAAAAATATACTTCCAAGTTTCTTTTTCGATTAACAAACTAACTAAAAGATACTAAAAACTATTAAGTCTTGTCTTAACTTAACCAAAATTACTATCATCCATATACATATTATCCTTGCTATATAAATAGCCATCATTCTTTAGAAATAGAAACTGTCATCCTGAGATACACTCTACGGGATTCAGCATAACTGTTTTTCTTTTCAAAAACCACCCAAATTCAAAGAAAACATAAACTAAGAAAAACTACCACTACTCTGTGATCTGCAAAGCATGATCACAGAGTGGTGGATGCGTTGGATCCCTTCGATTAGTCCTGTGAGGAATCAACAACGCGGGAGCTCCTCCATTCTTTATCTGCCTTTGCAACGATGGTGATTGTGGATTGATGTGGCAAGGTAATGTGAATTACCCTTTGCTTCAGAAACTTTTTATCCTTGCGGACCTGGGCAATTTTTTGTATATGCGCCTCGAGGTGATCAGTACATACTACCAACATAGCTTCCATATTGGCAAGGGTCATGAAATCATCTGGAGTAATGCCTTTAGTATCTCTGATGGCGGCAATCTCACGTTCAAACTCTAGTAGTAATTTCTCTGCTCCTTTGATACTTTGAGTATCTTCTTTTATAAGTGAAACATTCAAACATTTGAGATCTTTTTGCATGGTATCCATCAACCCCTCGATTCACTCAACAGGTAGGTGGTCCTATCATGACCAGACTTAATAATGGAGTTCCTCCACTCAATACTCTTGATGGAGACGTAGAGAGTATCTTCTTCCAATCCTGGAACAGGCTTCTCAGCTAGGAATTTACTCACCCCGTATTTCTCTATCTCGTAGAGATGATTCGTCACTTTTAGCCATTTTTTTCTCCTTTTCCCACTCTACTAATTCCTCCAAAATCTCAGCAACAATCAAACTGACAACTTTGTGAGTCTTAATCAACTGATTGATATAATTGCTTTCTTTCTGTACCATGGCTTGGATCTATTTAGTGTAGGCGTCCGCAATCAGTTTGTTTTTCTGAATTTGATCCAGGGTTTTCCTAACCTCTGGTAAATGTGGATCAAATGACTATGAAGATATAGTCAGAGGGAGAGGGTTAGGGTCCCAAACTTATTGAATGAATTCAGCCATCTTTTTTATTGTTGCTTTCAACTCATTCTTATCATTTTCATCCTTAAAAGACCTGTGTATGATATTTTTTTTAGACTTTTCCAAGTGTTTTACATCAGCCACTCTGGTTGCTTATCCAAGATCTATCTTCTCAACTGTGAAGTCATCTCTAGTAGCTTCAAAGAGTTCCTTATCATTCTTGGGAACTGTATGTTCAACATACCAGTGCCCTATTTTTTCATCAATGTCCACCCTGGACTCCATTCTGATCCTTTTTGGTTTCTCTAAGGAACCCTAACATTAGCTTACCATATCTTCAACTGGTAGTGTTATTGGCAGGACATTTCTTTTTTGGCTGATGGACATTTCTAACTATTTTAAAGTGGGAACTAGTGACTGTTGAGAGTCTTCCATTGCCTATGTCGGACTAGTGGGCATAGAAATCGTAGAATCCTTAACTCCCTGTTGATTGTCTTTTTTGGAAATAGCTTCTTCTGATACAGAGAATTGTGTGTTCTCATCTTCCATCAAGGTATCCATCTCCTCAAGATTGATCACTTCCTTTTCTCTGACTGGCTTGATTTTTCTTTCAGAGCCTTTCTTCTAGAATTCCTCATGGGTGGAATAGGATGAGGAGACCTCTGCTTTTTCACTTTAGATTCAGCAGCTTTTGTATTTTTAGATTTAGATGAGCCTGCAATAGAAACATTTTCATTAGAACTTGGGATAGATTTTTCAAAATGATCTTTAAGAACTGATCCTCTAGTATTGTGTCTATTGTGAGGAGGTGGCTTTTTACTAGAAATACATCTTTTGGTTCTTTTTATAACACTGAGATTCCTTATGTGGATACTCTCTCTTTCCTCTATGTTCTACTCAATTTCAGGGAGTGGTAACCTGTGAACCTTCTCTTTATACTATTCATCAATTATCTCCTCATCTTCCCCCTCTTCTATTCCATTGCCATTAATGCCTTTTTGTAGATCAACTATTTGGCCCAGTGTAAATCTACACCATAATATTCTTCTGACTTTGAAATCATCTACACAATTTTCCCAGAAATCCTCCATTTTAGGGACATGGCAGAATTCAGAAGGTAAACTGAAATGTTGTGCAGCATACGCCCTAATGTCAAAATCTCTCCTAGCCTAAAAAATTTTCAGTTTCAGTTTGTTCAATTCTTGCTCCAAATCAAGAGCATCAGAGGAATTCTTACAAGAATAAAAACCAAGTTCTATAGGAAAACTATATTTAGCTCTTCCCTTCCTTTCTTTGAGGTCTTTGTGTACATGGGCTAACTGGTGACCAACCTCAATTATAACATGCAAATCCAAAACATATCTAGGTAATTTGAATGGTAATCCTTCAAATCTTCCAACTCTTATGTAAGTAAACCATCTGAATTGTATGAAGAAACTCCCAAAAACATTAACAAATTTCTTAGCCTCCTTTGACATTCTCTACTCAATGTTCCCCTGCAGTTTGAAAATCAACCTTCCTAGAAAAACACCATTTACTTTCATAAAACTGTCAACATGGAATTCCTTCTGCAGATGGGGATAATAATCATACACCTTCATATTAGGAATAGGTAATTCATGATATAAACCATCCCACTTTCTAGTACAAGCCAATACATAGAACAGATAAGAAGACATATAGAAACCACCGGCCTTTTCTGAATAATTTGCTAGCTGATGATGAAGTTCATTAGTAATACAGACTGTCGAATCAATGAACTTTTCTCCTCCCAAAGTTATCTAGATAAAAAGTACATCTAGTCCTGCCAGTAATAAGCGTGATTATTACCTTTGATCTTGTTCAACAAAATCACTAATTCTGCAACTTCGGTCTTGAAATGATCTATTGTAAGGGGTTTGGGCAGCCTTGACCCTGCCCTTTTCACCTCCAACAACCATTGTTTGGAAATTTCATTTCTGTAAATCTGTTTCTTTGTTGAGAAAATAGAGTAGGAGGAAGCAATGGTCCATCCTTCATAAGGATCCTTTTTAGGAATGCCCATTGCTGTGAGGATGACATCTCAGTTTATGAAAGTCAGAGGGCTTCCATCAATCTTCTTAATACACCTCTCTTCCCTATCATATATTTTAACACACTCCATTACTAGCTCTGGACAGGGGGCCACTAGGGGAAATTTTGTTGCATCGGCTAAACCACTTAACACCACCTTCTCTATTATAGAACCAGAAATAGGGCTTTTGATCTTACTGTGAATCTCCTCTAAGGCACCTGCTTTTATCATAATGTCATCACACTCAGGAAGTGAACTAAGCAAAGGGGCAGATCATCTAAAACTTGGGAGTGGGGAATTCATATTTATTAAGGAAAATACTTATAAAAGACCGAGATTTGAAAAAGGAAAATAGAGCCTTTCAATATCAAACTTTTTCAAATGGCCTCAATTTCAAACAGGGACTCTGGGAGAGAAAAACACTAACCTAGAGATTCTGCGCACTCTCATCTTCTCAGGATGAGAGTATACCTTCTGCTACTCCACTAATTCAATTTCACCAGAAGATTGACAGCACAAGCTCTTATTTTATAACAGATTTTCCCACAAAATGCGTAAGATTTGCATTTAATGACAATGCGGGCTCTTAATTAAATGGGACAAGAATTCTCGCCTGATGCGATCATTAAGAATTGCACCTCTTAAATGATTGAAATGACATATAAGTGTCACCTCTAATGATGATTATATATACAACACACGCGGATAAAATTATCACATGCCAGTTGTCACTTCGGTCACGTCACTGTTGTATTTTCACCTATTCAACACGCAAGCTTCGGTTGAACTATGAACTTTGATATAGCCTAGTTCACAAATTAAGTTCAATGGGTAATAAGGCATTACTTCCTTTTGGTGTGTTTATAAAAGACCACATGAGCGGTAAAAAATTAAACTCTATTACACTTTATGCAAGATAAAGACTACAATTGAACCTTGAACCTTGAACTAGACAAGTTCAAGATTCAAAGTTCAACAAGAGATTGGACTTTGCAAACTGCGCCGCTCATTTTCACATAAAAGAAAAGAAAGGAAAAACACACTGCAAGGCGACATTGAACCTTGAACCTTTAACTAAATAAGTTCAAGATTCACCGACAAGGAGAAAAGGCAAACTGGACTGAAAGATATGATGACATTTTTTCTTTTAAGACAGTAAACTCCTGATTTTAGGAAATGATAAAACGTAGGGTATGAGTCAAAAATCAGGGGTAACACTCACTAAAAGGGGTTCCTCATCTAAGAAAATCCAAAAGAATCCCTTTTCTGAGGGATCTGATACAGACAAGGAAACTGATGAAGATAATCTAGAGGGGAGAAAAATGAGTAAGAAAAAAGGCAAAAAAAACACATCTACTAAGAAGAAGACTCTGGCGGAGGATACAGAAATAGAGAAGGAATCTAAGGATGAAGAGAAGGAGGAAAACAAGAAAAAAGAGACAAATAAAATAAAATGGGGAGAAGTGATGGATAGGACTAAGACCAGTCGGAAAGGTAAAAACCCTAGCAAGAGGAGAATTGTTCTCTCCTTGGATGAGGAAGACGTGATGGAGAAAAAGTTGAATACTAAGATGAACCTCAGGGAGGATGCTAGGGGAGAGAACAGGGAGGAAAACAAATATGATAAGGAAGAGGACCAAAATACAACTGGGAAAATAGAGGCCAAAGAGCAGAAGGAAGAATAAAAGGTGAAGGATAAACAGGACAAAAGAACTGAAAAAGAGGAAACAAGGTATTAGGAAAAAGACTTCCACAAGAATGATAAAACAGGGAATTATCATGTGCCTGATGATATTAAGTAGAGAAAGGATTGTATTATAGACTTCACTGGCACAGTGAGCAATATGCTTGGTGACAATGCTAATATGAAAAATCAAATTGATGTTATGAGGGCTGAGATTAATCTCATAAAAAGCATTGGTATTGGTGAGAAACCTGTTGTTGTTTTCTTGGATGAAATGAAAGAGGTGGTTGGTAATTTGGAAGCCTAGATTGAATTTGTGAAAAAAGTTGGTAAAATAGAGAAACAACTTAAGGACATCACAGAAAGGGTGGAGAAAGAAGACAGCACAAGGAAAATCAACAACCTAAACATCAAGGTGGAAAAACTTGAGGAAATGGTTTGAAAGATAGGGGAGCAATGCCTAGCGAGCCTTAAAGCCTATACTAGGCATGTGAAGATCTTGATGGATAAGCTAGACCAGGACATAGGGGAAAAGGACTGCAGAGAGGGGAAGGAGATCACTGGACCTAGAACATGCACTAGGGATAGCACCAAGAAGATGAGTCCAAAGGAGGAAAAAAATATTGAAGACCTCAAGAATTTGGTAAATCAGATGCAAATTATGGTCATTTACGCCTAGGAACTTGTGGAGGGCATGTAGCTGCCTTTTTTTGGTTCTGTCCTTTTTTTTCTGCCCCTGTCTTTTCTGTTTATCTGTGGGACTTTTCTTGGTTAGGTTGTTTGCTAGCTAGCTTTTTTTTCTTTCCTAGTTTGGTGCTATGGCACAAATGTTGTTAATCTCTATTTTTTATCTGTAAAACTTTGTTTAAAGGTTTCAGGTCCTTGTAAAACATGTTTTTACTTAATCAAAACTATCAATGTAGTTCTATTTTCTTTTAAAACTTAATGTGAGATAAATTTTAACAATATATTTTAATTTTTAAGAAAACTAGAATGTATTAAGTTGAGCTTATTTTTGTGCTCAAGATTTTTTTATAATGGATGAGATTTTGGGTAGTCATGTATAATTCTACGCATTTAGGTATTCAACAAGTACATTTAAGTTCTATATAGGAGTAACATTTTATATTATTTGGAAGGAAACATAACCTTTATTATATTTGGCGGCACTTCAGTTTTTTTTATTTAGTTCAATTTTTCATTTAGTTTATCTTTTATAATTATTTATTTATTTATTTTGATGGAGGATTTCGTTAATGATGGTAGCTTCGGTCAGATTATTCTAACTGATGAAGTCAAATGCTTAATTCGCCTATTAGCCTTAAGCATTTGATATATATTCTTCATTAGATAAGTATATGGTTATACATACAATATTATATTATTACATCATAGTATAATATTATATGTGTGATGATATCATCATTTTCAGAATACTCTAAGTATCATTATAATCTTTGTGATAGTTATCATTATTGATAACTATGATAGTCATTATTGGCAACTTTCATAGTGATCATTAATGATGACTAATACTACTTAAGTAATATTCATAGTTGATATTGTTATCAACTTTAATTTTTGATAAAGTTGATACCAATATCAACTTAATATTAAAATGATATTGTTGAAGTCGAATATGGTATCGACTATTTATGATGATATATTTATAATAATCATAGTTGATATTGTTATCAACTTTAATGACTAATAAAGTTGATAACAATAGAAAGATGATATTGTTAATGTTTTGATATTGATCAAATTACAAATGATACTATTGATGTCGATTATGGTCGACAAATTATCATTGATAATGCAAGTCGACTATGGTATTGACTATTCTCAATGATGATAAATACATTGAAGTTGATTATATCGACCATCCTCATCAGCAATATTGTAAGTATTACCTGTGATTAATAGTGATTGGTCCAAACAGTGATGATATTATTCTTTGTACCGATTATGGTATCGGTAACTATGAGTGTCGATAACAATGTAAATAAAGTCAATAAAAAATTTGGATTGTATTTTGATTAAATTGAAAGGTCTCAC
>MU228349.1:2843423-2853823 GCA_018584345.1 Thuja plicata | reverse complement strand
TATATTGGAGATCAAAATTATTGAGATAATATTCTAAGTGAGAAGTTATCTATAAGATCAACTTTGGTTAGATAACATTCTAGAGAGAATTTATCTATTATATATATATCAAAATTTTAAAAGATTACATTCTCAAAACTGATCAAACAATAACATGGTATCAGAGCTAGTCTAAGGAAGATCCGGTCAGAATGTGAATAAAAATAAAAATAAATTTTCATTTGTATCATTTTCATTCTAAGATCAAAATGACAAATAGGATTAGAATTGATGACACTCTTGAAGGAGACTCTAGAGTTGAAAGTGATATCAAGAGATATGTATCCTATTCAGCCTTAACAAGCCAAGTTTCATCAAATCCCTACACTTGGGTAATTGATAGTGGAGCCTCTCATCACAAAATAGGATTCAGAGAGCACTTAGATAACTTGGTAAATGGATCAGATGAAGAAGTAATTATTGGTGATGATTCAAACTATCCAGTAAGAGGAATCAAGACTTGCACCATAAACCTCAAATCAAGCATATCTCTTCAACTTTCAGGTTTTTGTTTGTACAATGGATCAAAAGGAATCTAGTATCCATATCAACACTTGAAGAAAAAGGATGTAGGATCACCTTCATGGAGGTAAAAATTCTGGCATGGCCCAAGAACTCTAACTTTAAGGAGGCTCATACTATTGGGATAAGACATAGATGTCTCTGTTGATAATAATTATTCAATTGTGTATTGTCATTGATGTTTACACAAATATAGTGATGTTACACAAATGTCTAATCCTATCTGAGCATAGTCAGTGTTTGCCAAGCTCTCTCGGGCATTAAAGAAGACCAAAGTGATTTTCAGTTCTAACTGAGTTCACTCGGGCATTACTATATTGGTCGGGCATTAAAGGATTTCAGTATTAACCGAGTTATTCTTTTAGTGTCAGCCGACTAACAATAGTTTACATTTTATGGTTAGTTGGTTATATGCAGCTAACAGACTTAAGTTTTATTATTTATTTGGAAGGTCATTCAAGATGACTTGACAAGGCTTATCATATATATATATATATATATATAAGGTAAAGTTTGGATTGAATGTGTGTAGAAGTAATAAGTAGAAATATATGGCAGAGTTCTGATATGAAGAGTGAAGGAGAAATCAGATGGGATTTGGATTAAGGATAGAACACATAGAGTTGCAATAGAATATTTGATCAGTGAGGATCAAGTTATAAAGCCAGACATAGAGATCTGAATCAACAAAGTCAATTGCTTGGACAAACAGGTCAATCCATTGTTACTCTCTAACAATTGTAGCAGTGATCCAAAATCTCTTAACAAAGTAGACTTAATAGTCTTTTGTAAATCCTCTCACAAGGTGACATTTCTACATTGAAGTGCTTGAAGACCTCTCACAAGGCCACTTCGTACAGGGTGATTAAATCCTCTAACAGGGTCACACCTAACAGTGTGTATTGTAACCTTTAATAGGGTTGGCTCCTAACAAGGATCACTTCAGAAGAGTAAAAAATAGTAACTAGTTGCAATTGGTGGTTTTTTCCATATTGGGTTTCCACATTAAATCTTGGTGTTATCTGTGTACATGTTATTTTATTTATGGTTTGTGTTTCTACAATTAATCACTAAAGGATAATCACAGTTAATATCTTAAGATTTTCTATGTTAACCGAGTGACAGTAGTATATCTGTGTTTATCAAGAAACAGTGATAAATTTGTTTAAGGCATCTAAGGGACTTGGATTTGTTTTTGTGGCAACTAATTCACCCCTCCCCTCTTATTTACTCAACTCATTTCCAACAATTGGTGTCAAAGCATTATTGGTGCTTTCAAGGAAGGTTTCAAGGCCTAAGCTAAAGATCAAAGATGTCTTACAGAAGGGAGATCCCCAAGCTTAACAAAGACAACTTCATTGCATGGAAAGATTTTATGAAGCTACATCTATCTACGATTGGAGACACTGGTTTGTGATACCTAGATCACAAGTATGTGGAACCACTAAGACCTATGTCTATAGAACAGATGATGGACATGAAGAATCATAACATAATGATGATTGATATTGCTTCTTCACTCAGCTATTCCGAATTTGATGAAGTTAAGGACTGCCCTACTACCTGTGATATGTGGAAGAAACTACATGATATAAATGGAGGAGATGACAATGTAAAGATAGCCAAAGTAGAAAGTCTCAAAGGTCAGGATGATCATATGAAAATGAAAGAAGGAGAAGACATTACAAAATATAGTGAAAGAATCAAGAAAAGTGTCAGTGCCATCAAAGCTTCCGGTGGAACAATTGAAGACAAAATAGTGGTTAGTAAGGTATTGAGAACTTTACTTCCTATCTATTCTATTAGAGTTTCATCTATTCAAGAGATGAGGTGCAGTAATGATATAACTCTAGATGCATTGGTTGGAAGGCTTACAACTTTTGAGTTGGAAAATTTTGACAATTATTCTCCTAATCCTAGAAATTTTGAGTTTGCATTCAAAGATAAATTAAACCTTGGTAAGATGGATAGAAACTCAAAAGGAAAATAGATTGACAGTGATAGTGATGATGATGATGATGATTCTGATGATGAGGATCTAGAAATCATTGAAGAATTACTTGCAAATAGAGCTGCCAAAGGAAAGTACAAAGGAAGAATACCATTGATTTTCATTTCATGTAATGAGGTTGGTCACATTGTTGCTAAGTGTCTGAACAAAGAAGACAAAGATGAGAAAATTTTCAACAAGTACAAAGGAAAGAAAGATTTCAAAAGTTACAAAAGCTACAAGGACAAAGGTAAGAAATCTTTTTATATTGCAAAAGATTATGATAGTGATGAAGATGAAGATGAAATGGTTTACATTGCTATTAAGGATGATTCAGACAATGAAGATAACGAAAAGATAGCACTATACTCTCATATTAGCAAGAATGACACTTGGATAATTGATAGTGGTTGTTCTCACCACATGACAAGTGATAAAACCAAATTTAAACATCTTGATAACTATGATGGTGGGAGTGTCAATTTTGGGAATGATGAACCTTGTTATGTGAAAGGTAAAGGCTGTATTTCTCTAACATAAGGAATCAAATGTGATAATGCTTATTAGTTTGATGGACTAAGGAATAATCTACTAAGTGTGGCACAGCTAAATAACATTGGTTTCAAGGTAGAATTCATGAATATTAAGGCCAAGCTCGTAGATTGTAAGGGAAACCTAGTTGGAACTGGCAGGCAAACAAAAGGTAATCTATTCTATCTTGATCTCACTGAAATTTCATGTTTTATTGCACAAGTAGAAGAAAGCTAGTTATGGCATAAAAGGTTGTGTCATGTGAATTTTGATAACCTATTCAACATAAGAAAGAACAAAAGAGTAGAGGTATTCCTATTCTAAAGAAACCTGAATTGGCAATATGCAAACAATGTCAAATTGGGAAGATAGGTGAGACTAGTTTCAAGAGAAAGAATTACAATACTGAAGAAGTCTTGGAGTTAGTGCATACTGATTTGTGTGGACCAATCGAAACAAAAAGTTACATAGGTGAGAAGTATTTCATTATATTTTTTGATGACCATTCCAGAATGATGACTTTTATGTTCCTCAAATAAAAATTAGAAGCTTTTCAAAAGTTTAAGTGGTACCTTGCCGGAGTTGAGAAAGAAACAGGAAAGAAACTTAAATGCTTAAGATCTGACAGAGGAGGTGAATTCATTTCTAATGAGTTCAATAAATTATGCAATGAAAGAGGAATCAAGAGACAAGTATCTACCCCAGGTACACCATAGTAGAATGGGATAGCAGAAAGAAGAAACATATCTATTATGGGTTGTGCAAGAACCTTGATGATTGAAAAGAACGTGAACCTTGATGATTGAAAAGAACGTTGCTACCAAATACTGGAAGGAGGCCATCAACACTACAATTCACACCTTAAACAAAGTTTAATTGAAGAAAGGTATTGATCAGACACCTTTTGAATTATGGTACGGATATAAACCCAATGTTTGTTGTTTCAAAGTATTTGGAAGTAAATGTTACATCTTTAAGGAAGCAAGAAATGGAAAATTTGATATAAAAGGTGATGAAGGTATATTCCTAGGTTACTCCTACAAAAGAAAAGCATATAAATGTTTGAACCTTGCTACTCATAAAGTCATATAAAGTGTACATGTAAAGAATGATGAGTTTACAAAGAGAGGTGAAGAACATAGCAGTAAAGAGCCTGAGGACTACATAAATTTTATGTATTATGAACCTGACACTATACCTAAGACACAGGAAATGGTGATTGGAAAATAATCTTGTCAACCATTGAATTCATCTGCACAAATCTTGTTGCAACTCGGGCTGCTAACTGAAGAAACAGAGTCTCGGACTGAAGAAACTGAGTCATGGACAGAGGGAACCGAGTCGCAGACAGAAGCACCTGAGTCTCAGACAAAGGCACCCGAGTCTCAGATAGAGGCACCTGAGTCTGAGATAGTGGAACCTGAGTACTAGACAGAAGAGAAGAACAAAACTTTTGAACATGATGAACCAAGTGGATCAAGCCCAGAATCAAAGAGGAAGGAACATTTACTTGCAAAATATGTCAGAAGGTATCATACACCTAAAAAGATAATTGAAGACCAGACAGAAGGTGTAATGACAAGGAACAAAATTAAAGGTACATGTTTGCTTAGTGAAATTGAACCTAGATCTATTAAAGATGCATTGAATGATGAAAGCTGGATAGAAGCCATGTACAAAGAGATTGATTAGATAGAAAAGACCAAAACCTTGACTCTTGTACCTAGACCAAAAGACAAGAATGTGATTGGTACTAAGTGGGTTTTCAGAAACAAGATGAATGAAAAAGGTGAAGTTTCCATAAACAAAGAAATATTTGTATGTAAAGGATATGCTCAAGAAGAGGGTATTGATTATGGAGAAAAATTTTGTCCGGCTGCAAGACTTGAAGGAGTCAAAACTCTTTTGGATTATGTTGCACATAAAGGATACAAGGTATATCAAATGGATGTAAAATTTACATTCTTGAATGGAATTATTGAAGAACAAGTCTATATTGAGAAACCCGAAGGTTTTGTTGATCCTAACAAAAGGAATATGGTTTTCAAATTGCACAAAGCCTTGTATGGACTGAAGCAAGCTCCTAGAGCCTAGTATGAAAGATTGAATGGTTACCTAGTAAGAATTAGATTTTAAAGAACAAATGACAATAGTAGCTTGTACATCAAAGAAGGACCTCAGAACAAGATACTATTAGCAGAGATATTTTTTGATTATATATTGTTTACTAGATATGATGATTTATGCAAAGCATTATCTGAAGTTATGAGTAAGGAATTTGAGATGTCTATGTTTGGTGAAATCAAATTCTTTGTTGGTTTACAAGTTTATCAGATGAAGGATGGTATCTACAATACTCAGTCTAAATACATCAAAGAGATACTAAATAAATTTGGAATGTAAGACTCCAGACTAGTTGGAACACCTATGCCTACTGGACATAAGTTGTCTAAGGATGATGATTCAAAGGAAGTAAATCAGACTATCTACAAATCCATGATTGGTAAACTTCAATCTGTTGTTCACACTAGACCTGGTATTGCATTAGTAGTTGTTATTGTTGCAAGGTTTTTGAGATAATCCGAGAGAGAATCACTTAATGGCTCTCAAAAGGATTATGAGATATCTTAAGGGTACATAAGAGTATGGATTATGGTATAAGAAAGGAGGAAACTTTGATTTGAAGACTTTACTGGTTCTGATTGGGAAGGAAGTGTTGATAATAGGAAGAGCACAAGTGGTGGAGCATTATTCCTTGGTAAGAGGTTAGTCTCTTGGACCAGTAAAAAATAGAATTGTATTTCTCAATCTATAGAAGAGGCAGAGTATGTTGTTGCAGCAATAAATTGTTTAAATATCATATGGTTCAAACAGTTGTTGTCAGGTATGAAGGAGGAAATCAAAGAACCAGTTATTATCTATTGTTACAAAACTAGTGCAATTAACATCTCAAGGAACCATGCGATGCATACTAAGACTAAGCATATAGCAATAAAGTATCATTTCTTGAGAAAATTGGTTCAGGACAAGGAAATAAGGTTGGAATATGTGAATACTAAAGAAAAAATTGCAGACATATTCACAAACTTGTTACCTAAGGATGCATTCTTGTATCTTAGAGGAAAGCTAGGGGTGATTCCCCTAACTAAAGCTCACTAATGGACAGATTAGTGATGCATCAACCGAGCTACATAACAGATTTAATATGTTGATGTAGATTGATAGGGCTTATTGCATATGAATCAATACAAACAGGTACATTACAACTTCATTGGATGTGTATTGGATGGTGTCTTTGGAATTGGTTGTCAAAGAGGGAGAGTTATTGATTTCATGCAAAAATAAATTATTAAGGGAAAAGATTATTGATGACAAAGGGAGAATTTTTTTTTAGAAATAGAGAATGATGTAAGAGGGAGAAATCTGTAATTTAGTTATTGTGAAGACAATGGGAGTTTTCTGGATGAGGATCAGAATGAATCTAAGGACATTAATAAATTTTTATCCTTGTTACTGTTTCTCTATAATTCTTTGTATTATAAAATGTTGTTTTTCCGTCAATGCCAAAGAGGGAGATTGTTGATGACAATTATTCAATTGTGTATTGTCATTGATGTTTACACAAATATAGTGATATTACACAAATGTCTAATCCTATCCGAGCACAGTTAGTGTTTGCCAAGATCTCTCAGGCATTGAAGAAGACCAAAGTGATTTTTAGTTCTAACTAAGTTCACTTGGGCATTACAGTATTGGTAGGGCATTCAAGGATTTCAGTATTAATCGAGTTATGCTTTTAGTGTCAGCCGACTAACAACAGTTTACATTTTATGGTTAGTT
Source organism: Thuja plicata (assembly GCA_018584345.1). Taxonomy (NCBI): domain Eukaryota; kingdom Viridiplantae; phylum Streptophyta; class Pinopsida; order Cupressales; family Cupressaceae; genus Thuja; species Thuja plicata. The sequence goes on along the minus strand of MU228349.1, from coordinate 2,846,901 downwards.
GGTTATATGCAGCCGACAGACTTAAGTTTTATTATTTATTTGGAAGGTCATTCAATACGACTTGACAAGGCTTATCATATATATATAAGGTCAAGTTTGGATTGAATGTGGTAGAAGTAATAAGTAGAAATATATGGCAGAGTTCTGATATGAAGAGTGAAGGAGAAATTAGATGGGATTTGGATTAAGGATAGAACATATAGAGCTGCAGTAGAATATCCAATCAGTGAGGATCAAGTTATAAAGATAGACACAGAGATCTAAATCAACAAAGTCAGTTGCTTGGACAAACAGGTCAATCCATTGTTACTCTCTAACAATTGTAGCAGTGATCCAAAATCTCTTAACAAAGTAGACTTAACAGTCTTTTGTAAATCCTCTCACAAGGTGACATTTCTACATTGAAGTGTTTGAAGACCTCTCACAAGTCCACTTCATACAGGGTGATTGAATCCTTTAAAAGGGTCACACCTAACAGTGTGTATTATAACCTTTAACAAGGTTGGCTCCTAACAGAGCTCACTTCAGAAGAGTGAAAAATAGTAACTAGTCACAATTGGTGTTTTTCCGTTATTGGGTTTCCACATTAAATCTTGGTGTTATCTGTGTACATTTTATTTTCTTTATGGTTTATGTTTCTGCAATTAATCACTAAAGGATAATCACAGTTAATATCTTAAGATTTTCTATGTTAACCGAGTGACAGTAGAATATCTATGTTAACCGAGCAACAATGATAAATTTGTTTAATACATCTAAGGGACTTGGATTATTTTTTTTGGTAACTGATTTGCCCCTCCCCTCTCAGTTACTCAACTCATTTCCAACAGTCTCTACAAACTATGTACTTCTCCCTCTCAAGCCCTAATTCATGAGTCCTCAAATACTTGTGAGATTTGGCACATAAGACTAGGGAATATCCATTTCTGTTGTCTACCCTCATTGGAGAAAATGGTAATAGGTCTTCCAAAACTTCAAACTGATCATGAAGGAGTTTGCAAAGGATGTACTTTAGGAAAGAGCACCAAAAACACATTTCACAAAAGTGAAACCAAAGCTAAGGACATTTTAGAGCTCATCCACTCTGACTTATATGGACCCATGTCAATAGCCTCTATAGGTGGATTTTTATATTATATTATCTTTGTTGATGATTTATCTAGGAAGACTTAGATATATTTTTTAAAATTTAAAGAGTCTAAAGAAATTCTTACTACGTTTAAATAATTTAAAGCTCTGGTAGAAAATATATCTGGGAAGAGATTCAAAATCCTTAGAACAAATAATGGGGGGAAATATACTTCTGATAACTTTAGAAATTTTTGTATAAATGTTGGGATTAAGAGGGAGTTCATAGTTCCTTATAATCCTCAAGAAAATGGAGCTGCATAAAGGAAAAATAGAACCATTTTTTAGGGTGCTAGAGCTACGATGTATGATCAAAATCTAGAAACCTATTTTTAGGCTGCTAGAGCTACGATGTATGATCAAAATCTAGAAACCTATTTTTAGGCTAAAGCTTCAAGTACTATCGTACATATTAAAAATAGATTTCCTCACTCTAGCCTAGAAAATAAAGCCCCTAAAGAAGTATTCTCTAGAGTCAAACCAAACATAAGTCACCTAAGAATCTTTGGCTATCCAGTCTACATACATGTACCCAAAGAGAAAAGATCCAAGTTAGAACCTTCTAGAAGAAAATGAATATTTGTAGGTTATAATGAAACATATAAAGCCTATAGGATCTTTATACTTGATCAAAGACAGATTGACCTAAGAAGAGATGTCACCTGTGAGGAAGATATAGCCTTTAGAAAATCCAAAATAATTCATGAGTTAGAAGATCTTGAATTACCTTCAAATATGGAAGAGGATCATCTTCTTGAGATTCAGAGGGAGACTCTTGAAGATGAATGTCAAATTGAATCCATAAATCTTGAGAATGAACCTAAAGACTCTAAGGTAAATAAAAAGAGACCACTTTGGGCTAGAAAGATGATTCAAGAAGCAGAGAGATATGTTGCACTAGAAGGAACCGTCAAAGAAAGCAAGAGACCACACAGGTACTCTACTTATGTTGCCTTAATGAACGAGATCATTAACTCTGAACCTTCTAGTGTTGAAGAAGATACCAAATGTCAAGTTTGGAGAGATGCTTGATGACATGTAACTGATTGAATGTTTGATAATGTTAAGTTGAAGATGATGCAAGACATTAAAATAGTTAATGGTTTGTATTGTCATTGATGTCAACTTGATATCATCTGTACGGTCATGTACATAATGCCAAAGACTTCAGAGAATCAATGGAACAATGATTATGCTTTTAGCAATGCATAAAAGTCAAGTATTCACTAAGTGACAGACTACACTGACGAAGTGCACACCATCGATAAAGGCAGAGAAAAAGTCACAGTGATGCCCGACGAGCAGAAGACAGTGTTGCCTGATGAAGCAGAATCACAAGATGCCCGACGAACTAAAAATAGAGTTGCCCGACGAACGGAGATCCCGAAGCTAACTAGAGTTACACTGATGGAATTGGCAGTTGTCACCGATGACAAACTATAGAATTGACCAATGGAACAGAGAGTTCAGAAAATGACAAAATATCTAGCTGGCAGAGCTTAAGGATAGACTTAACTGGTTGTTTTATTTGTTTTATTCAACCATAGTTAACTAATTGATTTAAAGAATATTTATACAGTTGGCAAGAAGATAACTATGAGATAAATCAGGAGTTAAATCCGTAAATCAGATTGGCTGGATTGTTTTTCACGCCAAGAATCAAGAATCAAGAATTAAGGAATATCATGTCTATATAAGAGACAAGCATAATTCATTTCCGCATGCAATCAGATACACGAAAGGGGAGTGAATAGAAAGAAGATGTTGAACAAAAACTGGTGAAGGATAAACTTCATACAGTCATGATCAATCAAGCTAAGGGAGAGCTAAAGAATTCTGTAGACACTGACGAACGGTGAAGCACAGCATCACAGAGCAGAAAGTGTGGAGCACAAAGGAATTGAATTGATACATTTATCAGAGAGGTATTGTACTTAAATAGATCTAAAAATCTGCAATTCAAGTTGCATTAGAAACAGGTCATTGTGTTTTAGTTTAACCATTGAAGCATTAAGTCTCTTAACAGAGCAGGACTTAATCATCTTCTATAATTGAGGTATATCCTAACAGATTGCCAAAAAGGTTGATTCATGAAAGTAGCATTGAATTTTCATAAAGCCTATTGACAGCCTAAGAAGAAGGTTGATTCAAGGATGGTAGAAATATTTTCCTAAAGCCTATTGACAGTCTATGAAGAAGGTTGATTCAAGGATGGTAGCAAATTAGATGCCAGATACTAAGTGACAACCTATGTATAAAAATCCTCTAACAAGGTCACACTTAACAATGTGTTTGTAACCTTTAACAGGGTTGGCTCCTAACAGGGCTCACTTCAGAAGAGTGAAAATTT
>MU228349.1:2825556-2843373 GCA_018584345.1 Thuja plicata | reverse complement strand
CCACGTTAAAATCCATGTGTTATGTGTGTATGGTTTATTACTTTATTGTTTTACATTTCACATACGCATTTCTAGATTGATTGGTATACTCTGCATATTTACTGAGTATCGGTAAATAAGTTTTACTACTTATCGGTAATCAAGGAGAATAAGGAGAGACAAGGTAAACCGATAGACAATTAATTATTTCAAATTATTTTAAGGCATGCATCTTGTAGGGATTTAATAATCTGAGGTGTATTGATTGGTGGATTAAACTTTAAAGGATAAATTTTTGAGGCACTGATTCACCCCCCCCCCCTCTCAGTTATTACTAACAATGCTATGGTAGAAGAGTATTATTCCATTGTTAAGAATGATGTATGGGATATTGTTCCCATACCAAAAGACAAGTCAGTAGTATATTCAAAATGGTTTTTCAAAATTAAGCATGCTACAGATGGTAGCATTGAAAAGTATAAAGCTCGATTTGTAGCCAGAGGATTCTCCCAAAAGGAAGGTATCGATTATGAAGAAAAATTTTCCCTTGTTGCTAGATATATACTTATGTTAGAGTGACTATTTCCATTTACGCATCCAAAGGATGGATGATTCACCAGATGGGCATGAAGATTTCCTTTCTAAATGGCATAATAGAAGAAGTATACCTAGAAAAACCTGAAGGGTTTTCTATACATATCAAAAATTCACATGTGTGAAAATTGAAGAAGGCATTGTATGGATTTGATAGATGTCAAAGACATGGAGAAAAGAAGTGCACAAGTAGAAGACTTTGCAGAGGTAATGAAAGAGATTTATCAACATGTGCAAGACAAGTTGAAACAATTGACAAAACAATATAAACATAATGTTGAAAAGAAGAGAATAAATTTGCAATATCAGGTGGGAGATATGGTAATGATTCATCTTAAAAAGGAGAGATTGTCTAAAGAAAAGTACACCAAAATGATGATGAAGAAGATTGGACCTTTCAAGATCCTTAAAAGATGTGGAAATAATGCATACAAAATAGATTTACCCTTCAATATTGGTTTATCTCCAATATTTAATGTTCGTGACATCTTTGCATATAAGGGTTCTATTAGTGATGTTTGTGATGTAGGTGATAAAGGTACAAATCCAAAATATTTTCAAGACAACCTTCCAAAGCTATCAAACCCTGAGATAGAGTGCATCTTGGACAAAAGGGTCAGTCAGAAGACAAGGAGAAAAGCTTACTTTGAGTTTTTGGTTAAATGGAAGAACACACCTTCTGAAGATGCCACATGGATGACAGAGGAGGCTATTGCTAAAGCTAGAGCACCCCTTTCCGAGATTCCAACTCAAGAGACTTGAGTTCTTTCTAACCTGAGGAGTATGGTTAAGAGCACCACCTCATACACTCCAAGAGTTCATTTGATGTAAAAAGGTTGGATCCTTAGGATCAGCCCAATGATGGTTTTGGTCCTTTCTTCTCAGGCTAAGGGTCCCAAAGGTGTTTTATAAACCTTGGGTCTCCTTAGAATGATATGACCTAGTGTTAAACTTAATAGTGTTAAGTTGTAAATGTTGTTTTGTGGAAAGTGTCGAGAAGTTGAAATTTTGGATGGTCATAACCATTCAAAATATGGTTATGGTCATTGGAAATGATCTATTTGTAATAGGTCAAGTCTATCCAAAAGAGAGTTGGACAATGTTGGACGAGATTAGACAAGATTGAAATAGATCCATGAGATTTAAAGTTTCTTGGTGGATGTGAATAAAAACAACATTTTGTTTTCCTAAAAAACTCTATGTTCCTATATTGTATGACTTTGTATGAGTTGGAATAATTATATGATCACCATGGAAATTTAATTGGGTGAGTTAAAGTTCATATGTTTTTGGTTTAAGTTCATTTGGTGATCATAGGAGGGAAATCCAATCATTTTGTCTAGACTGGTCGGGTAAACCTAATTTGTCGACTGTGTTTATAAAATGGACCCCTCACATGACAATGGAATGGTGGAATTCTTTGGACACTTGGAAAATGAAAGTTAGGGGTGTACTTTTAGTGGTTCTAGAGGCTCAGGAGGAGACATGTTGGTTGTTTGTATTATCCATCAAGCCCTAGGCTAAATATGCCCATGTATTTAGCCTAAGAATGATGAGTATGTGTAGACAGTCAGCCAAAAGGAGTATCACGACTCGGGAGATGGTGGATTTTGAACAAGTTGGGTTAGAATAATGATTCTGAGGTGTTGGATTGACTCAGTGTACCCATTCCTAAATAATTTCTTTGTTAACCAAGCCTAAGTAGGCCTATTAGGTCTATGAACATGGTAAGGGTTAAGAGGTGTTGGAGTGGAGTTGGGTCCTACAACTTGGAATCACACATAAGTCCCTAGTGGAGGTTGAAGATTGAATAAGAGAAGAACTCACTTGGTGGGACACCTAATCACAGAAAACTCACTCGGTGAGATTGGAATTAGGAAACTGTCGAGCAACCAGATCCTGCCACTGAGACTATTTAGTGAAGACAAAAAAGAATAGTAATCGAGCTCAACGGTATACCGAGCCCTTAACTGAGAACTCTAGAGTGGTTACAAAGCAATGTACCAAGAGTCTTTAGGAAGTTTCCAAGTTCAAAGATAAACTTTTGGAAGGGTAGAATACTTAATTAAGAAGTAGTTGGATAAGGTGGGGTAGATTTAAGTCCTAAAGAAGAAGAAAGGGCCCATAGGTCAAGCTTCGATTGTGAAACTCTACATCAGGTGGTATTAGAGTGCACAAATATCTGTTTGGGAAGAGAAGTAAAGATAGAATGTTAGAATGAGAGGAAGGAGAGAGAGATCCATGTGATGATGACCAATGTGGAATTGGCAAAATTGGTTAAAGAGAAAATGGTTGAAAGTAGGGCATTAAGAGTCGAGAATAGGACCATCAAAAGAGAGTTATAAAAATTGAAGGGTAAAGTGAATAGAGGACCTTGGGCAAGAAGGAATATCTATAGATCATGGAACTTTTCTTAAAGCCCTTGAGAAGGTAAGGAAGAAAGAAAGAATAGACCTACCAATGTTTTATGGAAAATTGAATCCAGAAGAGTGCATGGATTGGTTGGAGGCACTTGGGAATCACTTTGAGTGTGATGAAAATCGTGGAAGTCAGAAAGTGAAGATATCAAAATTGAGGATGAAGGGCGCAACCCTTAGTTGGTGGAATTTCCTACAAAATGAAAGGATAGAAGAAGAAAATAACCCCATCTCTTCATGGAAGAGGATGGTTACCGAGGTGAAGAAAAATTTTGTACCAAAGGACTATTAGGTGGTGTTGCATAAGAATCTAAAAAAGCTAAGGCAGAGGAAATTAGATGTGAGCTCTTACATAGAGGAGTTTCACAAAATGACTCTTAAGGCAAAGCTTCTTTAAAATGAGAATCATAAATTAGTAAGATACTTGAATGGACTCAAGTATAATATTTAGGATTAGAATAAGAGGAAGAGGAGAAAACTTCAGAGGAAGGGGTATATTTGGAGGAAGAGGAACATCTAGGCCTCAAGGAGATATAATCAATCAGGATCAAGAGGGTGAGTAAAATCATCGAGGAAATTTTTGATGGATAAGACCTAGTGGTAGAGGAAGATTTGGGGGTAGAGGACCGAGTGTTTTCATAGGCAGGTGTTTCACATGCAACGAAATTGGACATCAATAATTTAGGTGTCCTGAGAATATTGGCTCTAACAAATAAGGGGGAGATAGGAGAGTACAATTGGCTCAAGAATATGACAGTCATAATGTGTCTTCATATCACACATCAACTTCAAGATCTGTAGACCTGGAATAAGGAGAGTGTCTGAAGTTGCATAGAACACTCTTGAAGGTTCCCACAACCAAGGAGCAACCCCAAAGGAAGTCACTATTCAGGACCACTTGTAAGGTGAATAAAAATCTATGTAAAGTTATAATAGATTTTGGTTCTACTGATAATTTGGCTTTTAAAAAAATGGTTGATAAGCTTAAACTCCAAAAGATCCCTCACCCTTACAACCCCTATAGAGTTTCATGGTTGAACAAAGGACACCAAACCCTAATCATTGAACAAGTTTGGATAGAGTTCACCATAGGAGAGTATGAAGATAAGATTCAACGTGATGTAGATGAAATAGATGCATGTCATTTACTTCTAGGTAGACCATAGTAGTATGATATAGATGCCAAACATGATCAGAAGAAAAACATGTATTGTGTGACCAAGGAAGGGATAAACTATACAGTGTCTCCACTCCTTGATGATGAGAAGGAAAAATATGTAGTAACCAATGTGATGTTAATAGGGGAAAAAGACTTTATGAAAGCCCTGAAAGAGAAGGACACGCCATGATTTGCAATAGTTGTGAAACCAAAGGGAACACTAGTAGTGAAGCCTAAGGATAAAGAGAAGGAAAGAAGTGTAGGTCCTAAGGAATTGAAAGACTTGTAGGAAAAGTACAAAGGGGTAGTTGCAGACAGTGTCTCTGAAAATTTACCACCTCAAAGAGATGTCAGTAATTGTATAGACCTAATCCCTAATACCACCTTGCCAAACAAAGAAGCCTATAAAATGACTCCAGAGCAGAACAAGGAGATTGCAAGACAGATTGAAGAGTTAATGATTAAAGGGTTTATAAGGAAGAGCATTAACCCATGTGTAATCCCTACATTATTGGCTCCCAAGAAGGAAGGAACATGGAAACTTTGTACAGACTCTAGGGCTATAAACAAAAAACTATAAGATATAGGTTTCCAATTCCTAGGATAGAAGACCTATTGGATTGTCCAGGAGGGGTAAAATACTACTCAAAGGTGGCTCTAAAGACTGGCTACCACTAGATAAGGATAATAGAGGGAGATGAGTAGAAAATGGCCTTCAAAACAATAGAGGGTCTTTTTGAGTGGCTAATAATGCCTTGTGGGCTCTCTAATGCACCGAACGCTTTTTTGAGACTTATGAATGAAGTCTTGGAGCCTTACATTAACAAGTGTATTGTGGTATACTTGGATGATATACTAATTTTCAGTAAGGAGGAGGATGAGCACCTAAGACATTTGGATTTAGTTTTGAATAAACTTCATGAAGAAAAACTGAAGATAAATTTGGAAAAATGTGTGTTCATGAAGGAGGAGCTTATATTTCTTGCCTTTGTGATATCACAAGACAGTCTAAAGATGGATCCCACTAAGCTTGAAGAAATACTAAATTGGCCAACCCCAAAATCTACATCATAGGAAAAAAAATATTAAGAATTTTAATGGTGTGTGTGCTCTCATGATAGATACTATAAGGGGAGGTAGAAAATGTAATTTTGTGTGGAACAAGAATGCACAAAAAGCATTTGAGTATTTGAAAAAGAGAGTGACAAATCAACCTATGCTAGTTTTTCTAGATTTTGATAAGGTTTTCAGAGTTGAATGTGATGCTAGTAACAAGGCTATTGGTGGGGTTTTGAGTCAAGAAGGAAGGCATGTTACCTTCTCTAGCGAAAAAATAAATGAAGCAAATAAAAATTACTCAACCTATGATCTAGATCTCTATTTTATGGTGTAGTCACTTAGGAAATGGAGGCACCATTTATTACCTAAAGAATTTGTTGTGTTTAATGACAACTATGTTCTTAGTTTCTTGAATAGACAGGAAACGTTGAACCATAGACATATGAAGTGGATGGAGTTTTTGCAATCCTACACCTTCACCATAAAGCATAAGAAAGGGATAGCCAAAAAATTAGCTGATACCCTTAGTATAAATAATTTTAAAGTGAAGGAGGTTTAGTTGGAAAGTGTAGGGATCCACTCCGTGAAGGACATGTACCCAAGAGATGAATATTTCAAGGAGGCTTATAAAGTTTGCATGGATATGAGTGATCGGTATCATAATAAATTTTATGATTTCATCTTGCAAGAAGGATTACTATTCAAAGGAAATCAACTTTGTGTTCCCAAGGGATCTATGAGAGAAAATAAGATCAAGGAAAAGAATTGTGGTAGTTTGGTAGGACACTTTGGATTTGATAAGACTCTAGAACTTGTGAGAAGGTTTTACTTATGTCCAAAGATGCAGACATAGATAATACAGTATGTGGAGGGGTGTTTGGTTTGTCAAAAATCCAAATGGAACACTTCAAATGCAGCTTTACACACAGATCTTCCAATCCCCAACAAGCCTTCGGATTTAGTAAGTATATACTTTGTATTGGGACTCCCTAAAACTAAATCTAGTTATGACAATGTTTACGTAGTTGTGGACAGATTTTCCAAAATGGCTCATTTTATACCTTCAAAAACAACACATGATGCATCTCATATTATAGGGATATTCTTTAAGGATATTGTTAGACTCCATGGTTTTCCATTGTCTATTAATTTTTATAGGGATTATAAGTTCATAGGACATTTTTGGAGGACTCTCTGGAAGATATTGGGAACAAACCTATGTTTTTCATCTGCTTATCACTCTTAGTTAGATGGTAGAAAAGAGGTAATAAATAGGTATCTTGGTGACATATTAAGATTTCTTACAAATGAATGGCACTAGTCACGATTCTATATTTCCACAGGTAGAATTTTCATATAATGACTCGGTAAACAGGAGTACTAGTCTCAATGCATTTCAGATTGTTTATGGCTTACATCCAAGAGGTGTCTTGTAGTTGAGAGATGTCAAAGATAGAGAAAAGAGGGGCACAAGTAGAAGACTTTATAGAGGTACTGAAAGAGATTCATCAATAGGTGAAAGACAAGTTGAAACATGTGACCAAATAGTATAAATAGAATGTTGACAAGAAGAAAAGAAATTTGCAATATCAGGTTGGAGATATGGTAATGATTCATCTTTAAAATGAGAGATTTCATAAATACACCAAACTAATGATGAAGAAGATTGGACCTTTCAAGATCCTTATAATATGTGGACACAACTCATACAAAATAGATTTACCCTCTGATATTGGTTTATCTCCAATATTTAATGTATCTGACATCTTTGCATATAAGGGTTTCTATTAGTGACATTTTTTATGCAGGTGATAGAGGTACATATCAAAAATATTTGCAAGACAACCATCCAAAGCTATCAAACCCTAATATAGAATGCATCTTGGACAAAAGGGTCAGTCAAAAGACAAGATGGAAAAATTACTTTGAGTTTTTGGTCAAATGGAAGAACACACCTTCTAGAGATGACACATGGATCACAAAGGAGGATATTTATAAAGTTGAACATCCCTTGCCAAGATTCGAACTCAAGAGACTTGAGTTATTTTTAACTTGAGAAGTATGGTGTAAAGCACCACCTCATACACTCCAAGGGTTCATTTGATGTAATAAGGTTGGATCCTTAGGATCAACCCAACTATGTTTTTGGTCCTTTATTGTAAAGATAAGGGTTCCAAAGGTGTTTTATAAACATTGGGTCTCCTTAGACTGATATTACCTAGTGTTAAGCTTAATAGTGTTAAGTTGTAAATGTTGTTTTGTGGAAAGTACCGAGAAGTTTAAATTTTGGTCCCAACGGTCATAACCATTAAAATTAGGTTATGATAATTGGAAATGATCTATTTGTAACAGGTCAAGTCTATCCAAAAGAGAGTTGGACAATGTTGGACGAGATTGGATTTGATTGAAGGAGATTAATGAGATTGTAAGTTTCTTGGTGAATGTGAATAAAAATAACATTTTGTTTTCCTGAGAAACTCTTTGTTCTTGTGTTGTATGACTTTGTACTCGTTGGAATAATTGTATGATCGACATGGAAATGTAGTTGGGTGAGTTAAAGTTCGTATACATTTGGTTTATGTTCATTTGGTGATCATAGGAGGAAAATCCAATCATTTTGTTCAAGTTGGTTGGGTAAACCTAATTTATCGACTATATTTCTAAAATGGAGCCCTAACTTGACATTGGAATGGTGGAATTCTTTGGCCACTTGGAAAATTAAAGTTAGGTATGTACTTTTATTTGTTGTAGAGGCTTGAGATGAGAAGTTTTGGTTATTTTTGTTGTCCATCAAGTCTTAGGCTAAATAAGCCCATGTATTTAGCATAAAAATGATGAGTATGTGTAGACAGTCATCCAAAAGGAGTATCATGACTCGCTAGATGGTGGATTTCAAACAAGTTGGGTTAGAAGAAAAATTCTGAGGTTTTGGATCGACTCGGTGTGCCCATTTCTAAACAATTGCTTTGTTAACCAAGCCTAAGTAGGCCTATTAGGTCTCTAAACATGGTAAGGGTTAAGGGTTCCTGGAGTGGAGTTGGGTCCTAATACTTGGAATCGCACAAAAGTCCCTGGTGGAGGTTGAAGATTGAACAAGAGAAGAGCTCACTTGGTGCGACACCTAATCAAAGAAAACTCACTTGGTGAGACTAGAATTAGGAAACTATCAAGCAACCAAAGACTACCACCGAGACTATTCAGTGAAGACAAACAAGAATAGTAACTGAGTTTGACGGTGTACCGAGCCCTCAACTGAGAACTCTAGAGTGGTTACCAAGAAGTGTACCAAGATTCTTTAGGAGGTTACCGAGTTCAAAGATAAACTCTTGGAAGGGTAAAATACTTAACTAAGAAGTAGTTGGATAAGGTAGGATAGATTTAAGTCCTAAATAGGAAGAAAGGGCCCATAGGTCAAGCTTCGATTGTGCAACTCTACATTAGGTGGTATTAGAGCACACAAAGATCTGTTTGGGAAGAGATGTAAAGACAGAATTTTAGAAGGAGAGGAAGGAGAAAGAGATCCTTGTGAGGATGACCAATGTGGAATTGGCCAAATTGGTTAAAGAGAAAATGGCAGAAAGTAGGGAAACAAGAGCCGAGAATGGGACCATGAAGAGAGAGTTAGAAAAATTGAAGGGTAAAGTGAATAGAGGAGAAGAAGAAGAGGAAGAAGAAGAGGAAGTGGGTGAAGATCACCTAGGGAAAGAAAAAATATTTGCAGATTAGAGAACTTTTCTTGAATCCCTTGAGAGAGTAGGGAAGAAAGAAAGAACAGACCTACCAGCGTTTTATAGAAAATTGAATCCAGAAGAGTGCATGGATTGGTTGGAGGCACTTGAGAATCACTTTGAGTGTGATGACATTCGCGTAAGTCAAAAAGTGAAGATCAAAAAATCAAGGATGAAGGGCCCAACCCTTAGTTGGTGGAATTTCCTTCAGAATGAAAGGATAGAAGAAGAAAAGAACCCCATCTCTTCATGGAAGAGGATGGTTACCGAGGTGAAGAAATAGTTTGTACCAGAGGACTATCAGGTGATATTGCACAAGAAGTTACACAATCTAAGGCAGAGGGACTTAGATGTAAGCTCTTACACAGAGGAGTTTCACAAAATGACTCTTAAGGAAAAGCTTCTTGAAAATGCAAAGCATAAATTAGCAAGATACTTGAATGGACTCAAGTATAATATTTAGGATGAACTTAGTTTGTTCAATCTTGAGACAGTGCATAAATGTTTCCAAATGGCACTTAAAATTGAAGAGAAACAAAGGAGAAAGGTAGAGAGACAGAACAAAGGAAGAGGAGGAAACTATAGAGGAAAGGGTAGATTTGAAGGAAGAGGAACATCTCCAAGGCCTCAAGGAGAGATAAGAAATCAAGATCAATATGGTGAGTCAAATCACCGAGGAAAGTTTAGAGGGAGAAGACCCAGTGGTAGAGGAAGATTTGGGGGTAGAGGACCAAGTGTTTTCATAGGTAGGTGTTTCACTCACAACCAAGTTGGACATCAATCCTTTAGGTGTATTGAGAAGATTGGTTCTAACAAACAAGGGGGAGACAGGAGAGTAGAATTCACTCAAGAATATGACAGTCATAGTGTGTCTTCATATCACACATAAAATTCAAAACCTGTAGATCTGGAACAATGAGAGTGTCTAATGTTTCATAGAACACTCTTGAAGGTTCCCACAACCAAGGATTCACCCCAAAGGAAGTCACTGTTCAGGATGACTTGTAAGGTGAATAACAAGATATGTAAAGTTATAGTAGATTTTGGTTCTACTGAGAATTTGGCTTCTAAAGAAATGGTTGATAAGCTTAAACTCCAAAATATCCCTCACCCTTACCCCTATAGAGTTTCATGGTTGAACAAAGAACAACAAACCCTAATGAGTGAACAAGTTTGAGGAGAGTTCACCATAGGAGAGTATAAAGATAAGATCCAATGTGATATAGACGAAATGGATGCCTGTCATTTACTTCTAGGTATATCATGGTAGTATGATGTAGATGCCAAACATGATGGGAAGAAAAACATGTATTTTGTGACCAAGGAAGGGATAAACTACACAGTGTCCCCACTCCCCGATGATGAGAAGGAAAAACATGTAGTAACCAGTGTGATGTTCCTAGGGGAAAAAGACTTTATGAAATCCCTGAAAGAGAAGGACATGTCATTCTTTGTAATAAATGTGAAACCAAAGGGAACACTCGTAGTGAATCCTAAGGATAAAGTGAAGGAAAGAAGTGTAGGTCCTATTAGGTCTATTTAAAAAAATTTCAAACAAATGAGTCCTTGGTCTGCAAGTTTCAAATTAAGCTCATGTATAAATTTTGAAACCCTTGTTTAAAGTCTTCAAGTGTGAAATATTGTTTTAAACCCTAAGTGTTAAAGCGGTTTCTAATTCTGCATTACCTTTTTCATCACTTAAGTTATGTGTCTACCCATGTGTTTATTAAACGGGGCCATGTTCAATAATTCATAAATTTCTAAGCACTTTAATATTTCCTAAGTCTGAAAGCCCGCAAGTCTTTTATTCATACTAAACTATATGTCAGGCAAGTTCTTTTTTATCCAACGGTTCATGCATTCCAGTAAGGTGAAGATGATCAAGATCTATGCTTCAAGGAATTACACCATGATACCATGTATATATGGCAGGACCGGCTACAGTTGAAATGAAAGTGAGCAGATTAGCGTATATTCTTTTTGATCTAACGGCCCGCGCTTTGCCTTAAGATGAAAGATGATGTGAATTTAACCTTTAAGGGAATGAACCAAGATGATGCATGTCCAAGTGGGTCTAGGCATGGTCGTAAAGCTAAATTTAAACAAAATACAAATCAAATTTGATCCGACAGTGGTCGCAAAGCCTCACAATAAAGATGGGGGTAAAATAACCATTAAGGGAAAGCGTCATTGTGACACCTGGAAAATAGCAGGCACAACATTGTAATAAAGAATCAAATAAATCATTGGCATCTTCAAAAAGATTTAATGGCTGGCGCTAAACCTCAAATGCAAGATGAAAGGATGTTAAGCATCAAGGGAATGCATCACAGTGATGCGTGTCCCACTGAAGCAAGTTGAGACCGCGGTTGGTAGACAGCTGGTTGATTAAAGACAAGACAAGTTAATGAAGATCTAACAGCTGGCATAATGTGGATTTAACCATTGAGGCATTGCGCGGTGTCACCACGTGTCTCTGTAGGATCACAGCCATGGGTTATAAAGTGAAGTAAAGGCAGTAAAGATCATGAAGATCAAATGGCTGGCGGGCTTGAACATAAAGTGTTAGATATTTAATATTCAAGGGAACATGTTGTGGAAATGCGTGTCCAAAGTGATGGGACCCTCTGGCAACTTAAAGTAAGGTAAGATGCCAACAAGTATATAACGATCTAACGGTGGGCGTAAATCCTCAGACCAAAGCTGTTTGAAACATAACCTTTGAGGGAACGCATCATGGTGATGCGTGTCCAATGAGATGAACATTATAAAGGACTTATTGTGAACCATCTGATGTAAAGGATTGACGGTTATGTTTCAAAAATGCTAAAGTAACCATTAGCCATGAGATTTTGAACTCAAATGAAATAATGGCGAACATGTGTTTCTCCGCAGTGAAAATTTAATGCTTAGAGATGATGGGATTGTTGTGTGATTGATCATTCAAGTCTTATTTCACATAATTATCAAAGTTGTGGAGCAAAGCGAAGTTACAGCAATCGCATTCAAACTTCAAAGCTATCTACAGAATGAGTAATTTTATGATACTGGTGCTTTTGAGTTCTGAGAAATTTGAAGGGATATTAGGGTTTGCAGTAAAAGGGTTCTATTCTCAAAATTGTTAAATTATTAGACTTTTAAAAACCTAAATTCAAGATGCCTCCCAAAAGAGAGTTTAAGGGTAAAATAGACTACAAGGAGAGAAATGTATGTGATGACCTGATAAAGCAATTGACTAGGTCAACTAATGATTCAACAAAAATCAAGGAAATAGTTCCCAAAACACCATGTTTGAAAATTGGTGAAGGTCTATATGATTTGGGTCAGTGGGTTAGAGATGCAAGTATAGGTATGACTGGTCTAGCTCTGTTCATTGTGGTTTTTAGTGTGAGAAATGCCTATGCCCCAAACAGTCATTTATGGCAGTTTGATGTAGGAAAATTAGTGGTGCCTAGAGTTTTTATGGACATAGATATGCTTATTCAGATAGCTGACAAGTATGACAACATAGCTAGAGTGGTTAGGGACAAGGATGGACACATTATGATCAGTGTGACACCAGAATAAATTAGAGAAGTTTTTAGGTTGAATGATGAGGATACCCCTATGGATAAGTTTGACTTCAGTGAGTTTAAAGAGATATATCAATCCCAAAGGAATTGTTTTAGAAGTGAACCCTTAAAGGAATTTTTTTAACAAAGTTGGGGACTTGATTATGGTAGGGCCAAACACCAAATAAACCTTTAAACTGGATTATTTTACTCCAAAATCTAGAGGAGTATATAGGGCACTTTTTCAAATCTATGGGGATGATGAAGAAAAGGAGGTGCCCATCCATTATATGTTCATGATGATACAGATTTTGCATCCTCATTTATCAATAATTCTTTATTTTTCTCCATACATTGCAGACCTAATACATGAGGGTTTGATAGGCATCAAGAACAAAAATGTTGCCAAACCTTTTGCATGGTACTCCATGCTCATGCACATGTTTTTGTTTAAGGGGTTAGATTACTTTGAAAAAGAAATGAACTTGATGAGAGTCAAGGATGATGAGGATATGACGGTGCAATTGTGGAATGCAGATATGTCTTGAGATAACAAAGAAGCAATTTATATCGCATTTGATAGATATTTTGCTGCCAGACTTAGGGCATTATTGTTGTCTGATGATCCTAGAATTCCTGTGTCACTTTTACAACTCTTGAGGCCAAAGGAATATAATCAAGAACTTAATATAGTACATAATTGGGGTGATGTTATTCTTTACCCAATATCAACAGTATTCAAAGTTTATGGATTCATAGGAGTCCCAAATATATAACCTTACAGAGTGCTTGTTAAGATGGGATTAGCAGAAATAACAAGGCAGATTGGAGGCCTACAGGAAGAAGCACTAACAGGAAGAGGGAGAGGAACCATTTTTCCCACAATCACAACTGCCCATCAATTCATCATCACAAAGGGAGGATAGAAGTACTTTCAAACATATTTGGCCCCTTATCATTTGAATACTACAATATCAAGATGTGTTGATCCAGAAGCATTTATCAAAGATATGTTCAGGGAGAAGACAAAATGCTTAGTGTTGAACCATCAGTTCAACTTCCCTGAAGATGTGATTAGAAATGAATTTGATCTAATAGAGCAAGAGATAAAAAGGGAAAAATGGCTATCATACAAGAAAATCCTTGATTTTGTGCAGTATTTTGATAAGTTGTATGACCCCTTGAAAGATTTCAGCCATGGGCTAAGAAGATAGATTATTTAATGGAGATGTTTGAAGACATTATGCAGACATTGAACCAAAAAAGAGATATCCTTTTACAAACAGAGGCAGAAAGGGCCAAGGCAACGTTGAGTAGGGTAATTCCTATTAGGAATGTCCCACCAGGGAAGTATGTGGTGTACCAAAGGAGAGGATATAGTACATTCCTACCAAAAGTTGAAAATACCCTTGACCCAAAAGGGAAAAGGCCACTAGATTCCAGTACTAAATCACTGCCATCCCCAAAAAGGAAAAGGGTAGAAGGAGAGCCACAAACAAAGCAACATGAAAACATTTACTCTCCTTCCCAATCTCCAATGCACATAGATGAGCAGGCTGTAGAAGAGCAATTGCTACAAATGCGAAATGTTGGACAAATATATGTCATAGCTCAAGAGATACAAGAAGGAATGCCTGAAGCTCCAAAACATGTTGAAATGGATCTAACAGTTGCAGAATATGCTGGGAAGGCATTAGACCCCTTGACACAACAGGCTAGTGACAAGTTTCTTTCTGATGATAGGTTTTTTAAAGCTAGAGCATTTTTGCAATTCTTATGGAGAATCCACATCAATGAATTCAAAGAGAAGTGCCAACAAAAGCATGAGGAACAACCTACAAGGAGTAAAGAGGAAATTGAAAATGAAATCAAACAATAAATGATATCCAAGTTTGAGAAGATAACTCCTGAGGAAGGAAGAGAATTGGTCAAAAAGAAAGGAGTGTTAATACTTCCAGAGTGGGACATTGCGGATGCTATTGTTTTTGATGTTGTGAGAAAGGATACCAAAAATGTTTATACTAATGAGGAAGAGGCAAAACAAGCATCCAAGGGAGGAAAATTCAGTGAAGATCATGCATCCCTGGTTATGTGGCAAATAAAAAAGAAGAGCCATAAGACAATTGGTGGAGATGACCATGACAAACATGCAGGTAGCCTCATGTCAAGAAGAGTAGTAGACACCTCAGAGGTAGAAGTAGCTGGCCTTACTCTGGAATTAGAAAAATTTAGTATGAAAGTGGCTAAGAAGTAGGAAGAAGAGATCAAAACCCTAAGAGAAAAATTTGAGACAGTCATGAAGGCTTATAATGATGAGGTGATAAAATATATTGAAAAGGATAAAAAGATTGCTATGCTTGAAGGTAAACAAACAACTCAGTTTGTTTCTCAAGGGATGATTACACAGGATCCACATCAGCCCTCATCATAAAGTCCAATTATAACTTATCCCCTTCTCCCATGCCATCAAGTACCACTACACAGGCATACCTGGAATTAGAAAGGGAAAGACTAATTGCTGAGAGGACTAAGTTGGAAAAGTCAAGAAAAAAGTGGGATGAAGATTGTGCAACTTTTAAAGAAGCAAAAGCATGGATACAACAGAGGTATGCTAATAAAATACATGCCACTTTCATGTAATGTACTTAGGATTTAAGTCATGCTGACATTTATTTACAAGGAAAGAAGATTGTCATCATAGTGGATGAATTTAATGTAGAAAAGGACAAGTGGGACCCAATAATGGATAGATGGAAGGGAAAGAGATTAGAATTGAAATTCTTCTATTCTAAATCCAAAGAAGAAAATAATGTTGAAATCATATTAACTAGTACTTATAAATGTTTCAAATTACTAATGGACTTGGATATCAAGAGGAGCATCATTTTGAGGAAGGTAGAAACTTCGATGAAGGAATATTCAAAGTATCGTTATGAGATGTTTCCTAACCTATTCAAGATAAATGGTGGAATAAAAAATGAACCATAATGGATGAGACAAATAAATGAGGCATTGGAAATAAGGACCAATAGTGTTATTACTTTGGAAAGCACACTTTTGTTTGTCCAAACTGTTGAAATTATTAATAAAGCCAAGTCATTCTTTGAATTTTGGAAAGATGAAGTTGAGAAATCCAATGTCGGTTGGAATGAAATCAATAGCAAGAAGGATGAAGTCATCAACTTTGCTTGACCAAGTGATGATGTGTATACGTCATGGAAGGACAGATATAATGCAGTTGATCAAGGAGAAGGTGATAATGTATAAAAGACAACAAGTGGCAGTGCTTCCTAATTCTTGAATAAGACAGAAAAAGGTAAAAGATCCTACATCAATAAGATCAAGGACAATAGTTTCCAGATGACAGCTACCGAACAACTTAAAGCAGTTGTAGATTCCTAGGTGGTCAGAAGACAAAATACTTTGAATATATTGTAACAAAAGTGGTTATCACTTAACTTGCTATTTTGTCTTTTTCTATAGTCATTTGTTTTGTCCTCATTCCAATTGATTTGTAGCTTGTTGCAATCCTATTCTATAAAAGGATTCCCAAGATCATAGGAAAGGGGCTAGAAAATTTGTATTGTAAACATTTTTGCAAGGTTTCTGTCAGGGAAATATAGCAGAAGTTTGTACTAGATAGGTGTGATAATTAGAAATAAAGTTGAAAGAACTCTTGCAGATTATTGAAGAGGTTATCTTTGAGTACATCGTGTATGTTAGAATGTGATTCTTCAAAATTAATACAAAGATCTGAATTCCAATCTCTCATGTGTCATATTGTCTTGTGAGTTATGAGTTTTCTAATTCATTAGCGTAGAATTTCTCTATGTTTATGTACTTATTTGAGAGTTTTGATCAAGGATGAGATTAAATGATGCTTTCATTAATACATAGATTCATTTGACATATGCTAGGGTTCTATGAGTAGTATGGGTTTGGGATATTTGTGTTTTTGGCCTAGAATCTTTGATGAATATTGATTTCAGTATATTGTATTTGAGTTAGAGAGTAACCCAATGGATAAAGCACTGATCTAAAACTAATAAGTTCTTTATTATTGTACATCTAGTTGCATATTGGTTGTGATTTATATGTAAACAAACATAAAATCCATTAATTCTATATTTGTATAAGTTTTTTGTGAGTTCCTATCTCATGCTCTATTTCATGGTTGATGTTCAATGGGTAATTAGCCAGTTATCTAGTATCTCCTGGTTATGTTAAGTTGTTGTGAGATTACTGCTTAGATGAATACCATATAGAAATATCTCAAGGTATTATAGGGTATCTATGACATTAAGTTTTTCCATTAGTACACTTAGTGAAAAACATTGACATAGATCATCGGTACAAGCATAACCAGCGGATTACAAGCATAACCGGTGGACAACAAGCATACCCGACAGAACAAAGTGTCATGAGAAAATACTAAGTATGGAATTGACTGATGAACACTAACAAGTGTTGCACCAATGAAGTAAATAGGACATCACCGATAGGTCAATGACATAACAATAAAGATCATCACCAACGACACAGTTTTGAGAACAAAACCAATGGAGCAGAAATGGCATACCCGATGAACAGTTCAAGAAAGGAACACTGACGGTAAAGAAAACTGACAGATTGATAGAGCAGCCCGACCATCAAAACCGACAGTCAGTTAGAGAACCCGCAAATAGTGGATCTGACTTTTACACGTAAGATAAAGCATTGCAATTCTATTTATAGAGTTTTAATTTGTTTTAAATCATTACTTGAGGGTCAAGCAAGCATAATGTAAATGTTTTAAAGCATCCTAATGGATCTAAAACATATCTAACTAAAGATCAAGGTCAAGTTGTAAACCTTGGATCTAGAGTTAACTTATGAAGCGTGAATCAAGAATAGAGCTAAAATATAGTATAAATAGATGTTCAATCAATTGTGAATTATGGATTCATTATTTTTGATAGCCACAAAGAGCATCTAAAGCGCAAAAGAAAAAATTCATGCAAAGTTTAGAAACAGATTATATCTAGTTATCAAGAACACACAGAGGCTACCGACGTGCAGAGAAAGGTATTATTCAATCATGAAAAGATGATTACTCATACATATGAAGCTTTATTGGATATGTTATCAGCAATTAGAGATTGCATACATCATCACATCAAATACTTATGTAGTTGCATTCTAACAAGTGCATCACATCTAAAAACCTTTTGTAGAAGGTGGACTTAACCGTTCTTTACAAATCTCTTAACAAAGTGCACACTTAACAGTGTTGCTAAAGCTTCAAATGAAGTAGATCTTAACAGGTCTCCATTGTAATACTCCTAATAGGG
>MU228349.1:2806454-2819369 GCA_018584345.1 Thuja plicata | reverse complement strand
ACACGTAAGGATATCACTTGAGCACATGGCTCTAGAAATGTTGAAGGATAAATGGGAAAAGATGATGGAGGAGATCAAGTCCTCACATTCCCACCTTTTTGACAAGCTATAAGTACCTTTGCCTTTAATATCAAAAAAGGAGGAATAGAACAGTATGTATATTGTATGTACAGAAGGAACATATATGTAAAGATAGCTATGTACAATATATCAAAAAAGGGAAGAAAAGTACATAAGAAGATGTATATATACTTACACTTACTGACATATACATAGTGAGAGTCATTCAAATGAATAAGGAAGAATTATACACAGGTGTACATACTAATACATTCAATATGTTGCACATATCATGTTTTTGATACTTATGTCAAAGGGGGAGATTGATGACATTAAGTTTTGCCATTAGTACACTTAGTGAAAAACATTGACAAAGATCATTGGTACAAGCATAACCAGTAGATTACAAGCATAACCGGAGGATAGCAAGCATACCCGACAGAACAAAGTGTCACGAGAAAATACTAAGTATGGAATTGACCAACGAACACTAACAAGTGTTGCACCGACGTAGTAAACAGGACATCACCGATGGGTCAATGACATAACAATAAAGATCATCATCGACGACACAGTTCTGAGAACAAAATTGACGGAGTAGAAAAGGCATACCTGACGAACAGTTCAAGAAAGGAACACTGACGGTAAAGAAAACTGATAGACTGACAGAGCAACCTAACCATCAGAACCGACACTCAGTTAGAGAACCCGCAAATAGTGGATCTGACTTTTACACGTAAGATAAAGCATTGTAATTCTATTTTTAGAGTTTTAATTTGTTTTAAATCATTACTTGAGGGTCAATCAAGCATTATGTAAATGTTTTAAAGCATCCTACCGGATCTAAAACATATCTAACTAAAGATCAAGGTCAAGTTGTAAACCTTGGATCTAGAGTTAACTTGTGAAGCATGAATCAAGACTAGAGCTAAAATCTAGTATAAATAGATGTTCAATCAATTGTGAATTATGGATTCATTGTTGTTGATAGCCACAAAGAGCATCTAAGGAGTAGAAGGCAGAATTCATGCAAAGTTCAGAAACAGATTATATCTAGTTATCAAGAACACATAAAGGCTACCGACATGCAGAGAAAGGTATTATTCAATCATGAAAAGATGATTACTCATACATAGGAAGCTTTATTGGATCTATT
This sequence comes from Thuja plicata, assembly GCA_018584345.1. Classification (NCBI taxonomy): domain Eukaryota; kingdom Viridiplantae; phylum Streptophyta; class Pinopsida; order Cupressales; family Cupressaceae; genus Thuja; species Thuja plicata. The sequence continues at coordinate 2,818,153 of MU228349.1, read as the reverse complement.
ATCAGCAATTAGAGATTGCATACATCATCAGATCAAATACTTATGTTGTTGCATTCTAACAAGTGCATCACATCTAAAATCCTTTTGTAGAAGGTGGACTTAACCATTCTTTACAAATATCTTAATAGAGTGCACACTTAACAGTGTTGCTAAAGCTTCAAATGAAGTAGATCTTAACAGGTCTCCACTGTAATACTCCTAACAGGGTAGGTCATCAGAAGTGACCAATTGTAAGCCTTTACCGGCCCCTTCTTATCTGCAGATAGTGAAGTCTTGTGGGTAAAAATCCCCACCACATTTTTTACTTCCTAACAGGAGTTTTCTACGATATCATATCTTATGTCATGTGTTATCTATTTTCATGAATGTTTCTTGTATGGTTACATATTAAAGAACTTATGTTATGATTGCATATACATAAATAAAGATGAATAGTTAGATAAGATAATTTACAAACTGATGACTAAGGGTTAATGGAATAACCAAGAAAAGTTTTAGAGGTACTGATTCACCCCTCCCCTCTCAGTACATCATTCCAATATAATTCCAACATCCCCCTTGGTATAGTAGAACCTAAACAGTAGAAGTATTTTAAGAGTGCTTGTTAGTTGGTCCTTCTCTTGGATGGAGTAATATTTGGAGTTGGCTTCTTTATAAAACTAGTCATAAGAAGAATAGGTTGTTGTGTTTGGTTGCAACATAAAAAGGAACCAAAAGGTCCTAAGGAAGTGAAAGACTTGTTGGAAAAGTACAAAGGGGTAGTTGCAGATAGTGTCTCTAAAACTTTACCACCGTAAAGAGATGTCAGTCATTGTATAGACTTAATCCTTGGTGCCACCTTGCTGAACAAAGAAGCCTATAAAATGACTCCAGAGTGGAACAAGGAGATTACAAGATAGATTGAAGAGATGATGACTAAAGGGTTTATAAGGAAGAGAATTAACCCATGTGCAGTCCCTGTAGTATTGGCTCCCAAGAAAGAAGGAACCTGGAGACTTTGTATAGACTCTAGGGCTATAAAAAAAATAATTATAAGGTATAGGTTTCCTATTCCTAGGATAGAAGACCTATTGGATTTCCTAGAAGGGGTAAAATACTACTCAAAGTTGGATCTAAAGAGTGTCTACCACCAGATAAGGATAAGAGAGGCAGATGAGTAGAAAATGGCCTTCAAAACAATAGAGGGTCTTTTTGAGTGGCTAGTAATGCCTTTTGGGCTCTCTAATGCACCCAGAACTTTTTTGAGACTTATGACTAAAGTCTTGAAGCCTTAGAATAACAAGTGTGTTGTGGTATACTTGGGGTATATACTAATTCTCAGTAAGGATAAAGATGAGCACCTATGACATTTGGATTTGGTTTTGAAGAAACTTCATGAAGAGAAATTGAAGATAAATTTGGAAAAATGTATGTTCATGTAGGAGGAGCTTATATTTTTTGGCTTTGTGATATCACATGACAGTCTAAAGGTGGATTCCACTAAGCTTGAATGAATACTAAATTGGCCAACCCCAAAATTTACATCAGAGGTAAAAAGTTTTCATGGACTCTCAAGTTTTTATAGAAAATTTATTAAGAATTTTAATGGTGTATGTGCTCCCATGATAGATACTATAAGGGGAGGTAGAAAATGAAATTGTGTGTGGAAAAAGAAAGCACAAAAAGCATTTGAGTATTTTAAAAAGAGAGTGGCAGATCAACCTATGTTGGTTTTGCCAGATTTTGATAAGGTTTTCACCATTGAATGTGATGCTAGTAACAAGGTTATTGGTGGGGTTTTGAGTTAAGAAGGAAGACATGTTGCCTTCTTTAGCGAAAAACTAAATGAAGAAAAGAAAAAGTACTCAACCTATGATCTAGAGCTCTATTTTATGGTGCACTCATTTAGGAAATGGAGGCACCATTTATTAACTAAATAATTTGTTGTGTTTACTGACAACCATGCTCTCAGTTTCTTGAATAGACAGGAAACGTTGAACCATGGACATATGAAGTGGATGGAATTTTTGCAATCCTACACCTTCACCATCAAGCATAAGAAAGGGATATCCAAAAAAGTAGTTGATACCCTTAGTAGAAAGAATTTGAAAGTGAAGGAGGTTCAGTTGGAAAGTGTAGGGATCCACTCCATGAAGGACATGTACCCAAGTGATGAAGATTTCAAGGAGGCTTATAAATTTTGCATGGCTATGAGTGATCAGTATCATACTAAATTTTTTGATTTCATCTTGAAAGAAGGATTACTATTCAAAGGTAATCAAATTTTTGTTCCCAAGGGATCTATGAGAGAAAATATAATCAAGGAAAATAATTTTGGTAGTTTGGCAGGACACTTTGGAGTTGATAAGACTCTAGAACTTGTGAGAAGATTTTACTTCTAGCTAGAGATGCAGACAGAGATAAGAAATTATGTGGGGGGTGTTTGATTTGTCAAAAATCTAAAGGGAACACTTCAAATGCAGGTTTATGCACACCTCTTCCAATCCCCAACAAGCCTCTGGATTCACTAAGTATGGACTTTGTATTGGGACTCCCTAAAACTAAATCTGGTTATGACATTGTTTATGTAGTTGTGGACAAATTTTCCAAAATGGCTCATTTTCTACCTTCAAAAATAACAAATGATGCATCTCATATTGTAGGGATATTCTTTAAGGATATTGTTAGACTCCATGGTTTTCCATTGTCTATTATTTCTGATAGGGATTCTAAGTTCATAGGACATTTTTGGAGGACTCTCTGGAAGATATTGGGAACAAATATATGTTTTTCATATGCTTATCACTCTCAATAAGATGGTAAAATAGAGGTGATAAATAGGTCTCTTGGTAACCTATTAAGATTTCTTACAGAGGAATGGCACTAGTTAGGATGTTAGATTGTCATAGGCAGAATTTTCATATAATGACTCGGTAAACAAGAGTACTGGTGTCAGTGTATTTCAGATTGTTTATGGCTCATATCTAAGAGGTGTCTTGGAGTTGAGAGATGTCAAAGACATGGATAAAATAAGTGCACAAGTAGAACACTTTACAGAGTTAATGAAAGAGATTCATCAATAGGTGCAAGACAAGTCGAAACATGTGACCGAATAGTATAAATAGAATGATGACAAGAAGAGAAGAAATTTGCAATATCAAGTGGGAGATATGGTAATGATTCATCTTAAAAAGGAGATATTTCCTAAAGACACCAAATTGATGATGTAGAAGATTGGACCTTTCAAGATCCTTACAAGATTTGGAAACAATACATACGAAATAGATTTACCCTCTGATATTGGTTTATCTCCAATATTTAATGTATCTGAAATATTTGCATATAAGGGTTCTATTAGTGATGTTTGTGATGCAGGTGATAGGCATATAGATCAAAAATATTTGCAAGACAACCTTCACAAGCTATCAAAACTTTAGATAGAATGCATCTTGGATAAAAGGGGCATTCAAAAGACAAGGAGGAAAACTTACTTTGAGTTTTTTGTCAAATCGAATAACACACCTTCTAAAGATGGAACATGGATGATAGAGGAGGCTATTCCTAAAGCTGGAGCACCCCTTTCCAAGAGTCCAACTCGAGAGACTTGATTTCTTTTTAACCTGAGGAGTACGGTGTAGAGCACCACATCATACACTCCAAGGGTTCATTTTATGTAATAAGTTTGGATCCTTAAGATCAACCCAATTATTTTTTTGGTCCTTTCTTGTAAGGATAAGGGTCCCAAAGGTGTTTTTAAAACCTTGGTTCTCCTTAGACCGATAGAACCTAGTGTTAAGTTGTAAATGTTGTTTTGTGGAAAGTACTGAGAAGTTCAAATTTTGGTCCCAATGGTCATAACCATTCAAAATACGGTTATGGTCGTTGGAAATGATCTATTTGTAATAGTTTAATTCTATTCAAAATAGATTTAGATTACATTGGACAAGATTGGATGAGATTGAATGAGATTGATGAGATTGTAAGTTTCTTGGTGGATGTGAATAAAGTAAACATTTTGTTTTCCTAAGAAACTCTTTGTTCTTGTGTTGTATGACTTTGTACTCATTGGAATAACTGTATGATCTCCATGGAAATGTAATTGGGTGAGTTAATGTTTGTATGGTTTTGGTTTATGTTCACTTGGTGATCATAGGATGAAAATCCAATCATTTTGTTCAGACTGGTCGGGTAAACCTAATTTGTCGATTGTGTTTCTAAAATGGAGCCCTAACCTGACATTGGAATGGTGGAACTCTTTGGCCACTTGGAAAATGAAAGTTAGGGATGTACTTTTATTTATTGTAGAGGCTCGGGATGAGAAGTGTTTTTTTTTTGTGTTGTCCATCAAGCCTTAGGCTAAATAATCCCATGTATTTAGCCTATGAATGATGAGTATGTGTAGATAGTCAGCCAAAAGGAGTATTATGACTCGGTAGATGGTGGATTTGGAATAAGTTGGGTTAGAAGAACAATTCTGAGGTGTTGGATCAACTTAGTGTACCCATTCCTAAATAGTTTCTTTATTAACCAAGCCTAAGTAGGCCTATTAGGTCTATAAACATGGTAAGGGTTAAGGGTTGCTTGAGTGGAGTTGGTTCCCACAAATTGGAATCACACATAAACCCCTAGACGAGACTGAAGATAAAAAATAGAAGAAATCACTTGGTGGGACACCTAATCAAAGAAAACTTGGTGAAGACAAACAAGAATAGTAACCTAGTCTAACAGTGTATCGAGCCCTCGACCAAGAACTCTAGAGTGGTTCCCAAGAAGTGTACCAAGAGTATTATGAGGTTACCGAGTTCAAAGATAAACTCTTGGAAGGGTAGAATACTTAATTAATAAGTAGTTGGATAAGGTGGGATAGATTTAAGTCCTAAAGAGGAAGGAAGGGCCCATGGGGCAAGCTTCGGTTGTACAACTATGTATCGAGTGGTATTAGAGTGTAGAAAGATTTGTTTAGGAAGAGGAGTAAAGAGATAATGTCAAAAGGAGAGAGAGAGAGAGAGAGAGAGAGAGAGAGAGATCCATGTGAGGATGACCAATGTGCAATTGGAAAAATTGGTTAAAGAGAAAATGGAAAAAAAGTAGAGAGGTAAGAGTAGGTCCATGAAGAGAGAGTTAGAAAAATTGAAGGGCAAAGTGAATAGAGGAGAATAATCTCTAAAAAGAAGAAGAAGTGGGTGAAGAATATCACCTTGGGAAAGAAGGAATATCTGCATATAAAAGAACTTTTCTTGAAGCCCTTGAGAGGGTAGGGAAGAAAGAGAGAATAGACCTACCAATGTTTTATGGAAAATTGAATCCAGAAGAGTGCATGGTTTGGTTCAAGGCACTTGAGAATCAATTTTAGTGTGATGACATTCGTGGAAGTCAGAAAGTGAAGATAGAAAAATCAAGGATGAAGGGCCAAGCTCTTAGTTGGTGGAATTTCCTTTGAAATGAAAGGATAGAAGAAGAAAAGAACCTCATCTCTTCATGGAAGAGGATGGTTACCGAGATGAAGAAACAATTTGTACCAGAGTACTATGAGGTGATGTTGCACAAGAATCTATAAAATCTAAGGAAGAGGGACTTAGATGTAAGCTCTTACACAGAGGAGTTTCACAAAATGAATCTTAAGGAAAAGCAAACTGAAAATGCAAAGCATAAATTAGAAAGATACTTGAATGGACTCAAGTATAATATTCAGGATGAACTTAGTTTGTTCAATCTTGAGGTAGTGCACAAATGTTTCCAAATGGCACTTAAAATTGAAGAGAAACAAAAGAGAAAGGTAGAGCATCAGAACAGAGGAAGAAGAGGAAACTTCAGAGGAAGGGGTAGATTTGGAGGAAGAGGAACATATCCAAGCCCTTAAGGAGAGATAAGAAATCATGATCAAGATGGTGAGTCAAATCACTGATGAAAGTTTAGAGGGAGAAAACCTAGTGGTAGAGGAAGATTTGGGGGTAGAGGACCAATTATTTTGAAAGACAGGTGTTTCACTTGCAACCAAGTTGGACATCAATCCTTTAGGTTTCTTGAGAATATTGGTTCTAACAAACAACGGGGAGACAAGAGAGTATAATTGACTCAAGAAGATGAGAGTCACAGTGTGTCTTCATATCACACATCAACTTCAAGACTTGTAGGTTTGGAATGAGGAGAGTGTTTGATGTTACATAGAACACTCTTGAAGGTTTCCACAACCAAGGAGTCACCCCAAAGGAAGTCATTATGTAGGATTGCTTGTAAGGTGAATAAAAAGGTATGTAAAGTTATATTAGATTTTGGTTCTACTTATAATTTGGCTTCAAAAGAAATGGTTGATAATATTAAAATCCAAAATATCTCTCACCCTTACCCCTATAGAGTTTCATGGTTGAAAAAGAACATCAAACCCTAATCAGTGATCAAGTTTGGGGAGAGTTTACCATAGGAGAGTATAAAGATAAGATCCAATGTGATGTAGCTGAAATGGATGCTTGTCATTTACTTCTAGGTAGACCCTAGTAGTATGATGTAGATTCCAAATATGATGGGAAGTAAAACATGTATTTTTGTGACCAAGGAAGGGATAAACTACACAGTGCCCCCGCTCCTTGATGATGATAAGGAAAAACATGTAGTAACCAGTGTGATGTTAGTAGGGGAAAAAGACTTTATGAGATCCTTGAAAGATAAGGACACGCCATGCTTTTCAATAGTTGTGAAACCAAAGGGAAAACTAGTAGTGAAGCCTAAGGATAAAGCGCAGGAAAGAAGTGTAGGTCCTAAGGAAATGAAAGACTTGTTGGACAAGTACAAAGGGATAGTTGTAGACAGTGTCTCTAAAAATTTACCACCTCAAAGAGATGTTAGTCATTGTATAGACCTAATCCTTGGTGCCACCTTGGTGAACAAAGAATCCTATAAAATGACTCCAGAGAAGAAAAAGGAGATTGCAAGATAGATTGAAGAGTTGATGAGTAAAGGGTTTATAAGGAAGAGAATTAGCCCATGTGCAGTCCCTATAGTATTGGCTCCTAAGAAAGAAGGAACATGGAGACTTTGTACAGACTCTAGAGCTATAAACAAAATAACTATAAGGTATAGGTTTCCTATTCCTAGGATAGAAGACCTATTGGATTGCCTAGGAGGGGTAAAATGCTACTCAAAGGTGGATATAAAGAGTGGCTACCACCAGATAAGGATAAGAGAGGGGGATGAGTAGAAAATGGCCTGCAAAAAAACAAAGGGTCTTTTTGAGTGGCTAATAATGCCTTTTGGGCTCTCTAATGTACCCAGTACTTTTTTAAGACTTATGAATGAAGTCTTGAAGCCTTACATTAACAAGTGTGTTGTGGTATACTTGGATGATATACTAATTTTCAATAAGGACAGGGATGAGCACCTAAGACATTTGGATTTGGTTTTGAAGAAACTTCATGAAGAGAAGATGAAGTTAAATTTGGAAAAATGTGTGTTCATGCAGGAGGATCTTATATTTCCTGGCTTTGTGATATCACGGGACAGTCTAAACATGGATCCCACTTGGGTTGAAGCAATACTAAATTGGCCAACCCCAAAATCTACATTTGAGGTAAAAGGTTTTCATGGACTCTCAAGTTTTTACATAAAAAGTATTAATAATTTTAATGATGTGTGTGCTCCCATGATAGATACTATAAGGGGAGGTAGAAAATGTAATTTTGTGTGGAACAAGAATGTACAAAAATCATTTGAGTATTTGAAAAAGAGAGTGGCAGATCAACCTATGTTAGTTTTGCCTGATTTTGATAAGGTTTTCATAGTTGAATGTGATTCTAGTAACAAGGCTATTGGTGGGGTTTTGAGTCAAGAAGGAAGGCATGTTGACTTCTTTAGCAAAAAAATAAATGAAGCAAAGTAAAAGTACTCAACCTATGATTTAGAGCTCTATTTTATGGTGCAGTCACTTAGGAAATGGAGGCACCATTTATTACCTAAACAATTTGTTGTGTTTACTTCCAACCATGCTCTCAATTTCTTGAATAGACATGAAAAGTTGAACCACAGACATATGAACTAGATGGAGTTTTTGCAATCCTAAACCTTCACTATCAAGCATAAGAAAGAGATATACAAAAAAGTAGTTGATACCCTTAGTAGAAAGAATTTGAAAGTGAACGAGGTTCAATTGGAAAGTGTATGGATCCACTCCCTAAAGGACATGTACCCAAGCGATGAAGATTTCGAGGAGTCTTATCAAGTTTGCAAGGATATGAGTGATCGGTATCATATTGAATTTTCTAATTTCATCTTGCAAGAAGGATTGTTGTTCAAAGGTAGAAAAATTTGTGTACCCAAGGATCTATGAGAGAAAATATAATCAAGGAAAAACATTGTGGTAGTTTGGTAGGACATTTTGGAGTTCATAAGAGTTTAGAAATTTTGAGAAGATTTTACTTCTGGCCAAATATGCAGACAGAGGTAAGAAATTATATGGAGGGTTGTTTGGTTTGTCAAAAATCCAAATGGCACACTTCAAATCTAGGTTTATACATACCTCTTCCAATCCCCAACAAGCCTTGGGATTCAGTAAGTATGAACTTTGTATTGGGACTCCATAAAACTAAATTTGGTTATGATAGTGTGTATGTAGTTGTGGACAGATTTTCCAAAATGGGTCAGTTTCTACCTTAAAAAACAATACATGATACATCTCATATTGCAGGGATATTTTTTAAAGGATATTGTGAGAATCCATGGTTTTCCATTGTCTATTATTTTGATAGGGATTCTAAGTTCATAGGGCATTTTTGGAGGACTCTCTGGAAGAGATTGGGAACAAATCTATGTTTTTCATTTGCTTATCACCCTCACTCAGATGGTCAAACATAGGTGATAAATAGGTATCTTGGTAACCTATTAAGATGTTTTACAAAGGAACATGGCACTAGTTGGGATGCTATATTGCCACAGGCAAAATTTTCATATAATGACTCGATAAACAAGAGTATTGGTCTCAGTCCATTTCATATTGTTTATGGCTCACATCAAAGAGGTGTCTTAGATTTGAGATATGTCAAAGAAATGGAGAAAAAAAGTGCACAAGCAGAAGAGTTTTTAGAGGTAATGAAATATATTCATCAATAGGTGCAAGACAAGATGAAACATGTGACGAAACAATATAAACAAAATGTTGAAAAGAAGAGAATAAATTTGCAATATCAGGTGGGAGATATGGTAATGATTCATCTTAAAAGGGAGAGATTTCCTAAATGAATGATATGGTAATGATTCATCTTAAAAATTACACCAAATGGATGATGAAGAAGATTGGACCTTTCAAGATCCTTAAAAGATGTGGAAACAATGCATACAATATAGATTTACCCTTTGATATTGGTTTATCTCCAATATTTAATGTATCTAACATATTTTTATATAACGGTTCTATTAGTGATGTTTGTGATGTAAGTGACAGAGGTACAAATTAGAAATATTAGCAAGGAAACCTTCCAAAGCTATCAAACCTTGAAATAGAATGCATCTTGGATAAAAGGGTCAGTTATAAGACAAGGAGGAAAAATTACTTTGATTTTTAGGTCAAATGGAAGAACACACCTTCTGAAGATGCCACATGGATGACAGAGGAGGCTATTGCTAAAGCTGGAGCACCCCTTGCCGAGATTCCAACTCAAGAGACTTAAGTTCTTTTTAACATGAGGAGTATGGTCTAGAGCACCACCTCATACACTCCAAGGGTTCATTTGATATAATAAGGTTGGATCCTTAGGATCAACCCAATGATGTTTTTGGTCCTTTCTTGTAAGGATAAGGGTGTCTCCTTAGACTGATAGGACCTAGTGTTAAGCTTAATAGTGTTAAGTTGTAAATGTTGTTTTGTAGAAAGTACCGAGAAGTTGGAATTTTGATCCCAACGGTCATAACCATTCAAAAATAGTTATGGTAGTTTGAAATGGTCTATTTTTAATAGGTCAAGTTTTTCCAAAAGAGATTTGGAAGAGATTGGATGAGATTGAAGGAGATCGATGAGATTGTAAGTTTCCTGGTGGATGTGAATAAACACAACATTTCATTTTCCTAAGAAAATCTTTGCTCCTGTGTTCTATGAATTTGTATTGGTCGTAATCACTATATGATCCCCATGGAAATGTAATTTGGTGAGTTAAAAAATTTATGCTTTTAGTTTAAGTTCATTTGGTGAACATAGGAGGGAAATCCAATCATTTTGTTCAGATTGGTTGGGTAAACCTAATTTGTTGACTGTGTTTCTAAAATAGAGCCCTGAATTGACATTGGAATGGTGGATTTCTTTGGCCACTTAAAAAATGCAAGTTAGGGATGTACTTTTAGTGGTTCTAGAGGCTCAGGATGAAAAGTGTTGGTTTGTTGTGTTGTCCATCAAGCCCTAGGCTAAATAAGCCCATGTATTTAGCTTAAGAATGATGAGTATGTGTAGATAGTCAACCAAAATGAATTGCATGAATTGGTAGTTGGTGGATTTGGAAAAATTTGGGTTAGAAGAATGATTCTGAGGTGTTAGATCAACTCAGTGTACCCATTCCTAAACAATTTCTTTGTTAACCAAGCCTAAGTAGGCCTATTAGGTATGTGAACATGGTAAGGGTTAAGGGGTGTTGGAGTGGAGTCAGATCCTACAACTTGGAATCATACATAAGTTCCTAGAGGAGGCTAAAGATCAAATAAGAGAAGAACTCATTTGGTGGACACCTAATCAAAGAAAACTCACTCGGTGAGACTGGAATTAGGAAACTACCGAGCAACCAGAAACTGCCACCGAGACTGTTCGATGAAAACAAACAAGAATATTAACTGAGTTCGATGGTGTACCAATCCCTCAACTGAGAACTCTAGAGTGGTTACCAAGTAGTGTACCAAGTGTCTTTAGGAGGTTATCGAGTTCAAAGGTAAACTCTTGGAAGGGTATAATACTTCATTAAGAAGTAGTTGGATAAGGTGGGATAGATTTAAGTCCTAAATAGGAAGAAAGGGCCCATAGGTCAAGCTTTGGCTGTGCATCTCTGCATCACTAATGCTACTTAATTAATATTCATAGTTGATATTGGTATCAACTTTAATGTTTGATAAAGTTGATACCGATATCAACTTGATATTAAAATGATATTGCTAAAGTCAATTATGGTATTGACTATTTATGATTATATATGTATAACAATCATAGTTGATATTGTTATCATAACATATATTGTTATCAACTTTAATGATTAATAAAGTTTATAACAATATCAAACTGATATTGTTAATGTTTTGATATTGATTAAATTACAAATGATACTATTGAATTCAATTATGGTACTGACAAATTCTCATTGATAATGCAAGTCGATTATGGTATTGACTATTCTCAATAATGATGAATGCATTAAAGTTGATTATATCAACCATCCTCATCAGCAATATTATAAGTATTACCTATGATTAATAGTGATTATTCCAAAAAATGATTGTATTATTCTTTGTACCGATTATGGCATCGATAACCATGAGTGTCGATAACAATGTAACAAAGTCGATAATAAATTTGGTTTGTATTTTGATTAAATTGAAATGTCTCACGAAGACTATGTCTCACGAAGAGATATGTCTCTCCGTGAGACCTCATGAATATATATTTATATGATATCAATTTTAATATATGAATCATTCAATGAGAAGTACAATTTCTTCTGCTTACATATCGGTGAATATTCAGCAGCAATAATATATAT
>MU228349.1:2784699-2806351 GCA_018584345.1 Thuja plicata | reverse complement strand
ATATATATATATATATATATATATATATATAACATTCTCAAATTTGATCAAATAATAACATATTTTTCATTAATAAAGTTGTTTTAGCTATTTGATATGCGAGTACGAATTTTAGGTTGAATCTTTTTAACTAAGATCCAAGGATTGAAGGTTATCCATTCCACCAAATTTGTTTAGGACAAGATCCCAACCTCATCCCTTATGATCTTGGAGCCTTGTAATCAACAAGACTTGATCACTATTGTACTCATTAAGAACCTTTCAACTTCACCACAAAAACAAGGGCTCATTGACCTTTATTTTTGTTTTCATATTATTTGTTTTTCTTATTTAGAATCATGATTGCTTCCCATTAATTTACTAGTTTGATTGTTAATGAATTCATTTTTATTTAAAAATATTTGATATATTTTTGTTAAAATGTTGACTTTTTAATGATAATCATGTTGTGTGTGTGTGTGTGTGTGTGTGTATTAATGGTAGTTTTGTAATGGCATTGTTATCAAACTAGTGGTTTTCCTTATTGTTTACATCTGCAAACTTATTTTGGGTCATTGGTGATGGCAACTATATCCAAAAACATAACCAATTACAATACATTCTTGTCCACAGATTGATAGAAACTTAGACAACAAAGAATAACTTATGACATGTCATGAACTCCACTGCTCTGATATCAATTGACAGACAAAGATTAACAAATAATGTCAGTGTAGTCTACTTGATGGACATGGAATAAGATATCAATATGAAAGCAAAAACCAAATTGTGTAGACAATAGTCCAAAAGTGTGACTATATTCATAGATATTAAATAGATGAAATAGAACAATAGACATAATTTAGTCACAAATAAAAATTTCTTATATTCTACTTGGTCTTCTCTTTTCTTCCACAAAGATGTTTTAAAATTGAGAATAAAGTCATAAAAATTACATTGGTCACAAGCAATCAAACTCACAGATTCCTTCTTTTGTCTATAGATTAGGAAATGAACTACAAAATGGTGACAAGGAATTTCTTCATCATTTGTAGGCTTGGAATAGAAACTCAAGCCCGTTCTGACCCTTCCAAACAATCTCTCCAAGAAGCATGAACTAGTAACATCTCTTTGGTAGTAATAACTGAGAGGTGGGGTGAACCAGTGGCCTCAAAAATTTATCATTTAATCACTAACCACCAATCAAATAAATCTTAGATTATTAAGTCCCTACAAGATGCATGTCATGAAATGCTTATAATAATTAAATGTCTGTCGATTTTCCTTTTCTGACCTTATTCTCCTTGATAACCGATAAGCAGTAAAAATTATTTACTGATACTTAGTAAATATGCAAAGTATATCAATCAATCTAGAAATGCATATGTGAAATGTAAAATAGTAAAGTAACAAACCATACACACATAACACATGGATTTTAACATGGAAACCCTATTAAGGGAAAAACCACTGGGATCGGTACCCCAAATTTTCACTCTTCTAAAGTGAGCCCTGTTAGGAGCCAACCCTATTAAAGGTTACAAACACACTGTTAGATGTGACCTTGTCAAAGGATTGTATACATAGAAGTTGTCACTTAGTATCGGGAAACTCAGTTTGCTACCATCCTTGAATCAGCCTCCTTCTTAGAATGTCAATAGGCTTTAGGAAAATCTAGTGCTACTTTCATGAATCAAACTTTTTGGCACTCCTTGGGATGTACCTCAATATATACAAGACTGTTAAGTCCTGCTCTATTAAGAGACTTGATGCTTCAATGGTTAAACTGAAACACAATGACCTGTTTCTAATGCAACTTGAATTGTAGATTTTCAGATCTATTTAAGTACAATACCTCTCTAATCAATGTATCAATTCAATTCTTTTTGCTCCACACTTTCTGCTTGGTGATGTTGTGCTTCACTGTTTGTCGGTGTCTGTAGAATTCTTTAGCTCTCCTTCAGCTTGATTGATCGGGACTGTATGAATTTATCCTTCATTAGTTTCTCTTTAGCATCCTCTTTCTATTCACTCCCCTTCTCTATATTTGGAATGAATAATGTGTGTCTCTTATATAGACATGATATTCCTTAATTCTTGATTCTTGATTCTTGGCGTGAAAAACAATCCAGCCAATCTGATTTAAAGCATAACTCTTGATTTATCTCGTAGTTATCTTCTTGCCAACTGTACAAATCTTCTTTAAATCAATCACTTAACTCTGGTCGAATAAAATAATGAAAACAACTAGTTAAGTCTATCTTTAGCTCTTGCCAACTAGATATTTTGTCATTTTCTGAACTCTCTGTTCTGTCGGTCAACTCTGTAGTTAGTCGTCGGTGTGACTCCAGTCAGCTTCAGGATCTCCATTCGTCAGGCATCAATGGATTTTACTCGTTGGGTAACTCTATTTTCAGCTTGTCGGGTATCTAGTGATTCTGCTTCGTTGGGCAAAACTGTCTTCTACTCGTCAGGTATCACTGTGATTTTGCTTCATCGGGAAACACTGTCTTATGCTTATCAGGTATCACTGTGACTTTTTCTTCTTTTTTTGGCTTTACCGATGGTGTGCACTCCATCGGTGTTGTCTGTCACTTAGTGAATACTTGACTTTTATGCATTGCTGAAAGCATAACCTTTGTTTCATTGATTCTCTGAAGTCTTTGGCATTATGTACATGACCGTATAGATTAGATCAAGTTGACATCAATGACAATACAAACCATTAACTGATTTAATGCCTTGCATTATCTTCAACTTAACATTATCAAACATTTAATCAGTTACATGTCATCACTCTTCTCTTGCTCTAACTTGAACAAACCTTCATCCCTTCCCCAGCTATCTCTTCCACTCAATCAATCCTTCTCCTTTGGTCCAACCATCCTCTGTTAAACCATCACAAATGGGGTACTATCAATCTCAGGTTGCAGATTGTCTATCTATGCCTATGTTCATATCACTCCCAAAGAATGATTCCCTTCCCTAAGACCTCTTTCAATCAAAATGGTTCCCTTCAGTTGTTAATGAATAACCTCCTTCCAAACTTCCCAACCAACAAACAACTCTAGAAAAGAAAACTAAAATTTCATCCTAATTAAAAAAAAATGAAACAAAACATAGTAAATGGAGACAATAAAATAGAAAGGGGTTGATGTCCCTCCATCAATTAGCCAATCTTACCTTTAACCTAATTCTCTCTTCTTTTTTTTGCATCCTTGTCCGTTTGGGTGCTGGATATAGCCAATTCTGGAAGACGCTGCAATTTTGGAAGATACTTATCCTGAAAATGATTTCCGAAATATGGGATGGACCCGTTTGGTTCACCCTGAAGATTACTGAGAAGATTCATAAGGATTTTTAATTGTTTATTTCTTAATTTATTTGAATATATATATACACATGCACACACATGTGTATATATGTATGTTTGTATATACACACATGTGTGTGCATGTGTGTATATACACATGTGTGTATGTATATACACACATGTGTATGTATATACACACATGTGTATGTATATACACACATGTGTATATACACACATGTGTGTGTATATAGCAATATAATATACCAATGTGTTTCAGAATGAAGGTTTGGAGAAGTCACGAATCCGATGAGATATTAAATTTGGTTTTATAAAAATTGGAATTGGATTTCAAAATTCCAATTCTGCCTATTTGGGTGGAAGATGCATATGCCCATTTTGGGGTAAAATTGGAATTTTGAAATTCCAATTCTAGTTTTTTTGGATGGACACAAACATGAAAGAAACAAAATTGGGAATTACATAATGCCAATTCCAACCATATTCCAGCTACCAAACGGGCTCATTATAGAAGATCACAACAATCTTGTAGGGGGCATGGTGGGTATTTCCATAGATCCTAGACTCATAAAGAGTTATAAAATTTGGTGAATGTCTCTCTCCTGGTAAATGCTCATTCTACATTGAACTTCTTCATCATTTTCCTATTGTCTTCTCTCCCGGTAAATGCTCATCCTACATTGAACTTCTTCATCATTTTCCTAATGTCTTTTCTCAATAATACAAGCATATTCCTAGTATTGGTAAATGAGTGATCATTCATGATATTATTCTCTCATCTAATTTAAAATTAGTTAAACAAAATATTCAAAAGATACACCCTAAGGTCACCTTATTGGTTAAATTTGAAATAGAAAGAGTTAAAAGGATAGCTTTGTTTGTCCCATCAATTATTCATCTAGAATTTTTAATATCATTGTCATGACCAAGTCCTATATCTACATAAATATTCATACCAACTATTGTGACTTGAAAATATATTTCCCATTCCTAATATTGATGTGATCTTAGAATCTATTACTTGACACACTCTTCTCTCTTCATGGAAAAATTATAAACTTATAACTAGATCCTCATTAACCCAATGGATTAGATTAAAAACTTCTACAACTCCATATGAAACCTTTTGTTGTATATTATGTTGTTTAATCTAGGAGTTGGTTTTATTTACTAAAATGCCATAATTTTGACTTTGATGACTTCATTAATAATATCTTAGAAGACTGTGTTAGTGAGATTCTAGTAATATTTATTCTTTACTAGGATCATGTATATAATCATTATTTATATTCAAGCATGTTCATCTTTACAAAATGTACGCCTTCCCTAAAAAGTGTGTATTATATGTCAGTAGTGCAAAATATAAATGTTATCGCAAAAAAGTCACCTCCTTGTAATATTTAATAACTTCGTAGTCTCCAAGGAAAGAATCGAGCTATTCATTATTTCATTACTAAGTTAACCAACTATACTCTTCCTTTTACATAATTCCTTGGATAGAAGGAGAATTTCATTGGAATGTTAGATGTCAAAAGATTTCGATGATGTACAAGAGTACCTCATTAATCCTCATGTTCTTATGCCCTCCATCTTCAAGTGTCTAGTTTTTCTATATGCTTTTGTAATAGTAGTTTGTTAGGTGCTCTTCTTGCTCAAAATGATGATGAAAATACAAAATGATTCATTTATTATGTTAGTTGCACACTAATCAAGTACAAAATTCATTATACTATTCTTGAAAACTAATATCTAGCTCTTTCCTTTGCTACACAAAATTTCATCATTATTGTTAGCAAAAATTCTAAGGGATACGGACTAGATTTTTGTACCCTAAGGATTTTTGGTGATGTGGTCTTTTTACCCTGACCTTGGTTCTATTGAGGCAACACGAAATTACATATTAATATAAGATAAGTTACAAATTAGAATAATAGTATCATACACAACACAATAGATCAAAACTCAAAAGTATTTGTTTTCATCATATTCAATTAGTATACTTTACATTCCTTATGTCTCCTTACATTCATATATTCTCTATTATCTTCTCTTATATCTATTCACCTTCTTTTATTCATTATGTTTATGTTGAATGGATCTCACAATGTAGTTATATTTACAATATATGTGGCCCTTAGATAGCATCCCTATATTATATGAACTATATTTTGAGTTTCATTAGCTAGGGACTTCTTTCTTTGAGGTGTGACATTGATGTAGAGAAAAGGCTATAATTCAAACAAGTACACAAAGAATCACAAAGGTCTCATCAATGCAACCTAGATTCATACATTTCCACTAGGTCTATTAGGTACATACTCATGTTTTCCTTGCCCAAAAGCATTCAATATTGATTGACCAAATGTTTTCCTTGCATTTGACAACATTCAAAAATACCACTCTCAATTAAACAATCCAAACCATGCATCAACACATCAAACCCTCATTGCCAAGGACTGGAAATTGCCTTTACATAGGCATAACAATAATACATTTCTAATTGGTTCATATCCATACAAAAATAGAACTAATCAAGCCTTACACAATGTATTTAGATTCTATACAACCATGCTTCCACTAATCAAAGCAAAGAAAAACATTATAAAATTAAACTCTCCTTTAATTAGGTTTTTATTGGGTCTACAACTCTACAACGTGACTAACAATCATACATATCTCTATCAACAAAACAAATCCAAACTTCTCATTTTGGTGAATTATTGGAAACAAATAGATAAATCATCCAACCAATTTTTACGAGTTTCCAATTATGGAAGATCGAGATTTTTATTAAACATGCCCACTGAAAAACCTAGGTAGGGTTTAGAGCAATTCACATAAAAAATAGCTATAACTTATTCAAGACACTATGAAATTTAATGAAACCAATTTTAAATGAAAATTAAGATAGATTACTATCTTCCCCGTATGTGTTTAGGTTTGTACAAGCTATACAAACCTGAGTTTCAAACTATAACACAAGGAAAACTCAAAATAACCAGTCTATTCCAAAATTTAATCAAGTTTTCTTCTTATATAACTTCCTTTATTTGTTCTCCTTTGTGGATCTAGACCTTTTACATCATTCTTAACTTCGACAACTAATTACAATCAACTACATCAAAAGTTGCACTTTCCATGACAATTTTGCAACCCTTTTTGCATGACAACTTTGTAATTTTTTGTAACTTTTATAATTTGTGGCACAACCTAAGGCCCACAAGGCCTAAATGGTCCAAAAAGACCTTATTGACACTAATCAACCCAAAATAAAGGTTGGAAAACAAATTCAAAACCTTACAACCCAAAAAAATTCACTTAGTAAATTCAAACTACTTTCAGTGGGAAACCATGAAATTTGAATTTCTAAACTTATTCACCTAACCTAGCCTCTTGAAGTTGATCTCAATGACCCCCATAATAATAAAATGAATAAAATTTGCATCAATGTTGGATGCTTCTGCATTAGGCAGCTTCTCTAGATCTATCTAAAAGCCCTATTTCCCTCTCAACAATTAATTTCTTCACAATGATACATATGTTATCATTAAATTTGATCCATTTAAACACCTCATGTCTAAAACTAACTTATCTACATAACTTGTTGAGTAGGTGATGCTACCTACAAAGTTTGACCCAATGTTTGTTTCCAAAAAAGTCATCAAAGGGAAAGATTTAGTTAAACATTTAGAAAATGATCCTCACCTTTCTTTTACAACTCATGACTCCTCTCCTAAGGAGTCCCTCTTATAATTGTATATAGATAATCCATGGCAGATCTATTACAATGTCTTTTAATGCCTTTATGTTTTGAATTTTAAACTGATGTAACCTAATGTAATGTAGAACTCTGATGAAGTTTATGCTTGTAATTTTTAAAATTAAAAAAATGGTTTGATATTATTTTGTAATTATAAGAGAATAATTTGAATTGATGAAATTTTCAAAAAAAAAAGTGAGGTCGTTAACATAACAAAAAAATAAAATAAAATTTATTTTGTTTTTTTCAAATAGATAACTTCAATATCTAGTGCATGAAAAAAATTAATGAATATTTGTCTTGTAATAACATTCTAAAGCAAACTTTTCATAGTTTTCATTTAGCATCATTTTTTCTCTTTTTTATTATTACTATTTTCAAAGAGAAAGGTATATCCTTTTGGAGAGGAATCCCTCCTCTAGTACACCATATTTTTCAAATTGTTTGAATAAATATTTTTAAAATCTTTAAATAGCCTCATATTCGATTATAGAAGCCTACTTGTTATATTTTAAAAAATTATATTAAAATTAGTCAAAATATCTAAAAACATTTGGATTCTAGGCACTACACTCTACAAAAGGGTATTTTTAGATTTTCATGAGGTTTCCCCTTAGTTGAAGATATCCAGAGGTAATGTTGAAGTTTTTTTTTAATTTGCCCCAAAGAGGAGTCAATCTAATACATAGACAATCTCGATCAAAAGGGTTTCAAGCTAGTTTCAAATGAAACCCTTTCACCTAAAACTTTACATGCGAATTTGATTATGACTCAAAATTTTAGAAGGAAAATTTTTATTGTATCATTTCAATAACTAAAACTCTAGTGTCACATATATTTCATTGGGTAAAAACCTTTTGCCCTAAACATTTCTGATCAAAAGGGTTTTGTTATAAACTATTTAGCTGGCCAAACTTGTGACACAAATTTATATTATTAACCCTATTATAATTTTTATTCCACCATCTAGGAAGCATAATCCTCTTTCGTATATCATGACTACATATTTTTCTCTCTTTCAACATGCAATATTTTGACAATTTATGGCAATATACAATTAGTCATCGACAAGGTTGTCGGTACTTATCAATCTGAGCACAAAATGCTTTCCATCTACTATGATTTGACATTTTCCCTTCCTAGTTTATTATCATCCTCTAATATTCATTAAAATCTCTCACAAAGATCATTTTCACGTTCACATAATAGCTAGTACAACCTCTTTTCTATCTATATATGATTTCATTGAATACTTGCATTTTCTTATTCAAACTTTTGTTTATCTAATAATCACTCTAGACTTATCCTCCAATTTTGTTTATTTTTATACAATTGATTCAAGAAAATGGTATGTTGATATAGATATATGAGAGAGATGGAATGTTTACACCTAATTCTTACAATTAATTATGTATTTTGCACACACAAGAATGTTGATCATTGTATTCTTTACCATCAATGCTATAATGACATGATTTTATGATGTTTAACTAAAATAGAAACCACCTTTAATCTTAGATAAGCACATTTTAGTGCTTGAAACTTCACTTTCACGGTAAAGTGTTAGTAAAATTATCCAAGGTTGGTCAAACCATTTCCTACATAACCCCATGATAAAAAAAAACATACATATAATCTTACAAAATAAAAATAATACAAAGATCAAATACTTAAAAAAATATTACACAAACTATACCTTGGCAAAGGTTAATGCCCTTCCTACCCGTGGCACCCTTGTTGATCCCACTTGCATGGTGAATGTGATAACTGAAGAACATATTTAGAGTAAACAATTACAACAAGATTTTTATGATAAATGTGATGTTAGGATTGATGTTTTCCTTTATCCTTCTCATGGTTCCATTTCATTCCCTATTGAATTTGGTGGTAAAAATTTAGATGTTAGCTTCACTGTCATTCCAACTTATGATCAATTTCAAGTCAAACTTGGTCTTCCTTAGCTTTTCTCTATGCAATATGTGACTTCTCCCATTCATAAATGTGTTAAATTTCCTCATTATGGACAAAACATGACTGTTAACCATAGTCTTTATCAGCCTTTTGTTCCTCGTGTCTTAGTTGACCTTGATTTATTTTGGCCTTCTATGCCTCAACCAACTCAAACCCATCCTGGATCATACTAAGCCTACAAGGTTCAAAATATGTGTGAACTTATAAAACCTAAGGGTGTTTCATCTATTTTCCCTGGATGTGGAATTATTCATACACCACCTATACCTCATCTTCCTATTTCTTATACACATACTCTTCAACCCATCTCTCAACCTAGTGTGGTTCCTTCAATTCTTCCTCCTAAAGAAGAAAAGGACCTAATGTTGGTTGATCCTATACCAACCTAAATTTCTATAAAAATCAAATGCAACTATGATGCTCATTATCTTTGTCACAAGCATATTACTAGAGCCCATCAACATGCTTCTCAAAAATTTGCTTCACCTCATACACCTCCTCATGCTTCGCTTCCCTTTGACCAAGCCATGCTTGAGCCAATGGAGGGAGTGAATTTAAATAAAGTTAGTAAAAACATACATGACAATGATATTCATATCTTAGATTCTATTGCAATTAATATAGATGAAGAAGATACTCTTGATGATGATGTTCTTGATTTTGTTGGAGCTTTAAAATTATGGATAATTTTAGAGTGACCTAAGTTAAAATTTTCTCTAAGGCACAAGACACTACCCCAAAAAAACTTTTGAAAGGGCCCCAGTTTGCATGCATATAAAAAGAGACCCGGAGCTTGGATGGAGAAAATGCTTGGAGAGTGTATTTAGAACCTTTCATAGAGAAATTATAGTGAATTTCAACCCTCGCAATTCATTTTTGATATGTGTTGGAGGTGTTCATTTGGAGGTCAATACCTCATTCTGCACTTGTGCATGTTCCCAGTTTTATCAAGTGACTCACTTTGGCAGTTTATATCTTTGACCGGATGGATAGGCATGACATAAGGATTGTTCCTAGATGTTGTATACATGAAATTGAACCTTCATGCCCATTTACAGATCCCCGTGAGTTTATTGATGAGTTTACCAAAGCCTTTCCATTTGCATTTTATTATGTTTCTCAGAGTCTGAAATGCAAAATTACAGAATGCCCTACTTTGAGATCCCACAATGTGTACCCTATTGAATTTAATAAATAATTAAGTGTTCTCCCATATTGAAAACATGGAAATCTACCTCCATGAAGAGTTTTAGATCATGGTCAATCCATTTGACCACTTTGCCCATCCTTTTCCAAATCAAATTACTACAATTTCATTGTGTTTGAATTCAAAAAGTTTTGAAGTGATGACTTTGCATATTAGTGACAGTTGACCGATTGACCATTAGAGAAAGCTAGTTGGAGTTTCATAATCCCTATGTAAAATTAAATCTATGTCTAAGGTTTCCAATCATGGGGTGTACATTTGGTGGGTTTGTGAAGGCAAATCCAAAAGCAATTTATGCAAATCACCAATGTTGATAGAACTGACTTTGTAGAACAACTATTTTCAGAGGGTTATAAATTTGTATTAGATGGTTGTATTGGGATGCCATTTGTGGGTCTATACTCCTTGTATGTGATTCTTCTATCAAAATTAGGAGTGAATTCTCAGGGATTGTTTTTCCATTTGTTCAAGGTCATTTTCGGAACCAGTTTCCATTGTGTTTGCAAGTGTCTTTTCCAGTCTGAAATAAATGGGCAACTTTGGAGATTAAAATAGTCTGCCTCTGAAATCATTATGGAGATATGTGTTTGCAGAGTGATATTAAACATGAAATTCTCCATGTCTTCTCAATTTTAGTGCTCCGAGAAGTCTTCTAGTTAGTTTTTAAAGTTGGTTCCAGAGGCCAGATGTTATTAGTGAGAGCAATTTGCATAAATATTAAAGATTGACTTGTTGTAGTTGCTAATCAAATGTTTTATGATCCAGTTGAACTAAAAGCTTTGTTGGGGGTTTGAAGATAAAAATGAGTTGCAAGGATGAGGATTTTCAAGCTAGGAGCTTGTGGACACAACAATTATTATCAAATTTCAATGATCATTTTATGTGGTTTTAAAGTGTATCGTTATTTTTAAATCATTTTATGATTTAGATAATAGTACTTGTGGATGCCAGTGCAGAATGTGGAAGAATATATGAGGCACATTTGAGGCATGCGAGAACTTGAAGGATGCATCAAAGAATTTTGGTTGATTGGCATGACGAAATCATAGATATGCACAAAATGAATTTGTGAATAAGGCTTTAAAAGATTTTGAATGAATGCAAGTGAAATTTGAATGTAGGTGAAATTTAAATACATAATGAGGAAGACTAGACAAGGTATGTGAACTGTTTGACACTTTGCCTCAAAGAAATTTGAATAAATTGATAAGTCACATTAAGTGCTGAGATGGAACAGATGAAAGTGGAAGCACAGACAAGGCATGTTAATGGTTTTATAGAATGCAATTACCTGGTGTAACGTCTTGTTTCCAATGTTTACCAAAACCTCCAAGTGGCTTGCGCAAATGCAGACAGAAGGAGAGGTCATTGCATGGTAAGAAGAAGACAAGTGTCTTGAAACTAAAAAACCAATGCCATTGACAGGTGTAAAAATAAGTAGAGGTCTATGCAGTTTATGGTGAAAAGATTTTAAAATCTTTAAAAAAATACAAAATGCAAAGCATGCATGTATTTAAAAGAGGAGATCCTGCATGGAATGTTTGAAGGTCTATGCAGAAGCCAAGTGGAGGACCTATGCATTAATTAAAGACAAAACACTTTCATACAAATGTATTTTGCAGGGTAAGATACAAAGAAATCCGCACAAGCCTTGGAATGGGGATTGCGCAACTGTTGGAAGTAAACACAAAGAAAGTGAGCTGCAAGATAAGATGTAAAGAGTCAAGCGCAACATGGAGCAAGGAGCCCACACATTGAATCAAAGACATTTAAAAACTTACAAGAAAATAACAATTGACATGTGTAAATTCCATGTTGCGCAATGCCTTGGAGTAGGAGGAGACCAGCGCAAGCCTGGAAGGTGAAACAAATTTTTTTTTAAAAAACTTCAAAAGCCAATGCCATTGGCAGATATAAATTTGATATATAGCATGCACAGTAAAAAGGGAGAAAATCCAACACATGGAGGTGAGCAGAAAATACATTTTAAAAAACTACAAACAAATGCATTTGGCAGTTGTTATTGCCAGGAGTCTATGCTAAATATAAAAGGAAGAGAGTTGCGCTGGAGTTTGGAATGTAGTGCATGTTGAATGGCAGTTAAAGTGCTACGCAAGTGGATGAGGATTGGAGGGCTGTGCAATTCCAAGCATGGAGGAAGTTGCGCCAAATGTTGGGGATTCTACGCAAGGTGAAATAAGAGGAGAATGTTGCGTGGACATACACAGAACCATCACATGTAATTTTTTTTCTTTAAAACTGTCAAAGCATATATCCCACATTGGTGGGGTGAGGAACTTTTTAATAGTTTTATATGAAAATGCTTGTGTGCATTGTAAAGGAGCCAAGAGGCTCATAGGTGGGCCCCTCAGCTAGGGGAATGCTAGGTTGACCGGAGAAGGTATAATAAACATGTTTTTGAGTGTGCACACAGGTGAGAACTTTAAAAATTGTCAAAATAATTATCCCACATTGGTGGGGTGGAGCAATTCTGAAGTGTTTAAATGCAAGAATGCATACATCATAGTTTGAAGTGAAGGGCGGAGGCTCTTGGCACCTGTGCGCAAGACGTGCCTTGGTATGTGTGTCAAGGAGTTAGTGACTTCAATGATAAACATGTTTTGGTGGGACTTGTGCATAAAGGAGATGATGACACATGGCAGATGAGCAGCATTCTAAGATTTAGAGGTAGCAGTTAGTCACCAGATCTCTAAACATAATCGTGGTTAGGCCAAGCATTTAGAGATTCAAAGGTAGCGGTCAACAACCCTTGCGCTAGATCTCCAGATGTTGGCGGTTAAGTCCAAAACATTCCAAGATTTAATGCTAGCCATCAGATCAAGATCAAGATCAAGGGATGTCTCCAAGTCTCCGGATAAACCCAGGGTCAACGCCAACATTTAGAGATCTAGAGATAGAATAATCTCCCAAAATATGGGTCTAAGTCAATTTTATTTAGAGATTCAGAGATCAAGGGTTGTCTCCAAGTCTCTAGATAAACCCAGGGTCAGCGCCAACATTTAGATATCTAGAGATAAACTAGTCTCCCAATCTATAGATCAACCTGGGGTTAAAGATGGGTCTAAGTCAAGTTTATCATAGATTCAGAGATCAAGGGTTGTCTCCAAGTCTCCAAAAGTAACCAGGGTCAGCGAAATGATTCAGAGATCTAGAGGTAAGCTTGTCTCCAAGTCTTCAGATAAACATGGGGTTAAGGATGGGTTAGAGTTGAGTTCATTCATAGATTCAGAGGTAAGAGCTTGTCTCCAAGTCTCCAGATAAACACACGGTCAGTGAAATGATTCAGAGATCTAGATGTAAAGGAATCTCCCAATATCCAGATAAACCCAAGGTCAAGAAACTCATTCAAAGATTAGGAGATAAAGGCAGTCTCTGAATCTCCAAATGAACCCATGTAATCTTGAGAGCGAACCAACACATGACAAGTGGCAGAATCTGGTGAGTTCTGTGCAAAATATGCATAAAAGAGAGAAAATGCAAGACAAAAAGTGCAGATAAAAGACTATATAGCTAAAGGAAAATTTCAAATATTAAATGGAGATATAGGATTTAATCTGTACAGTCTTATAATGTTTTTTAAAACATTGCAAATATATTTATTTTCAAAGCATGAAGGAGAATTCACGGAAGGCAATTTTCAAAGGCAGAATGAAATCAGATTGCAAAGACATGCTTGAAGATTTTTCAGATTTTGAAGAGGCAATTGGAATCAAGTTTGTTAGGCAGAATGATTGCAGTTCAAAGGCATTTCAAAGGAGAGAAATCAAATCAGATTTTTGGAGAAAAGAAGATATTTGCATAATTATTTTGCAAATAGACAGGTGTCAGTTAGGGTTGATTTTGGTTATCTCTTTCTCTATATCTTCTATCTTCTCCATTGTTACAAGGATGGTCAAATTACTGTTGCTGGATAGTTTTCTGATTCTGAATCTATTTTCAAAAGCTTTTCTCATTATGAATTATTGAAACAGGGGGATTTTAATGAGAATACAGTAGTGATTCCTTTTGCATATCTGTGATGTCTTCATGTGTTTGTCTTTGAGTTCTTGTGTATTAAATATGTAAGGCATTTTAAATACATTGGTTATAAGGTAATTATGAGATTGTTCTTGAGTTTCTTTCAAGGAGAGAGTAAGTCTTAAGGGTAGTTTCAGAGGGTTCAAGACTTTCATAAGAATTTGATACATAGTTATGGGAATGACAGACTAACTTATAAGGTATTTCACCTAGGTTCTGGGTGTGTTATTATTAATGAGTTTCTTTGGATATATCTTCTTTTGACTCTTTTACCAATGAATAAGGCATTGTTCTTTATTTGTCTAGTAGTGATCATCATCAATCCATCAAAATATTGAACAATCTTTTCATTTTCTACTTAAGAGCATAGATGTCTAGGATATGTATTGAAGAATACATACATTATTATTGTTTCATTAAAAAATTTAGTCATTAGGTTAGCTTTCCTGAGTTTGGAACTCGAAGAGAAGAAGGATGAAAATCCTTAATCCATTGTCTAATTTATTGGGAAACAATAAGTCATGAAAGGTACACCCACCTAAGTTTGTGGAGCTCAAAGAAGAAGGAGGATCAAATCCTTATTAATTAGTCATCTTACTTGCAGGAATCATGAGTTGGGAGTCATAGAGTCAAGCATTGATTCTTAATATAGATTCTGCAAGAAAAATCGCTGACAAAATGGCGACTCTACTCGGGATAGAGATGAAATAGTCTTGTTGAGCTTTTCAAAAAATCTCTGGCTTTTTAAAGTTAAATCAAATTTCAGTTGAGTTTTCCCATCTGAGTCGCGCTAACAAAATGGCGACTCTACTGGGGTGTGTTAGAACTTTTGTTTTATTAAAGCCCAAAAATTATTGTTTTAAATGTTCCCATACTTGTTGTGGGTGGCGACTCTGCTAAACTTGGAGAATCCTGGTTGTTTTGTGCCAATGTAAAATTTGTGACCATCAGTTGTTATGTGAAGTTTAAGATCAACAAGTTTAAGATGATTGTTTCCTTGTTTGACTGAGTCAGCATCAAAATCTGATTGTAACAGAGAGAGTTAAGAAAAAAGAATCTGAAATTTATTTCAGATCTATGTGTAAGAACATCTTGGAAATGTTTTCATTGCAATGAGTGTAAAGAGGATTGTGCAGCTTTGCTGATTTGAACAAGCCCATAAGTGAAAGTAGTTTCTAAATGGATTTTGTTGTTTGAATATTTTCCTCTTCAAGGAGGTGACAACTCTACCAAAAAAGAACCCGATAGAGCTAAAAAAGAGGCTCTAGATCTGTTGTGTTTCTAGTCAAGGAGCAAAAAGAGTAGCGACTACAGTTCTTGTCCAGGTAATCCTCTATTTTTATGAGAAAGAAAAGTTCCTTATAAGGTGAAGAAGTCACTAAGAAAAGGGGGAAAATTGATTTGAATTTTGTCATACTTTTTGGTTGAAGTTTCAATTGTAGAAATTAGAAGTATGATGTGGTTATGTGAATAAAATGATTGCATAAAATCGGATAGAAGTTTTTATGACAAAATAAAATGTGTTGTTAAGTGAATGGTTCAAATAGAGAGTCCAACTTTAATGGATCAGGTTAAATTTTCCATATCTAAAATTTACTAGGCAGATATTGAGAAATTTAATAGAGATATTTGTTGAAGACAATTATTCAATTGTGTATTGTCATTGATATTACACATGTATTTACACTTATGTAGTGATGTTACACAAATGTCTACATTCAGACCGAGCATAGTTGGTGAATAGAATGAGTTATTTAGTGTTGACCGAGTTCAGTCGGGCATTGAAGAACATTCAGTGTTGGCCGAGTCACTTAGGCATTTCAGTCTTGGTCGGGCATTCAGTGGCAGCTGACTAACAGTTATTTATATTCTATAATTAATTGGTTATATGAGGCTGACTGAATTGTGATTTATTATTTAGAAGTATATTCAAGCCAACTTGACAGGGCTTACCATATAAATGAAAGGTTAAGTTTGGATTGAATTTTTAAGTGAAAGTAGAAAGAGTAAAAGTAGAAGTGTGGAATTCTGTGATATGAAGAGTGAAGGCAAAATCAGATAGGATTATGATCGAGTATAGATCACTCGGAGATGCAATAGAACATCTGATCAGCAAGGATCCAGTCATAATCAGAATAGAGATCGAAATTAGCAAAGATAGTTTCTTACACATATAGGTCAATTCATTGTTACTTTCTAACAATTGTAGCAGTGATCTAAAATCTCTTAACAGAGTAGACTTAACAGTCTTTTTGTAAATCCTCTCACAAGGTAGCATTTCTATGTTGAATTGTTAAATACCTCTAACAAGGCCACTCCTCATAGGGTGATTAAATCCTTTAACAAGGTCACACCTAACAGTGTGTTATTGTAACCTTTAACAGGGTTGGCTCCTAACAGGGCTCACTTCAGAAGAGTGAAAAATAGTAACTAGTTACATTGGTGTTTTTTCTCATATTGGGTTTCTACGTTAAATCTTGGTGTCACCTGTGTATATTTTATTTGTTTTATGCTTTATGTTTCTACACTTAATCTCTAAATTATAATGGCATTGGATATTATAAAGATTTCTTTGACACCTGAGTTACAGAAGAATATCTTAATTAACCGAGTAATAGTGTTAAAGTATTTAAGACATCTAAGGGACAAAGGATTTGTTTTGGAGTAACTAATTCACCCCTCCTCTCTCAGTTACTTGTCTCATTTCCAACAATTGCTATCAGAGCTTCAAGTTCTTTCAGAAAAGGTTTCAAGGCCTAAGCTAAAGATTAGAGATGTCTTACAGAAGGTAGAACCCTAAGCTAAACAAAGACAATTTCCTAGCATGGGAGGAGCTGATGAAGCTACATCTATCTACTATTGAAGATGTTGGTTTGCAATTTTTGGAGAGAAAATATGTGGAACCAACAGGGACTATGACTGTGGAACAGATGATGGAACAAAAGATTTATAACATAATGATGATTGACATAGCTTCTTCACTCAGCTACTCAAAATTTGATGAAGTCAAGGACTGCCCTATAGCCTATGATATGTGGAAGAAATTATAGGACATTCATGGAGGAGATGAAAATGTAAAGAGATCCAAAGAAGAAAGTCTAAGAGGACAATTTGACCAGATGAAAATGAAAGAAGGAGAAGACATTACAAGATACAATGAAAAAATCAAGATGATTGTGAGTGCCATCAGAGCTGCGGGTGGAATAATTGAAGATACAACAGTGGTCAGCAAGGTACTGAGAAATTTACTTCCTATCTATGCTATTAGAGTTTCATCCATTCAAGAGATGAGATGTAATAAAGATATAACTCTGGATACATTAGTGGGAAGGCTTACAACTTTTGAGCTGGACAACTTTGACAATTACTCTCCTAGCTCTAGCAATCTTGAGTCTACATTCAAAGCAAAAATGAACCTTGGTAAGAAGGATAGATACTCAAAAGGGAAGCATATTGAAAGTGACAATGATGATGAATCTGATGATGAAGATCTTGACATCATTGAAGCATTACTTGCAAGAAGAGCTGCAAAAGGAAAATACAGAGGAAAGATACCATTGATTTGTTTTTCATGCAATTAGGTTGGTCACATTGCTGCAAAGTGTCCGAACAAAGAAGACAAAGATGAGAAAAGGTTCAAAAAATTCAAAGGCAAGAAAGATTTCAAGAACTACAAAAGCTACAAGGATAAAGGTAAAAATTCTTGTTATATTGCTAAAGATTTTGACAGTGATGAAGAAGAAGAAATGGTTTATATTGCTATTAAGGATGAGTCAGATGAGTCAGATGAAAAGACAACACTTTTTTCACATATCAATAAAAATGACACATGGATAATTGATAGTGGTTTTTCTCATCACATGACTGGTGATAAGATAAAGTTTGAACATCTTGAACACTATGATGGTGGGAGTGTTAATTTTGGGAATGATGAACCTTGCTCTCTAAGAGGAAAAGGTTGCATTGTTCTGATAGAAGGAATCAAATGTGATAATGCTTATTGGGTTTAAGGATTGAGGAGAAATCTACTCAGTGTAGCATAGCTGAACAACATTGGCTTCAAGGTAGAATTCATGAATGGTAAGGCCAAGCTCCTGGATGGTAAAGGGAACCTAGTTGGAACTGGCAGACAAACAAAAGGTAATCTATTCTATCTTGATCTCACGGAAGGTTCATGCTTTATTGCACAAGTAGAAGAAAGCTGGTTATTGCATAAAAGGTTTTGTCATGTAAACTTTGGTAATTGGGTAAACATAAGCAAGAACAAGAGAGTCAGAGGTATTCCTATTTTGAAGAAACCCGATTTAGCAATATGCAAACAATGTCAAATCGAAAAGATGAGCAAGACTAGTTTCAAAAGAAAGAATTACAATATTGATGAAGTCTTCGAATTGGTACATACTGACCTATGTGGACCAATTGAAACAACAAGCTATACTAGAGAGAAGTATTTTATTCTATTTGTTGATGATCATTCTAGAATGATGACTATCATGTTTCTTAGAGAGAATTCAGAAGCTTTTCAGAAATTCAAATGGTATCTTGCAAGAGTTGAAAAGGAAACAGGAAAGAAACTAAAATGCCTAAGATCTGACAGAGGAGGAGAATTCATTTCTAATGAGTTCAATGAATTATGTAATGAGAGAGGAATCAAAAGACAGGTATCTGCCCCTGGTACACCACAACAAAATGGAATAGTAGAGAGAAGAAACAAATCCATCATGGATTGTGCTAGAACCCTAATGATTGAAAAGAATGTTGCTACCAAATACTGGAAGGAGGCCATCAAAACTACAATGTTCACCCTGAACCGAGTTCAACTAAAGAATTTAGTGTTGGATATTTGCTTCTGTGCAAATAATTGATTGTATGTTTGTCATTGATGACAACATATAATATACAACAGTGTTCTATATGCAATTATCAGTACAGATGTTCTGGAGCTATGCGTGTTCAGTTCCATGGTGTATACATGTTCTAGATGCTATGTGCATTCACACTGAGTCAGATATGAAGTTTTAGTTGAGTTATGCTAATCAGTTATGACAGTTACAGAGACTGAAGACTATATGTGAAGAGCCGACGTAATTACATTATTTCTTGAGTTGCGCCTATCTTTGGGATATGCGTGTTTGTATTCATGTTTAGTTATGAGTTAAAGATAATTATCTAAAGGCACCAAACATTTTCTATCAGAATCGTGAAGTTGGAGTTAATTTGGTGGAGATGACTTTGTGAAGTGTCGCGTCTATTTAGTCTGAGTTGTGTGTTTCTAATCAAGTTGTGTGGTTGATGTGACCGACTAAATAAGTATTGAAGGGACTCTTAGAGCTGATGAAGATCACATCCTTTAGAGAAGATACTTATAGTAGTTCATTTGATGAATGCCAAGTGTGAATGAGAAGAATAAAGACAGAAAAAGTATAGAATAGAATGTCTATTATTTTGGGACAGTAGAGACATTTCATTCATCAAGAAAAGATCTATGTGAAGAAAAAGTGGAAGTATATAATAAACTGGAACTGATCAAGACAACAGGTCTTCTCAAATAGTTCATCTATCAAATATAGTGTATATTTGTTCTACTGAAGGTTGCAACCTTCATCATCTTAGCAGTGAGCTTTTGGACAGTGAGTCCTCACCCCTAACATAGTTACTTGTAAAAGACTCCTAACAGGGTCTGACCTTTAACTAGGTCTCTGTACTTATTGCATTGTAAAGAACAACTCATAACAGGGTTGCAAGATCTCTTAACAAGGATAATTATACTCAAGTACAGTTCTTTGTGGGTGCTAATTCCCACCGGGGTTTTTACCTATTAGTTTCCCCGTAACCAGAATTGTTGTGTTCTCTATTATGTTATCTGAATGTGCATTTTCTTTATGTTAATTGATATCTAAGTAAAGAAAAGAATTGAAGTAGTTGATAACTGATTCAGCCCCCCCCCCCTCTCAGTTATCCTTTGGCACTATTCCAACAATTGGTATCAGATCCAAGTGCCTTGGAGAGAAATCCTAATAGCTTAAGGTAGATAAGATGGCATACTTCAGGAAAGAGAGTCCTAAGTTTGATGGAGAAAACTATCTTGACTGGAAGAACAAAATAATAACACATCTTCAGTGTGTTGGATTTGAGATCTATGAGACTGCCACTCAAGCAATTGAAGTTCCCACCTTGAAAGACCTTGTAGAAGAAGACTCTAAAATCAAACAAAAGGAAGTGTTCACTCAAAATGCAATCGCCAAAGAAGCCCTAATTAGTGCCCTATCCAACAATGAATTTTTTGAGATCAAGAAGGCAGATAAAGCATACTCTATTTGGAAATACTTAGAAGATATGTTTGAAGGAGACATCCAAGCAAAGAATGTGTGCAGAAAGACATGGAAGAAAAGATAAAACAACTTAGAGATGCTACCTGAAGAAAACATCAGAGCTTACAATCAAAGAATAAATGAAGCAGTTTCAGGTATCAGAAACAATGGTGGAGAAATCTCAGAGAATGATATAATGGACAAACTAATGACCACATTGATAGTAGACTATGAGAGAAAGATCAATAAATTAGATGAGACTATGAAATTTTCAAAAGAATTCAAGAGAGAGACTTTGATCAGCAAAATATCTGCATTTGAGATATCAAGATTGAAGACGGAACCCAAAAGTGAGACAGCTTTCAAAGCCTCAGTCCACAACAAGAAATCCATAAGCAACTCTAGTAATAATGAAGAAGTTGATACAGAACTAGAAGAAATCATTGCTATGATTTCCAAGAAAGAAAGGAAAGGTAAAGGGAAATATGAAGGAAAGCTACCATTCAAATGTTTTTCATGCAACAAAGTTGGTCACTTTGCATCTAAGTGTCCTACAAGAGTCAAGAAGTTCAGATCAGATTACAAGCCCAAGTACACTAAGGAATGTTATCATGCTGAAGATGGTGTAATTGATGATGATTCAGGAGAAGATGAAATTGGTTTTGTTTCCATTAAAGACATTGAAAAGATGCTTGAAGAAATGGACAAAAAAGATGAAGAAAAAGAACAAGAGTTAGCATTAGTTTCAAAAGTTGACATCAGAACTGACTGGATCATTGATAACAGATGCTCACACCACATGACAGGAGACAAAAATAGATTTGTACATTTGGAAAAATACAAAGGTGGAATGGTTAGATTTGGAGATAACACTCCCAAACCTATCATAGGCAGAGGTTCTATCACCTTAGATGGAAGAATAAGACATATGATGTTCTTTATGTTGATGGTTTACATCATAACTTACTAAGTGTTGGACAGTTGCTTGATAAAGGATATCAGTTGGAATTCAAAAACAACCAATGCATCATTAACAAAAAAGAAGGAGACATGAT
>MU228349.1:2754949-2778714 GCA_018584345.1 Thuja plicata | reverse complement strand
ATCAAAAGAATTCTGAGATATCTGAAGGGTACTGAAGACTATGGTTTATGGTATAAGAAAGGTGGAAACTTTGATTTAAAGGCATTCACTGATGCTGATTGGGCTGGAAGTGTCGATGACAGGAAAAGCACCAGTGGTGGAGCTTTATTTCTTGGAAAGAGGTTAGTGTCTTGGACTAGCAAGAAATAGAATTGTATCTCTCAGTCTACAGCAGCAGAAAAATAAGTTGCTACAGCAGTGAACTATTCAAACATCATATGGATCAAGCAGTTGTTGTCAAGAATGAAGGAAGAAGTAAAAGAATCAATTATTATCTACTGTGACAACACCAGTGCCATTAAAATTTCAAAGAATCCTGTGATGCACACCAAAACCAAGCACATAGCAATAAAGTATCATTTTTTGAGGGAATTAGTACATAATAAATAAGTAAGGTTGGAATATGTGAATACCAAAAAACAAGTTGCAGACATATTCACCAAACCTTTACCTAACAATGCATTATTGTATCTTAAAGGAAAGCTAGGGGTGCTTCCCCTAACTGAAGCTCACTAAAATACAGTTTAGTGATGCATCAACCCAAGTGACAGTGAAGATTTATTAGTTGGTGCAGGTACATTAGAGCACATTGCAAATGAATTTGTACATTCAAGTACATTAAAATTACAAAGTAAAATAGTACTAGCTATTGGTATTTGTGGAGATGGTGTCTTTGGAATCTGTTGTCAAAGAGGGAGAGTTTTCTATAATACATAAGAATAAGATAAAAGAGGGAGAGTTTTTCTATAATACAGTAAGAGAGATTTTGATGTCAGAGGGAGTTTTTGGATGAGAATCAGAATGAAGCTAAAGATATTAATAAAAAATTTCTGTTGCTCTACAATTCTTTGTATTATGACACGTGTTTCCATCAATGCCAAAGAGGGAGATTGTTGAAGACAATTATTTAATTGTGTATTGTCATTGATGTTACACATGTATTTACACTTATGTAGTGATGTTACACAAATGTCTACATTTAGACCAAGCATAGTTGGTGAATAGAATGAGTTATTTAGTGTTGACCGAGTTCAGTTGGGCATTGAAGAAAGTTTAGTGTTGACCAAGTCACTCAGGCATTTCAGTCTTGGTCGGGCATTCAGTGGAAACCGACTAATAATGATTTATGTTCTATAACTAATTGGTTATATGAGGCCGACTAAATTGTGATTTATTATTTAGAAGTATATTCAAGCCAGCTTGATAGGGCTTACCATATAAATGAAAGGTCAAGTTTGGATTGAGTGAGTGGAAGTGAAAGTAGAAAGAGTAAAAGCAGAAGTGTGGAATTCTGTGATATGAAGAGTGAAGGCGAAATCAGATAGGATTCTGATTGAGTACAAATCACTCGGAGCTGCAATAGAACATCTGATCAGCAAGGATCCAGTCATAATTAGAATAGAGATATGAGTCAGCAAAGACATTTGCTTACACATACAGGTCAATTCATTGTTACTTTCTAATAATTGTAGCAATGATCTAAAATCTCTTAATAGAGTAGACTTAACAATCTTTTTGTAAATCCTCTCACAAGGTAGCATTTCTATGTTGAAGTGTTAAAGACCTCTAACAAGGTCACACCTAACAGTGTGTTATTGTAACCTTTAACAGGGTTGGCTCCTAATAGGGCTCACTTCAGAAGAGTGAAAAATAGTAACTAGTTACATTGGTGGTTTTTCCCATATTGGGTTTCCACATTAAATCTTGGTGTCACCTGTGTATATGTTATTTGCTTTATGCTTTATGTTTCTACACTTAATCTCTAAAGTATAATTGCATTGGATATTATAAAGATTGCTTTGACACCCGAGTTACAAAAGAATATCTTAATTTACCGAGTAACAATGTTAGAGTATTTAAGACATCTAAGGGACAAAGGATTTGTTTTGGAGTAACTGATTCACCCTTCCCCTCTCAGTTACTTATCTCATTTCCAACAATATTGCATTAAGAGAGCAAAGCATCCAAGAGAAATCCCTATTGATTTTAAGAGTAAGGGTAGGAGAAAGGAAGAAAGAGTCAGCATATTTGTTTTATTTAGAGGTTTCGTAATGCAGTTGATAAGCTTATAGAGGACATTGAGTTTCCAGAATTAGCATGGATTGATTTTTTTCTAGAGCTTTATGTGCCTGAATTAGTAAATTGGTCTACATCTCTTAGAGAGGAAGAAATAAACATACTATAGAATGGATAGATTCGATTGAGAAATCAAAATCTAAAAATACTGAGGATGTTGATTCTGAATTTAGTTATGTAGAGGATGGTGAATCTGAATTTAGTTATGTAGATGATGTTGAGTCTACTTGTGCTAGTGATGCTGATTATAATGCTAACAATGAAGTCTATGAATGACAAGATGATGAAGATGAATCTGTAGTTGGAATTGTTTCCATTGAGTTTGTAGATTTTTCTCTTTCTCAGCATAATGATGCATATTTCTTGTTTTAGTTTAAAGAGGTTTTGTGTGAACAACAAAATAATTATTATGATGTAGATTTCAGTGGTTGTAGTGATTCTATTGCACAAAATGACATGAGCCAAGAAGTCTCAACCCTTGTTTCCAATAGGGAAGATATTTTCCGCATCAAACAAGAGGCCAAGGAAGGTGAACATGAAGTCCAATGCCCACTAAGCAGTGAGAAAATCTCAGAACTCCTAGCTGTTGATTTTCAAAGGTATGCATCTAAATGTGACTCTAGAATTTCATGCCCAATGGATATATGTTTCGATAGTGATTGTATTAGTGAGGGTGTGAAGTATGATACATGTGGTCTTGATTCTTTTCCTATACTTGAGTTGGATACTTTGCAAGATGATAATGTATATTAATGTGAGGAATTTGACAATGTCATATATGATGAGTATGAAGATTCATATGCTAGTATGGATTCAAATTTTGATGAGTTTAATGTCAGGGATTCTTG
This sequence comes from Thuja plicata, assembly GCA_018584345.1. NCBI lineage: Eukaryota > Viridiplantae > Streptophyta > Pinopsida > Cupressales > Cupressaceae > Thuja > Thuja plicata. The sequence goes on along the minus strand of MU228349.1, from coordinate 2,775,751 downwards.
TATACATCATGATGTTGAAGAAAGGGATGAATCTGAATGTGCTTTCTCATATTTGAAAATAATAGTTGAGCCATTGATTGACAATATTTTTTTAGAAGATATTGATGGAGAGTGTGTTCAACAAGCTATATCTGATCTTGTGCAGTCAAATTTTTGTTTAGAGATGTTCTATTATAGTTTGTGAAGTGATGTTATAAAAGAAAATTGTTCTTCGATGCAAACTAGTGTTCAGTATTTGTTTGATTCCAGTCATGTAAAGGAGTTGGAGTATTTCTCTTTTCAGGAAGTCAATGATAGTGAAGGGTGTGATATTTTGGTGTCACATAATGATCAGTGCTTACAATAAATGGGAAGTCTCCTAGCAACTAATAACAGAGAAAATGCTGATTATTTTTTATATGATGTGTTGAGGATATTTGGCAGTGTTTTTAATCATGCTGCAGAAATTAACAATCTCAGCTTACCTTTAATCTATGGAGATGAAAATCAGGTGTTTGACAGAGGTAAAGACTGATTTTAGTTTTGGGGCTTCAAACCTTTTCTAAATAATGTTTGTCTTTGTACAGTCGCTTTGCTTTTAGTTGTGTGGTGCTTTGTTTTCAATAAGGATCCTGGTTTTTGAAGAGAAGAGAGGAAAAATGTTTGATTTGCTTTTGAATGGTCTGCTATACCAAGAGATTCTAAATCCTCTCCATGCCCATGTGGGTCAAACATCCCCAATCAAAGCCACTATTGGAGCTCTAAAATTTTTGATAATGTTGGAGTGACCTAAGTTAAAAATTTTGATAAGGCACAAGACACTGCCCCAAAAAAAACTTTTGAAAGGGCCCCAGTTTGCATGCATATAAAAAGAGACCTGGAGCTTGGATGGAGAAAATGCTTGGAGAGTGTGTTTAGAACCTTTCATAGAGAAATTATAGTGAATTTCAACCCTCAAAATTAAGTTTTGATATGTTTTGGAGGTGGTCATTTGGAGGTCATTACCCCATTCTGCACTTGTGCATGTTCCTAGTTTTATCAAGTGACTCACTTTGGCGGTTTATATCTTTGACTATATGGATAGGCGTGACATAAAGATTGTTCCTAGATGTTGCATACATGAAATTGAACCTCCATACCCATTTTCAGATCCCTGTGATTTTATTTGATAAGTTTACCAAATCCTTTCCATTTGCATTTTATTTTATTTCTCAGAGTCTGAAATGCAAAATTATAGAATGCCCTACTTTGAGATCCCACAATGTGTACCCAATTGAATTTCATAAAGAATTGAGTGTTCCCCCATATTGAAAACATATAAATGTATCTCCATGAAGAGTTTCAAATCATGGTCAATCCATTTGACCACTTTTCCCAACCTTTTCCAAATCAAATTTCTGCAATTTCATTGTGTTTGAGTTTTGAAAAATTTGAAGTGTTGACTTTGCAGATTAGTGACGGTTGACCGCTTGACCATAAGAGTGAGCTAGTTGAAGTTTCATAACCCCTATGTGAAATTAAATCTATGTCTAAGGTTTACAATCATGTGGTGTACATTTGGTGGTTTTCTGAAGGCATATTCAAAAGTAATTTATGCAAATCACCAATGTTGACAGAACTGACTTTGCAGAACAACTATTTTTCAAAGGGTTGTAACTTTTTATCAGATGGTTGTCTTGGGATGATAGTTATGGTTCTATACTCCTTGTATGTGATTCTTCTATCAAAATCAAGAGTGGATTCTTAGGGATTGTTTTTCCATTTATTCAAGGTCATTTTCAGAACCAATTTCCATTGCGTTTGCAAGTGTCTTTTTCAATCTGAAATAACCGGTCAACTTTGGAGATTAAAATAGTCTGCCTCCAAAAGCATTGTGGAGATATGTTTTTTCAGGGTGATAGTAAACATGAAAGTCTCCATGTCTTCTGGATTTGAGTGCTCTAGGAATTCTTCTAGTCAGTTTTTAAAGCCGGTTCCAGAGGCTAGATGTTATTAGTGAGAACAATTTGCAGAACTATGAAAGATTGACTTGTTGTGGTTGCTAATCAAATGTTTTATGATCTAGTTGCACTGAAAGCTTTGTTGGGGGTTTGAAGATAAAAAATTAGTTGCAAGGATGAGGATTTTCAAGCTAGGAGCTCGTGGACACAACAATTATTATCAAAGTTCAATGATCATTTTATGTGGTTTTAAAGCATATTGTTATTTTTAAATCATTTTATGATTTAGATAATAGTACTTGTGGATGCCAGTGCAGAATGTGGAAGCATATCTGAGGCACATTTGAGGCATGTGATAACTTAAAGGATGCATCAAAGAATTATGGTTGACTGGCGTGACAAAATCACAGATATGCACAAAACAAATTTGCGCAAGGCTTTAAAAGCTTTTGAATGAATGCAAGTGAAATTTAAATGCATAATGAGGAAGAATAGACAAGGTATGTGAACTATTTGACACTTTGCCTCAAAGTAATTTGAATACATTGACAAGTCACATTAAGTGCTGAGATGGAACATATGAAAGTGGAAGCACAAACAAGGTGTGTTAATGGTTTTATGGAATGCAATTAGCTGGTGTAATGCATTGTTTCCAACCTTTACCAAAACCTCCAAGTGGCTTGCGCAAATGCAGACAGAAGGAGAGACCATCACATGGTAATCAGAAGACATGTGTCTTGAAACTACAAAACCAATGCCATTGGCAGGTGTAAAAATAAGTAGAGGTCTACGCAGTTTATAGTGAAAAGATTTTAAAAACCTTAAAACAAATACAAAATGCAAAGCCTGTGTGTATTTAGAAGAGGAGACCCTGCATGGAATATTTGAAGGTCTACGCAAAATCCAACTTGAGGACCTATGCATGAAGTATAGACAAAACACTTTCATACAAATGTATTTGGCAGGGTAAGATACAAAGAAATCTGTGCAAGCCTTGGAATTGGGATTACGCAGAAGTTGGAAGCAGACACAAAGCAAGAGAACTCCAAGATAAGATGTAAAGAGGCATGTACAACATGGAGCAAGGAGCCCACACATGGAATCAAAGACATTTAAAAACTTACAAGAAAATAGAAAATGACAGGTATAAATTCCATGTTGCGCAATGCCTTGGAGTAGGAGGAGACCAGCGCGGGCCTTGAAGGTGAAACAAATTTTTTTAAAGAAAACTTCAAAAGCCAATGCCATTGGTAGATATAAATTTGATATATAGTCTGCGTAGTAAAAATGGAGAAAATACAGTGCATGGAGGTGAGAAAGAAATACATTTTAAAAAACTACAAACAAATACATTTGGCAATTGTTATTGCCAGCAGTCAGCGCTAAATATAAAAGGAAGAGAGTTGTGCTGGAGTTTGGAATGTAGCACATGTTGAATGGCAGTTCAAAGTGCTTCGTAAGTGGATGGGGATTGGAGGACTGAGCAATTCCAAGCATGGAGGAAGTTGCGCCAAATGTTGGGGAGTCTGTGCAAGGTGAAACAAGAGGAGAATGTTGCATGGACATACACAGAACCAACACATAAAAAGTTTTCTTTAAAATTGTCAAAGCATATATCCCACATTAGTGGGGTGAGGAACTTTTTTAATGGTTTTGTATGAAAACGCTTGTATGCATTATAAATAAAGAGCCAAGAGGCTCATATGCGTGCCCTTCAGCCAGGGGAATGCTGTGTTGACCAAAGGAGGTATAATAAACATGTTTTTGAGCACGCGCGCACATGTGATAACTTTAAAAATTGTCAAAACAATTATCCCACATTGGTGGGGTGGAGGAATTTTGAAGTGTTTAAATGCAAGAACACATACTTCATAGTTTGAAGTGAAGAGTAGAGGCTCTTGGCACTTGCACACAGGATGTGCCTCAGTATGTGTGTCGGGCAGTTGGTGACTTTGGCAATAAACATGTTTTGGTGGGACCCGTACATAGAGGAGATGGTGACACATAGAAGACAAGCAACATTTTGAGATTCAAAGGTAGCGGTTAGTCACCAGATCTCCAAAAATAACCACGGTTAGGCCAAGCATTCTGAGATTCAGAGGTAGTGGTTAAAAAGCCTTGTGCCAGATCTCCATATGCTGGCAGTTAAGTCCAAAACATTTCAAGATTCAGTGTGAGCCGTCAGATCAAGATCAAGATCAATGGTTGTCTCCAAGTCTCTAGATAAACCTAGGGTCAGTGCCAACATTCATAGATCTAGAGATACACTAGTCTCCCAATCTCCAGATCAACTTGGGGTTAAAGATAGGTCTAAGTTGATTTTATTCAGAGATTCAAAGATCAAGGGTTGTCTCCAATTCTCTAGATAAACCCACGGTCAACGCGAACATTCATAGATCTAGAGATACACTAGTCTCCCAATCTCCAGATCAACCCGAGGTTAAAGATGGGTCTAGGTCAATTTTATTCAGAGATTCAGAGATCAAGGGATATTTCCAAGTCTCCAGAAGTAACCAGGGTCAGTGAAATGATTCATAGATCTAGAGGTAAGCTTGTCTCCAAGTCTCCAGATAAACTTGAGGTTAAGGATGGGTTAGAGTTGAGTTCATTCAGAGATTCAGAGGTAAGATCTTGTCTCCAAGTCTCCAGATAAACCCAGGGTCAACGAAATGATTTAGAGATCTAGAGATAAAGGCAATCTCCCAATCTCCAGATAAACCCAAGGTCAAGGAACCCATTCAGAGATTAGGAGATAAAGACAGTCTCTAAATCTCCAAATGAACCTAGGTAGACTTCAGAGAGAACCAACACATGAAAAGTGGTAGAATCTAGTGATTCTGGGCAAAATATGCATAAAAGAGATAAAATGCAAGACAAAAAGTGCAGATAAAAGACTATATAGTTAAAGGCAAATTTGAAAGATTAAATGGAGATATAGGATTTAATCTACATAGTCTTATAATGTTTTTTAAAACATTACAAATATATTTATTTTTAAAGCAGGAAGGAGCATTCACGCAATGCAATTTTCAAAGGCGGAATGAAATCATATTGCAAAGGCATGCTTGAAGATTTTTTATATTTTGAAGAGGTAAGTGGAATCAAGTTTGTTAGGCAGAATGATTGCAATTCAAAGGCATTTCAAAGGAGAGAAATCAAATCAAATTTTTGGAGAAAAGTGTGTGCATGAATTATGGTCGATACCTGCAAGCTGCAAACACAAACACACACACTTTAATAAAGTCTTTACGCGGTTAGTGGATTAGACAATATGAAATTGAAATACAATAACTATACTAACCAACAATGAACCATTGCCTTCTAGTAGGCAGGAGTATGAGTTTTCTCTCAGGTCATCGCAAGCTCAGTGACTACACCGAAATCCTAAATGATCTAAAATGATTATGCAAAATGCACATTTGTGGTTAATCCAATCTAATTAGGATTTAGTTTTAAAGCACCAAGTTGAAGTGTTTAATATTCATTTTAAAACCCAAATTTAAAATGTGCTCTAAATTAGGTTGTTTGCATGCTTAAAACAAATCAACAATTAAAAACTAAATGATTAAAGAAAGCTAAGAATGCGAAATACAACATAATAACAATGCAAAATTAGGATCCTTTGTGAAGGAAATGAGCTTCTCTTTTATAGAAATCTCTCTCAAATTGACAGTCGAGATCGAAAGAAAAGAGTGGTTCAGATTCGATTGAAGAAGCACATTCTATGTGCAAGCGATGTGATTGGTCGAGAGAGTCAATTGACTGAATTGACTGATCAGTCTTTCTGGAAACTTCCATATTCAGTTCTTAGTTAACTGAAATATTCCCAAAATGATAAATAGTGGAGAATTAGTTAACTGAGTGGAATTGGATTGTTTCCAAAATGATAAATCAGTTAACTGGATTTAATGATGTCATATGCATTTTTAATAAATTAAATGATTTTGAATGCACATTTTAGTTTTTATAATTAATTTAATTCCCTTTTTGATTTAATTGACAATTTAGTAATTTTATTTAATTAATATTTTAGAATATTAATTAAATAATTAACATAAGGTTTATTTGCCAATGTAATGTGATTTTAGAGATTAATTAATTAATCAAGTAAGATGATTGATTAGGACCTAGGGTTTAGGTCAAATCAGTTTGAATTTGATGAATTGCTTGTTTGATTTAGGACTTAGAATAATCAAGATTAGGGTTTCTTGGTTAATTGCTGAGATTGGGGGTCTAGGGTTTAGATGACCATTTTTAGGTGATTACATTTGCCCCTCTTTGAATTGATGTGCGAACAACGCATTAATTCAAAGACTTGTTAGCGATGAGATCAAGAATAGTTTGATTTGAAGCGATGAAACCGTTCTTTTGAAGAAGAAGACTGACTTCGAGCTTGATTGGACGAAGATTGATCAAAAGATATAAAATAGAATGCTCAGTTTGATTTGAAGCAATGAAACTGAACATCTGTCAAGAACTCTTAAACCTTTTGATTGGTTTGAACAAATAACCAATTTGATTTGAAGCGATGAAACTGATTACCCTTAAGAGATTTGATTAGCAAGAAAATTGACTTGATTTGAAGCGATGAAGCCAATTTGATCAATGTATCTTGTTTCAATAATGAATAGCCAGTATAAGACCGATTTTATCTGGTTTTGAGTATATTCATCATTGTATAAGACCATTGATTAGGTTGTCTTTGATTTAAGATGATCTCAACTTGATTTGATGCAATGAAGCTAAGATGCCCCAAGCGATGGGGTTTTTATTGAGGATGTGATCACTGGAATGTTGATGTCCTGATCCTGCCCCCTCAGGAGCGAAATCGAAATATGGCAAGGTGCCCTAGTGATGAGAAGCAATTCGATTAATAACATGATGCAAGAAGAAGTTGATCTGATTAGAAATAGGTCCCACATGATTTGGACAGAAGATGTACTTGATGGGAGGTCCTATTTGACCGAGATTTGACAAAAATTATCATACATGGATCGATTAGAAGAAAAACCTGAGAGATTTCCATTGGTTGTGCAAGTGGTCAATTTTAGATTTCAATTTCGATCCTAAAAATGGAATTAGGACAGTCGAATTAGCAAGGGGTGTCATGTTTACGCATAACTGACCACTTGACAATGTGAATATTGATCGATAAGAATCTCAGATCCTTCACATTGGAGAGAGATATTGATATTATGCTGATTTCAACACCATGCAGATGCAGATGCAAGACTAACATGAATGCAACCTAAGGTGTAGTCACTGAAGCTTTAGCGTTGAAATTTTTTCATCATCGAGCATTTTTGGAACATCGAAGTCGATACAATCCTTACTGGTGTCACTGCGACCATAAGAATATGAATATGACTTTCATCGGATAAGATATAGAAAACTAACATAAGCATCGAGGAATAAAAGCCGAGATGACCTGAACGTTGTTTCCAGTTGATGTTGCAACAGTACACCAGTATCAAGGCATTGAAAGCCAAGATAACCATGAGTGTGATCTTGCGTAAACAAGCAGAGCAATAACAATCAAGGAGATAGTTCTGACCTTACCTTAGCGTACAAATAAATAAGATCAAGGGATGTGAGGCTTTTCTACTTTAATGCATAATATCTTACCACATACACCTTGTTTATTTGACATTTTTGGATCATCAGGACCACACCAACAAGCAGTAGACAAATAAAAGATTAACAAAAAATCAATAAAAATAGACAACATACAAAGAGAAGTTCAACATACTTCAGCCAGTTTCAAAGTTTTTGGATGTGTACATGTAGGAGGTGTTGAGAAACACCGCCATGCTTGTGAGTGCGATGTGTTTGATTACTATCTATCTGTTGTTTACATTTGTGGTATCCAACGTGTGTTAAGAAACACAGATGCCTCCAAAGATAGTGTTAAGAAACACTGTAGATTGTGGTGTTGAGAAACACTTGTTTGCATTAGTAGTGAGTTGTCCTTCAAAAATGACAAGAATACTGACTCTGGTGTAAGCCAAAGATGCGATCAAATTAAGGGACCCATGCACCTAGTAGAAAACAATGATGACTGACTTGACTCATACTGCGAGGACAAATCCGATTTGATTGCCCCCGGGTTATGACTCTGGATCAATTTCAAGCCATGAGGGTTCTCAGAAGAACCAAAGTGTCACAAAAGTGACTGAAAGCTATGTACAAATTGAAGCAAAGGATTGATGCCAAGACTAAACATTGATAGATGGAGCTCTGAGGTACAAGAGGTGCCTATTTACTAGGTTTTCATCTACTTGGAAGAGATGCTCTTTTGCAGAAATTGACTTGATTTGAAGTGATGAAGCCAATTTGACCAATGTGTCTGGTTTCAAAAATGAATGACTCGTCTAAGACCGATCTGTCTGGTTTCGAGTGCATCCATCATTGTATAAGACAATTGATTGGGTTGCTTTTGATTTATGATAATCTCAACTTGATGTGATGTGATGAAGCTGAGATGCCCTAAGCGATGGGGTCTTTCTTAATGATGTGATCATTGAAAACCTGGTAAGCATGTTTGTGTTGCCATCCTTTTTTTTTTCAAATTTTCAATTTTTTTTTGTATTTTTTATTGCTAGGTTTTCACCAAGATGATCAATTTTTCAGGACTTTTTACAATTTTTAGATTTTTTCAGGATCATAAGTGTGTACATGGTGTTGATAACCAAGAATGCCTTAGGTGTAGAACTTCTTTAGATGGAGAGCATTGATGGGCTCCCAAAGCGGTTCTCCTTCAGGCGTGGAGAGTCGATAGGCCACGGTGGGTGCCATAAATGTGCACGTGAATTATGGTCGATACCTGCAAGTCGCAAACACAAACACACACACTTCAATAAAGTCTTAACGTGGTTAATGGGTTAGACAATACGAAATTGAAATACAATAACTACACTAGCTGACAATGACCCATTGCCTTCTAGTACGCAGGAGTATGAGTTTGCTCTTAGGTCATCGCAAGCTCAGTGACTACATCAAAATTCTAAATGAAGGATTTAATCTAAATGATCTAAAATGATTATGCAAAATGCAGATTTGTTGTTAATCCAATCTAATTAGGATTTAGTTTTAAAGTACCAAGTTGAAGTGTTTAATATTCATTTTAAAACCCAAATTCAAAATGTGCTCTAAATTAGGTTGTTTGCATGCTTAAAAGAAATCAACAATTAAAAGCTAAATGATTAAAGAAAGCTAAGAATGTGGAATGTAGCATAATAACAATGTAAAATTAGGATCCTTTATGAAGGAAATGAGCTTATCTTTTATAGAAATCTCTCTCGAATCGACGACCGAGATCGAAAGAAAAGAGTGGTTCAGTTTCGATTGAAGAAGCACAATCCATGTGCAAGCGATGTGATTGGTCGAGAGAGTCAGTTGACTAAACTGATTGATCAGACTTTCTGGAAACTTCCATATTCAGTTCTCAGTTAACTGAAATGTTTCCAAAATGATAAATAGTGGAGAATTAGTTAACTGAGTGGAATTAGATTGTTTCCAAAATGATAATCCAGTTAACTGAATTTGATGATGTCATATGCATTTTTAATAAATTAAATGATTTTGAATGCACATTTTAGTTTTTATAATTAATTTAATTCCCTTTTTGATTTAATTGATAACTTAATAATTTTATTTAATTAATATTTTAGAATATTAATTAAATAATTAACATAAGGTTTATTTGCCAATGTAATGTGATTTTAGGGATTAATTAATTAATCAAGTAAGATTATTGATTAGGACCTAGGGTTTAGGTCAGATAAGTTTGAATTTGATCAATTGCTTGTTTGATTTAGGACTTAGAATAATCAAGATTAGGGTTTCTTGATTAATTGTCGAGATTAATTGTTGAGCATGTAGAGATGAATCTTGGACTAAAGCTATGCAAGAAGAACTTGAACATATAAAGAAAATTAATACTTGGTAATTGGTTCCAAGACCTAACAACAAAAATGTGATAGGAATTAAATGGGTTTTTAGAAACAAGATGGACGAGGAAGGAACAATGGTGAGAAATAAAGATAGATTGGTTTGTAAAGGCTACTCACAACAAGAAGGCATAGACTTTGAAGAAACATTTGCTCTTGTTGCTAGGCTAGAAGCTGTGAGATTATTTCTTGCTTATGCCACACATAAAGACTTTAAATTATATCAGATGGATGTGAAATCAACATTCTTGAATGAAGATTTGGAAGAAGAAGTATACATATAGCAACCTGATGGATTTCCTTTGACAGAAAATGAAGACATAGTTTGTAAGTTGAAGAAAGCATTGTATGAACTGAAACAAGCACCGAGAGCATGGTATGCAAGACTGGAGAAGTATTTACTTCCTCTTGGTTTCAGAAAAGGTAATGCAGATAGTAATTTATATTTTTAAGGATTGATGAAGATGAAATCTTAATCATAGAAGTTTTTGTTGATGATATCATTTTTGGAGGCAATGATAAGATGAGTAAGAAGTTCTCTAAAGAAATGGAAAATGAATTTGAAATGTCAATGATTGGTGAGATGAAATTTTTTCTTGGTTTGCAAATTAATCAGAGTAAGAATGGTATTTTTATATCTTAGACCAAGTATCTTAAGGAAATGCTGAAGAAGTTTGGAATGGAAGACTGTAAACCTATTGGGACACCCATGGTGACTGGATACAAACTGACTAGTAATGATGAGACTCAAAGTGTTTTTCAGTCAAAGTACAAATTGATAATTGGTGGTCTACAATATCTAACTCACAACAGACCAGATATTTCCAATGCAATTGGAATTTTGGCAAGATATCAAGTAGATACTAAAGAGACACACCTTGCTGCTGTGAAAAGAATTTTCAGATACTTGAATGGAACAATAAAATATGGATTGTGGTATGAAAAATCAGATGACTTTATTTAGAGGCTTATACTGATGCTGATTGGGCAGATAATGTGGATGATAGAAAAAGTACAAGTGGTGTCCAACATTTTTCCTTGGGAAAAGGCTGTTGGTTTCTTGGTTAAGTAAGAAACATGACTGTATTGCTCAGTCTACTACTGAATCATAGTATGTTGCTGCTGCATTAAATTGTACAAAAGTTGTTTGGATGAAACAAATGCTGAAGGACATTGGAATAATTTTTGAAGAGCCAGTGGTTATCCACTGTGATAAAACTAGCACAATAAAAAATGTCAAAGAGTCTTGTAATGCATTCAAAGACTAAACATATCTCTATGAAGTATCATTTCTTAAGGGAGAAGGTAGGAGAGAAATAGATTAGACTGGAGTATATTAGCACAAAGGAACAAATATCAGATATATTTACAAAACCTTTGCCAAAAGGTGCTTTTGAATATCTCAGAAGCATGCTTGGGGTGAGAACCCCTCCCAGTGGTAATTAATTGATGCAGACATGCATTAGTCTAGTGGCTTTTAGAGCTATATCATTGTGTGGACTTGATGTATGGATCTACTCCTCAGGGGGAGTGATTGCAAGAACTCTATGTAGTATATTTGGGTGATTTTGCACCTGGCTATTAGACATGAAGATTTGAAAAATCTACACCTTATAGAAGATTACAGATGAGTTATGGCACCCTTTGCCATTGCTACCAAAGGGGGAAAGATTCTATGTGAAAATCCCTACTATTTTGGGGAGATTTGTGTTGAGGATATTGAGAAGATTGTATTGAGAGAGAGTAATTTTTGGGTTGATAGATTTTCCCATATGTTGCCTTCAATACCAAAGAGGGAGATTTTTGGATGATATAAGATTTGGGAACTATTTATGTTGTTGATATTCATGTTTTGTCACTGATGTCAACATATGTTTCTATGGAGAGAACAAACTGGTTATTTGACTGACAAAAGTGTACGAACACTGTACAGATGATTCATAATGATCGAAGACAAGGATATGAAGAAGGATGTGTGATGAACTTATTTCTAAGGTCGCTTGGCTTAATATTGCATATTGGTGATTTTATAGATGTTTCAGTGAAGACTGGTTTCTGGACTGTGACAATGATGCTTGACAGAGTAGGTCTATGTGTTTTGGGTATATCTTACAGGTGAAGATGTTTTAGGGTATGTGAGCCTAAAGGATGATAGATGACACATTGAGGAATGTTGGATATTGATCGATAGTCGTGAACATGTTGGTGACGTCAGATGTGACGTGTATTCTAGAAGAGACCTATTTGGTGGCCGACTTCATAGATGTAGCGTGTGTTATGGATTGTGAGTGTGGATTGTGGATCTTGGAGTATAACTGATGTATTGTAATTGATGTTTACTTGTTTTAGGTACCTTGTGTATCTTAGCAAGGGGTTAAATAATTATTGGTATATTGGAAAGTCTTAAGTGGCCGACCTAATCAATTATTTGTATATTAGGAAAGCTTAATTGGGTGACCTAATCAATTATTGTAATAGGGTATATATGAGAGATATTTTCGTTTGGAAAGATGTGGTAGAGATTGAAAAGGCAGAGAAGTGTGAAAGCTGCGAGGCTTGTTTGACTGCTGGATGTAGAGCAGAGTTTGTGATAAGAATACTTCATTGGAACTGACCAAGCAAAGACAGTTGCTATCAGACAGTTCAGTGGATTGTATATTCCTTATCTACACTTGTTCGGATTGTGAATCCTTGAGGGTGGCTTTAACCTTCTTTGGGTAGTGTGCCTAGGCTGTGAGCCCACTATTACTCTTGACTCCTAACAGGGTCTGTCTTTTAGCAGGGACTATGTATTGTAATGTTGTAATAAGCTCTTAACAAGGCTAAATCTCTTAACATGGATACTATACTCTTATTACATCATTTGTGAGTGCTAATTCCCACTGGGGTTTTACCTTTAACATGGTTTCCTCGACAATAAGTATTGTGTTATTGTGTTGGCATTTATTGTATTATCATTTGCATTGAAGTTTTGGTTTATAAAGTTTAAAGTTTAATATTCTGTATCACAAATGATTCACCCCCCTCTCAGTTGTGCTTGTGGACTTTTATTCCTAACAATTGGTATTAGAGCTACTGGTCCTTAGAGAGAAAGCTTAACAACTTGAGGTGATCTTGAAGATGACTTACTATAGGAAGCATAGTCCGAAATTTGATCCTAAACTTTGACTATTGGAAGAACAAGATGAGAACACATTTGCTATGTTTGGGAATTGACTACCGGATGATCACAAAACAAAAGAAAAAGATAACAACTGAGGATGAATTGGAAAAGGCTACTGAAGATGATAAGAAACTATTTTCATGTAATATGGTTGCAAGGGAATCATTGATCAACGCACTTTCTGAAGGTGAATTTATAGAAGTAAAAGACTTGGATTCTGCACATGAGATTTGGACAAGATTGGAAGCACTGTATATACTAAACAGACAAATCTACAAAACTGGAAGACAAAGATGGAATCAATGAAGATGAGAGACGATGAGAACATTAGGGCATATGCACAAAGAACTACTGAAGTGGTTACTGGTATCATAAACTCTAGAGGTACTTATAGTGAGGAAGAAATGATTGCGAAGATACTAAGATCTTTAACACCTATATATTAAACTAAAGTACAAGCCATAGAGGAGATTATACTAAAGAATGTGTACTTTTTGCACCAAAGGGGTAGTTGAAACTGGATGACACTTTATCTTTGAATGTGCTTGCTTACCATAATATTCATGGTCAATATGAGAACAACATGAAGGAGGGTTGCCTAATACAATGACATTCGTTCCAGCGATGTGGATATTTTAGAGGGGACAATTTTAGTTCTTTATTTTTGGAAACACAACTAGACACAAAACAACAAGCTTATTGGTCAAAATTCACTATTGAATGTCAGATATATATAGGAGGTCACACATTTTTCAAACCTTTGGTGCCCTATTCTAGAGCATGTGCTATTTGTAGGTCCCATAGACTCCTTCAACTTCACCGACATTATTAAAACCTTAATTCACTCGTTCAACCAACTTTTCAAAGAAGAGTATTCAAAACTAACTCTTTCATGATAAAGATTCATATGGAAGAATTGACATTAAGAAAAACTTGAAGATGACCTAAGATATAAGTTTTGATTTCTTAGACAGCTGATCTAGTGGACATCATTAAAGTCCCTCCAATTCAATAACTCACCGGTGCTATGAGTGAATTAGGACAGCCTCTATCATTAGCAAGTGTGTGCAGTCATGTCCATCAATGGATTCACGATCCACTAACGTACATTTGACTTAAAGACAAAGTGCGCTTGTCGGCAAAAGTCCCGGGGTCGGCCGGCGGGCATACAACTGGCCGTCAAAGTTTCCCGGCGGCCGGAGAAGCCATCGCTTTCAACTCACGCCCGATGCATGCGATCCACGGCATTGACCGTAAGACTTGCCTGACCCCACATTTAACCCGGGCTCAAATTAAACCTTCACCTTGGTTAAACTAGGGTTGTACAGCCTTTGAAAATTTCTTCCCATAATTGCATCCAGAAAGCCTTGGAAATGGATTTTTGAGCGAAAGGTGCGTTACGGATCGGGTCAAGGGTTCGAATTTCGAATTGCGGTGAAAACGGCATAAATTTCTGGTCAGGCAGGTTTTTCAAACGATTCTTTTCCTTAATTTTTAGTTTTGACCAGCGAGTAGCATGCTCAGTAAAAGCGGCGGAAATATTGAGGTGTTGGCCTATATATGGTTTTAGCACAAGTTTTAATGAGGAAAAATAAAAGGATTTATTTTCTTTTTTAAAGAAATTAATTTTGTACGAATAATTGCGCGCAGCTCGATTCATGCATTATAGTGTGTGAAGTCGTTTTTAGGAGGTTTGAAGAAATGCTATACGTGTTTGTGGCATTGCGGCTGGTCAAAGCTAAATTTTCTGGAAATTTACGGTTCGTTTCAAGCATTTCGTCCTTCTCTCCCTCCCTCTTTCTCTGTTATTTTTCAGTGAATACGCTTATCCATTAAAGAAAATTACAGCTCTCCAATAAACAGAAAAATAATTGTCGATGCTGTTCCAGCTAAATTTTCCGAAAATTTACGGTTCGTCTTGTGCATCTAATCTTGTTTTTTTGTGTTAGAGAGATTTTTCCAAAAAAATTCCGAATTATTTTTTCGCTATAAGTTTAATTGTTAAAGGTAAGGTTTCCGAAAGCTTAAGGTTCGTTTTGTATGTAGTGTCTATTTTCTTTTGTAGGCTTTTTTTTTTCTACCCGAGAATTACTTATGTCTGTTCGTTTCAGCTTTGTAGGCTCTCAATTTTACTAGAATATCAGGTTCTTTTCTTCCATATATTGCCTTAATTTGTTCTTAGAGAATTTATTTTTAACAAAAAATTACTTGTTTATGTGCTACAGCTTGTGAAAGTAAAATTTTCCTAGAATTTCGGTCGGTTCATGCATTTATTCTCTGTATGAAAATACTTTTCCAAAAAACTTACGACTCTTTTCCCCATTTTTTTTCTGAAATTTACGGTTCGTTTTGTGCTTGAAATTTCCCTTCGGTAGCAAAGAAACTCTTTCAGGTTTTTCACATATAAAGAAAGCTACCCAGCAGATATTTTAAGCTAGCTTTACTGAAGTTTTGTTACATTTTTGCTTTCAGTTTGCAAAGTTTGCGCTTTAAATTCCTTGAAGCAATGATTTGAATGGTCCAGTTTACGTTTCTTCTTTTAAGTGCTTTGTATATCGGCATATGGTTTTGAAAATTTCGCTGCACAGAAATTTGTTTAACTGCTTTGTTGCATGAATCCAGTTAATATGCCTTGGAAAGCTTTTATGCCTTCGATTTAGGTATATAATCTCATTCGATTTAGGTATATAATCTCATCAGTTCATTCGTTTATTGAGTGGTTTCAACTTTCATGACATTTTTTTTTGAAGAGGGGTAAACGCTTTGACCCGGAGCTATGAACCTGTGAGGCCACAAATGGGGGACTTCATCCCCAATAGAATATTTGAACCTTGATGGCAAGAACAACAACACAACAACTTAACCATAACAACATGCCACTATTGGCAACTTTCATGTCATATTTTAAAGATACTGTCCGTTTGTTTCTTTCTCTAACAGTTTGGAGTGTCTGGAAATTTAGTCAGATGTTGTAAGACTAATTTTGGTTTAACTTGCACAAATATTTTGAACAGTGAATATTTGAATTTTGAAGGCCTTCTCTGCTTTGAATTTATGTCTTAATCTAATAATTTTGGCTTCCGGATTCTTTTAATGAAAAGTGGACAATTCATTTCTGACAGTGTATTTTTTTGAAAAGGAATTGACCGTTTAATAAAGAAGTTTTGTATTTTCTGTTCTCTCACCTGCAAAACAATATCTTCTGATTCTAGGAGAGAGATTGTGTCATTTTTTTTGGCTGGACTTGCAGGATCTTGTAAATAAATAGTCTGCTAGTATTTCATAGGAATCTGCTAATTTTGATCTAGGAATCTTCATGTTCTTCTTGAAAAATATGAATTGTTTCAGTCTTAATTTAGAAATAGTAACCATTTCATTCTTTTATTTAAACTTTGAAACATTTTTCTTACCAAGTATTGGATAAGAAAAGCGAAAAGGTTGCAGTTTCACAGATGGGAAACTTATGTTTTGAAAAAGAAAAAAAGCTGCAATTTCACAAAAGGAAAATTGTATGTCATAAAAAATGAGAACAAAATGCTGTTGCCCGATGTGAAAATGTTTGTCATCCTAGTCATAGGTTTCAGACCAGAAAAATGAAAAAAATACTGCTTCCCAAATGGAAAATTTCTTGAGAAGTTGTTGTTTTACTTGTAAAATGTAAATAGTTAGCGAAATCAACCTTGGATTTTGGCAAGACAATTTCTTTCATTAAACTTTGCAGTCTCTTTTAAGTGGAACTGGATATTTTAACCTTTATTGGTTTAGAACATACCACTGCCTCTATTGGATGAATTGGCCATGCTTGAAGTTTTGCAGTTTCTCAAAATGACAAGTTTGCATTTGCACGCAGATGCATTGATGAACATCCCAATTTTACTTTCCCTAAAACAAAGAAAATTCTTTATTTTCTTTAGACGTTCCCTACACATGTATAAAAAACATGATGCAGATTCTAACTTTAGTATCCTTTGCAAGGAGGAATTCTGTTGTAGACTCTGCACATCTAGGGCTGATGGTATTTTATCCCAATTAAAAAACATGATGCAGATTCTAACTTTAGTATCCTTTTCAAGGAGGAATTCTGTTGTAGACTCTGCACATCTAGGGCTGATGGTATTTTATCCCAAATTGACAATGATGGTGAAATTTTGTTTGTGTCTGCAGGATGATGGAAAACCCACCTAAATCCCTCGAGGATATGTTTGTTCAAGGCAGAAATTCCTGGTCAGGTCATTTTTTTGCCTTTCAGATTGAATATTCAGAAAAATTATTGCACATGAGTGTTAATTCGTCACAGTTGCCACAATTGAGAAGCTTTATGCGTGTCATGTGAAAAAGAAATTTGATTTTGAACCGGAGGTATAGGGCTTAAAGGCAAGCCTATATTTGGTAAGACACCAAAGTCTAAGCACAGCTGTGGAGAAATTCTCCAGTATGGAATACACACCAGTAGGAGGAAGTTGGGGATTGCACCTAATTGCTGAAGGAAATGCCTCAGCCCTGCAAACAGTAAAATCCCAATAGTTTCGCCTCTTCAACCCTGCAAGAGGGTTTCTTATACCTGGTTAGGAGTGGGCTCAAAGTCTACTGAATGCTCATTGTGTATAAAATAGAAAAGGAAGCTGTTTTTGTATTCCATGGAAGAGAGTGTCATGGGTGAGGAAGATGCAACTGGGGATGGTAACAGAGATTGCCAATATCCGAAGAAATTTTGGAGATCTGCTTCATGGTCCTCCTCTCGTTCTGCACGTCTAACACTAGAACCTGTAAATTGTGGTAGTATACATCCATCTGGGCAGACTGTAGAAAGGGTGTCAACTGCATTGCAAGGACCCTGCATCCCTCTCACTCCCCGGTCACAGCAGAGTATCAAGGCCAGGTCATGTCTGCCACCTTTGCAGCCTCTTTCAATCACAAGGAGGTGTTTGGAAGAATGGCCTGAAGCGGGATCTGATGACATTGGAGAATGGCCATATTGTACAACACCTAGGGGTAAAAGAGATGCTGGTAAGTTACTAAATGGTCCAGACATCACGATTGACTTGGGATCAGTTCAAAGGAATGTTGAGCCAACGGAGTTAAAGCTAAAAAGGGATAAAGTTGCATTCTTTGATAAGGAATGTTCAAGGGTTGCTGAGCATGTCTATCTGGGCAGTGATGCTGTTGCCAAAAATAGAGAGGTTCTCCGTCAGAATGGTATAACTCACGTGCTAAATTGTGTGGGTTTTGTTTGTCCAGAGTATTTCAAGCCAGATTTAGTGTACAAGACACTGTGGTTGCAAGACAGCCCCTGTGAAGATATCACAAGCATACTATATGACGTGTTTGATTATTTTGAGGAAGTAAGAGAACAGGGAGGGAGAGTGTTTGTGCATTGTTGCCAAGGAGTTTCTCGATCAACCTCCCTGGTAATTGCATATCTCATGTGGAGAGAAGGTCAGAGCTTTGAAGATGCATTTCAGTATGTTAAAGCAGCCCGAGGTATCACAAATCCTAACATAGGCTTTGCTAGCCAGTTATCACAGTGCCAGAAGAGAGTACATGCCGCGCCAATGAGTCCAAGCTCTTTGCTAAGGATGTACAGAATGGCCCCTCATTCTTCATATGCACCCCTACATTTGGTTCCAAAATCAGTCAATACTCCTGGTCCAGATGCATTGGATTCTAGAGGTGCTTTTATTGTACAAATACCTTCTGCAATCTATGTCTGGATAGGAAACAGTTGCAATCCTGTCATGGAAAGGATTGCTGAGGTTGCTGCTTCACAAGTTGTAAAATATGAGAGAGCTCAGGGTGCAATTGTTTTCATAAAAGAAGGGCATGAAAATAGTGAGTTCTTAGACGCTCTTTCAAAAGCCCCTCATTTATTAGATGACCATGACAAATCAGAGAGTGCTACATCAGAAGATAATTTAGAAGGATTTTGTTCTGGTAAAGATCAGGTTGATGCAACACATGGAGTTGGTGTTGGAGACAAGAGGGTAGAATCATATAATATAGATTTTGAGCTTTTTGGAAGAGCAATAGCAGGAGGTGTTGTGCCTCCATTTTCATTCTCAGGAACAGAAATTGAAACGCATCTGCCAGCAAGAGAAACTGGCTGGGGTAAATTGCGACGCAAATTTGGTTCTGGCAGTGTGAAGGAGCTTGTTACAGCCTCCAAAACAATAGGAGACACAGCTGTTCCAGAATTGGATGCACAAAATGATGACAAAGCTTCTCATGGGGACAGAGAACTTGTGTCGCCAGGTCCCATAAAACCTTCATTTTCTCCCTGTCTTTCTCCTAGGTCAATATTTTCAGATTCTAGAATAAATTCAAAGTCTCCATCACCTTCACTTTCACCTTACCCTTCACCATCTAGTCTTTCATTTACTCTATCACCTAGTTCTTCGGCTTGGTCCCCATTTTCGTCATCTCAATCACCATCTCCTGTCTCAAATTTATGGGAACCCTCTGTCAGAACCATCACACCCTCTGAGATTATTGCAAAGCCAGTGTCATTTCCATCCAAGGGTCCTCAGTTCTCTTTAGCACAACGCAGAGGAAACAATTCACCATCTTTAGACATACCAGCATTAATCAAAGTTTCAAGTGGTATACGAATAGGACCTTGGATTTCTTCTGATATCCCTCAAGAAAAAGGCAACAAGGCAATTGGTTCAGATTTTCAATTTAAAGTATTTGATGAAATTTCTCATGATTTAAATGGAGAGAAGCAAGAGAAAAATCCGGAAGACAATGAACCTACTCAAAACAAAGATGTTTGGCATGATAAAAAATATAGGGGGCAGAAGCATTTTCAAAATTCAACCATCCAAGCTTCATTACCTGAAAAAGATTTCTATGATGCTTCCTCAGAATGTGGGTCATCATGTATAACAAGATGGGAGAAGGAGAATGTCCATAAGTGCACGAGTCCTGTATTGTACAAGTTGCCCAGTATGGAAACGTTTGATGTCTTTAATGCAAATGATCTTGATCATAGAGCACTCTTCATTTTACTGGCACCAAGAAAGGCATGTGAAGATATAAAGTTTTCTACTGTACTCTATCTGTGGGTTGGTTCTGATTTGGTTTTGGACAGCAGCTTAGACAGAACTCTGACAATAGAGAGAGACTGGGAAAAAGTTGGTCATGACTTCCTCAAGCAAATGGGTCTCCCACTGGATTTTCCTATCAGGGTAGGCATTGGTATTTCATAATTTACATGATGATAATAAATGGAGATCCCACATTTTTTTTCATTGTTGCTTCTATTAAATAAGTTTGTGGTTCTTTCATGAGAAACAAAATAGCCGCCAAACCATCAGGGAGGCTGTCCTTCCATCTACATACAAATTATGAAGTAGTCGTATAAATGATTACATAAATAGGTGGCTATCAAGCAATTATCAAATTTGGATCATAAAGAAAGCAGCAGCAATAGCTAGTGTATAATCAATAAGAAGAGAAATGATGATTTTTATCTTTTGCAATAGTATGAAGGCTATATCCAATAAGATCATGTATGAAGCTTCATTGCTGCCCTTAAAATTTTATGATCTGGTCTGAAATATTCCAGCTTGAGAAACATAATATTTTAAAAATTTCCTCCCAAATTAGAACCAAGAGGGATTCAGTTTTGGTATCAATAAATTACTAAGTAAACTATAATTTCTCAGAATGTATTCAGCTCATCTACTTCACTAGTTCAACATCCATTCAATATTCAGGTACAAGACAAACTGTATGTAATAAGCATATCTTTCTCAGACTAACGCCAGAATAT
>MU228349.1:2676228-2754899 GCA_018584345.1 Thuja plicata | reverse complement strand
AAGCATATCTTTCTCAGACTAACGCCAGAATATAGATCAAATTACATGAATTTCTACTGGCCAGAAATCTGTTTCAGAGGCGTTGAAAGTAATGATATTTGTTTATCAACAGCATTCAGTAATATTCTTACTCCAAATAGAATAGCAAACAATCTTACAGATCTAATCTCAGGCAACAGTATTAAATTTTTATGATCTGGTCTGAAATATTCCAGCTTGAGAAACATAATATTTTAAAAAATTCCTCCCAAATTAGAACCAAGAGGGATTCAGTTTTGGTATCAAGAAATTACTCAGTAAACTATAATTTCTCAGAATGTATTCAGCTCATCTACTTCACTAGTTCAACATCCATTCAATATTCAGGTACAAGACAAACTGTATGTAATAAGCATATCTTTCTCAGACTAACGCCAGAATATAGATCAAATTACATGAATTTCTACTGGCCAGAAATCTGTTTCAGAGGCGTTGAAAGTAATGATATTTGTTTATCAACAGCATTCAGTAATATTCATACTCCAAATAGAATAGCAAACAATCTTACAGATCTAATCTCAGGCAACAGTATTAAATTAAGTTTGAATAGCCACTTAAGATTTCTCAAACTATATTCAGATCTTACAGAAGCCTTTCAAAATGCTTGAGCAAGCTTGAGTGGGAAGCCGATAATGAGCTCCTGGAAGGGACGCTTATGGTTCATAATATCAATAGACCATTCTCACGTCAGTTGGTACCTATAACATCTGTCGCCCTCCTTAGTAAGCAGGATATGAGTGCTATTGTCAGCGGTGTTTATCTTCCTTATGCATACAGCAAAACCAGCTGTGCTGTGTTGCTTAGACAACAGCAAAGGTGGATTGCACTTGCTGCTGTAGGATGTAGTTTGCCTCTTTTGACTTTGTATTCGAACCTGGCTGATGATAGGGCTACGTTCTACCACCAATCTGATATCCAGGTTTGCGTCTGAATATCAGGAGCATTTGTGCAATGCCAAAACACTGGAAAATACTTCGATGCCTTAATCAACAACACATGCCTACATATATAGGCTCACCTCTAGCAAGTCGGCAAGAATAAACCGACCAAAAAGAAACCACTTAAAGCCCAGATTGGCCTCACAAGGTGACTTAAAATTAAAATAAAAATAAAAAATAAGAACAGCATGTTGGCCCACAAGGGTGATTTATTAGAATGAATAATTATTACATTTTTATAATTTTAATAATTATTAAATTGGCAAAGAAATGGATTCATCATAGTCCTCCTGTCCCAAATTGCTTGAGCTAGCTTGGAATGTTAAAATATCTCCACCACCTCCCATGTCGCATCTTCGAAGGGAAGTCCTTTCCATTTCACCAAATGCTCAAGAATGGCCTTGTTTCTTAACCTCTTCTCATTCACATCCTGCACTGTCTGAGGTTTGAGAATCAAGTTGCCCTCATAGTCAATTGGAGGTAGGTAGTTCTTGTGTAGGAGTTAATTGCTATCCAAGGGCCCTGTTAAGGCACAAAACCATGAAATGTATTGTGAATTTCATCGTCAGCTGGAAGTTCCAGCTCATAATTTGCACCAACCTTCCTTACCACCTTATAGGGCCGATAACATTGAGGTTTCAACTTCTCAGCTCCACCCCCTTTGATAGAGGGTTTTCCTATGGGGTTGTAACCTTAAAACATCATATCACTAATCTCAATGACCCTTTTAATTGGGTGTTTATCAGCATATAGCTTTTGCTGATTTTGGGATTGCTGCAAATTTTCCTTGAGGACTTCCAAAATATACTTACTTTGCTATAGCGCATCATTTGCACTAAGCACTCCACTGTCAGCCAAAATCAAGTCCATAAATGAAGTAGCATCATAACCATAAAGAGTGTTAAAGGGGGTCATACCAATTGACATGTGATGAGTTGTGTTGTAGCCGTATTCTCCCAAATGCAACCACTTGATCCATGCTGTTTGCTGTCCTGTAACATAGTTCTTTAAGTATCCTTCTATCCATTTATTCATTATATCTGTTTGCCCATCAGTTTGTGGATGATAACTTAGTACTTGTCAAAAGAAAGTGCTCTTGCCAAAACAAATTGAGAAGCCTGCTGTCCCTGTTACTTACAATAGTCTTTGGCAAACCATTGAGTCTGCTATTTTCACTAAAAAACAGACTGCCACTTGTGGAGCTTTGAATTTTGAAGACATGGCATGAAAACATGTGTATTTGGTGAGTCTATCAACAACCACATACATACAATCCTTACCTTGAAGTTTTGGCAACCTCATGATGAAATCCATAGATATACTTTTCTATTTCTGATTAGGGGTAGGCAGGGGCTGCAATAGATTATTTGGAAAACATGCTCTGCTTTGTTTTGTTGGCATTCTCTACCCTCCCGTAGATGCTTCAACCCATCACTTTTAAGCCCTTTCCAGGAAAAGCGTTCTCTCACTTGCATGAAGTCTTGTAGAAACTTGGATGACCAACAAGTGGTGTGTTGTAACATGCCTCAAAAGCCTCTCCTTCATCTTAGATTCAGGTATGATATATACTCGGTCTTTTTAAAGGATGAGCTCATCTACTACTTTGAACCTGTCACCTTGCACTTTCCCTTCCAAAATGTCATTAGCAAATGAATCTTTAACATACTTGCTGTTATTAAAGCCCTTCAATTAGCAGATATATAAGTTATAGAAAAAAGATAGGACTCACTAGAAAGTGCATCGGTCACCACATTGTTATTCCCTTTTAAAGATTCGTCACCACATTGTTATTCCCTTTTATAGATTCGTCACCACATTGTTATTCCTTTTTATAGATTCGATATCAAAATCATAGGCTTTTATTTTACTTACCCATTTCTACTGCCTATTGTTCAAATCCCTTTGGTTAAGGAAGAATTATAGACTATTATGTTCCGTTTTGACCACAAACTTCCTGCAAACCAAATATTGTCGAAATTTGGCTACAACATGCATTATGGCTAGCATTTCTTTGTCATGAACTGAAAAGTTTTGTTCAACTTCCTTGAGTTTTCTGCTCTCATATGCTATGGGATGTTTATTTTGCATTAAGAGAGCCCCAATGCCTTCTCCTAAAGCATCACATTCTAGGATAAAAGGAAGCGAGAAATTTGGAATTGTCAAAAGCGGACATGAGCTCATTACCTCAAGTTTTTTGAAAGCTTGTTGGGCTATAGGACTCCATGAGAATGTTCCTTTCTTGGTCAAATTCGTTAAAAGGGTTGCAAGTTGTGAGAAACCCTTTATAAATCTTCTATTGTAGCTACAAAGCCCCACATATCCTCTCAGTTGTGACAAATTCCTTGGCCTAGGTCAATCTTGGATTGCTTTAATCTTCTTCTCATCCACACTATAACACCTTGTGCAGTAATCTTGAATTCCAAATTAAAAAATTTAGTGAACCCAAACTCACATTTGGAGACTATGGCATAAAATAATGCTGCTCATGTATACCAATCTCCTCAATCTAAATGTTTCAAACGATCCTCCCATGTCCTACTATAAATGAGAACATCATCAAGGAACTTAGAAAACCAACACAAATTTCCTCAACTATAGAAGAAGACTTGATTCATGCATGATTGAGAGGTTGTTGGTGCATTGGTTAGGGCAAATGGCATGTTCAAGAACTCATAATGCCCATAATGATGCCTAAATGTGGTTTTGTGCTCATTTTCATTTCTTACCTTAATTTGATGGTACCTTGAACACAAATCAATCTTGGAAAAATATTTGGCTCCATGAAGCTCATCAATCAATTCATCAATCTTGATACGAGATAATGATTCTTGGTTGTCCTTTTGTTAAGTGCTCTATAATCGATATACACCCTCATAGTTCCATCCTTTTTTACCAACACTACAAATGACGCAAATGGGGTAGAGCTAGACCTTATATGCCCCATGTCCAATGGATCCCTAATTGTCTTTTCAAGCTCTTCCTTATATACTTTAAGTGGCAATATGGAGTAATTATGACTAGTTTTGCTCCTTCCTCCATCTCAATTATATGTTGAAAACTCCTATCTAGTGGTAGTCTAGGAGGAATGTCTTTAGGCCAAATGACATGACCAAGAACTCATAATGCCCATAATGAAACCTAAACGCCGGAAATCAATCTTGGAAAAATATTTGGCTCCACGAAGCTCATCGATCGATTCAATCAATCTTCGATATGAGATAATGATCCTTGATTGTTGTTTTCTTAAGTGCTCTAATCGATACACATCCTCTTTGTTCTGTTCTTCTTTGTTACTAACACTACAGAGGATGCAAATAGGCTAGAGCTAGGCCTTAATGCGGCATGTCCAATAGATCCTTGATTGTCTTTTCATTCTCTTCCTTGTATACTTTAGGGTGACAATATCGAGTAATTATGATTGGTTTTGCTCCTTCCTCCATCTCAATTATATGCTGAAAACCCTTATCTAGTGGTAGTCTAGGAGGAATGTTTCGAATACCTTGCCATGCTCATCCAAAATTGACCGACTTTCCACATTGTAGGATCTCCCATTCTTTGAAGGACGTGTTTGTAATTAAACATTCAGCTGCCCATGCTATTTGGTCTTTACAAAACACTCACTCCATCTTCTTGGCTGAAACTATCGTAGGTCCCTTATTGGATAAGCCATGTAGAACTATCTCCGTTCCGTTGTGTTGAAATGAGAACTCCATGGTTCGACAACTTTGTTCATATTTTTCAATTGAGTAAAACCATTGAACTCCTAGGACCACTTCCATATCCATGTTGAATATATAGAAATAATCCTTTTTTTTAATACTATCCTATCATCAACTTCATTTGGGAACTTTTCTTAGTACAAAGAACTGTCACACTAGCAACTTTAACATAATTCCCCTCAAAATCGTTTGTTTTTAATACCAATCTATTCACTAGTTCTTCATCAATGTAGTTATAAGCAGCCCCACTATCAATAATAATTGTTACCTTTTGTCCTTTGAAGACTCCTCTAACATAGAAAGCATTGTATCATGGTGCTCCTAAAAGTGCTTCAATGCTCTTCTCCTTGGTGTTCCCGCTCCATCTCTCCTACCTCTTTTTCAGGTTCAGCCTCATCATTTTCTGTATTCTTCTCTGAGACTACATCTATGTAATGTATTTGCCCCTTTCTCAAGGCTCTCGGCATGTAAAACATAGCTTTTTCCTTCGTAACTCATTCTTGGGCACCTATGTTTGACTTGGCTTGGAGGGAGACGTCTTGGGAAGTGATATATTCTTTTGAAAAGATCTCTTGGGCAGAATAGAAGGTGCTGCTTTCTTGGAATAAAATCTGTCCTTAGTCACTGAATCCTCTAGATTAAGGGTTCTTTTGATAGCTTCTTGTAGTGCATTTGGACCCAATGCCCTTACTGAACCTTTGAGAGGTTCAAGCAATCCTTCCATAAATAAAACTACGAGTCTTCTTTCAGTTACATCAGTAATTATCACAGCAGGTCTTTGAAATTCTGCTACAAAATTTTCCACCTTGCCCTCTTGCTTCAGCTGAGCTAATTCACTTAAATGAATTTTCGGATCTCTTGTATCAAATTTTTCTGTCAATCTTTGGTTAAAGTCTTCCAAAGAGGTTATTGAATCATGCCCTTGATTTATCATGCCATGATAGCACCATTCCGGAGCTACCCTTCCAGATATGGGGTGGCAAATTTGTAGCTCCTCCTTCAAGCATAGGACTCAGTAAAAAAAATGTACCTAATTTCTGCTACCACACCCTTGCTGATGGGCTTCCAGCTCTATCAAAAGTTCGAATGTTGATCTTTCCCAATTGATGTTGAATGTCCTTCCTACCTTTGTACCCTTTCCTCCCATGCTCTGTTGTATTCATCATCTCATAAAAGTCCCTGAAAGTCAGATCTACACGTATGACAAGGCTTAAGGCATAATATGCATCATGAAATCTTGATACATCTTCCTCTGAATCAAGTTTTTTTTCCTCCACACTTATCTTTGCTTTTTTGTCCAGAAATTTAGCCCTAAAGGTTTTTGTGTTGGCTGAGGCTTTGTCACCACCTGAGATGCTCCCATCTTCTTTGTTGTAAAAAAAATTCTTTAGAAACTAGAACCAAGAGTGATTCAGTTTTAGTATCAACGATTTACTCAGTAAACTATAATTTCTCATAAACTATTCAGATCATCTACTTCACCAGTTCAACATCCATTCAATATTCAGGTACAAGACAAACTGTATGTAATATGCATATCTTTCTTGGACTGTTCACCAGAATGCGTATCAAATTTCATGAATTTCTACCAGTCAGAAAACTGTCTCGGAAGTTTTGAAAGTATAGAGATTTGTTTATCAACAGCATTCAGTAATATTCATATAACAAACAGAATAGCAACCAGTCTTACAGATCTAATCTCAGGCAATGGTATTAAATTAATTGCAAATAGACACCTAAGATCTCTTAAACTATATTCAGATCATACAAAAGCCTTTCAAAATGCTTGAGCAAGCTTGAGTGGGAAGCTGATAATGAGCGCTTGGAAGTGGTGCTTATGGTTCAGATATCAATAGACTGTTCTCATGCCAACTGGTACCTATAAGTTTATAACATCTGTCCGCCTCCTTAGTAAGCAGGATGTGAATGCTATTGTTAGGAGTGTTTGTCTTCCTTATGCATACAACAAATGTCGCTGAGACAACAGAAAATGTGGATTGCACTTGCCGCTATAGAATGTATTCTTCCTCTTTTGAATGTGTTGGACCCTGGCTACGGCGTGAACTCTGTGGCTCTTTCCTGGGTGATTCCCTCCAAGCTACTGTCAATAATATCCTCTTCAAGCCTGCCAAAAAGTATTCCTCCGCTGGCTCAAAATAAAATTAAACACTTTCCTAAGGAGGGGAATGGAGATTTGGTATACACTTTCCTTTAAGGGAAGTAATGTTCACATACGGATAAGAGGGAGATTCTCCCATCGGACCCATTCTTTCAAGTTATCACTAACTTTGGCAGGAAATAGCAGTAGATTGATGCCTGCATCAACCAAAAGATCTGCCACCTTATTTCTCTCTTGAAAGCAATGAAGGAAAACTACTCGCTTGAAATATTCACAAAGATGGCATGCCATCTAAATAACTTTATTAGGTTTCCAGTCTACAATAATCACCTGGGAATCCCCCTTAAATGATTGATTCCCTGCAAGTCTGAGGCCTCGATTTTGATACCTGCAAGCAAAGCTTTACCCTCAGCTTCATTGTCGGCTCTATAACCCAAAAAGAATAATCCACATCTAATGAACTGCTCCAAAGGGGATCAGATCAAGACCCCAGGGGCAGCCAGCCCAGGATTGCCCCTTGAAGCTTTAACAAAATTAAGCTTTAAAAATCTACTGGAGGAGGTTTTCATAAAGCTGCTAATCTCAATACTCTTTTATCGTTACACCATTACGGGTGGATAATATCCAGCTATGTTTCTCTCATAAGTAGCCACATATGAGTTTACAGGTTAAACAAAGAAAACGACTGTTGAATGGAGTATTGCATCTAGGATTTCGTGGGAAAAAAAACTAATGGTAATAATCAAAATTGAGTTTTGCAGGAAATCATAATTTTGAAGGTAAACTGCCCAGTTAGATTTTTCTGGTCTTCAATACTGCTTTCTCCCCAGCCATAGCTTGATGTCTTCAGATTTTTGTTAATGCAGCATAAGGTCATAATGCAGGGAATTGACATGTTTTTTAAATGGCTACTTTTGTTGCACTTGGCATAAATATTAATGTCTTTCTGACTGCAGGGATGATTTGGAAACTTCCCTGGGCTATCTCCTACCTCCCTGTGCCCCCTGCTCAAAATAACATTAATCTGTCTACAAATGGCTGCTGGCAATCTGGGGATGTCTGGGAACAGCTGGACATCCCCTGCTGTCCCTGGACAGCAGTCAGAGTTAAAAAAGAAAGAAGAAAAACTCAGTTAAATGTTCTGTAATGGATTTGTTATCAGTTTTGTGATACTATATGGTTTACTATACTTCAGCCTCTTTTTTAAAGAAAGAAATGAAAATTCTTTACTGCCTTCGTTAAAACTACGTCCATAAATTACCACCTGTCTTGAACTGTTGTTCCTGCCATCGCCATAATATTATTAGTGATCCATAAATTACCACCTGTCTTGAACTGTTGTTCCTGCCATCGCCATAATATTATTAGTGATGACTGTGAATTCTACAATGTGACAGGAAAAGGTCCATAATCCCATTTATAATGTTTCACTCTGTGTTGTATACCAGATTTTTCAGTTCATTCAAGTGCAGTTATGCTGTTATTCCTGTAACTGCCATAATACTACTAATATTAACTCAATTCTACAACGTGGCAGAAAAAGGTCCATAAACCCAGTTATAATGTTTCCCTTCCTGTATACCGGATTTTTCAGTTCATTTAAATACTGCTGCAACTTGCTTGTGTATAAACTATAAAGTGGCTTTGTATGGATCTGAAGCAACCTCTACTGCAATGTTTTGCCTCATCATTAATTGAGCATTGCAGGGATTTTAATGTCCATGATTTTGAATTAACAAAATGCAGTAATACCATGGCTGTAAGTTGTCTGGTCATTTAAAATTAAAATCTTTAGCTGTCTAGGCATTTAAAATTAAAATCTTTACTTATTTTTTTTTTTGAAGTGATAAATTTTTAAAATCCTTCTTGAATTAAAATCCTGAATGATGGATTATATTATTTTTCCCATTTTTTGCAATTTGTCATTTTGTATTTGTTGGATTTTGCCCTTTTGTTGTATATTCAAATTGACAATGAAAACTCAGATGATAATAACAAAATTTTGTTAATTGTAAGTCGATTTATGTTTCTGAAATATGGTTATATAATGAATATGCTGAATGCTTTATTATACGAATAGTTTAATTTTCCTATACTTTCTACATTTCTATATCTTTTTATGAGGTCAAGAAAGTTCTCTGGTGCTTCTGTCATGGTTTAAAAGCTTTTTTAAATTCTTGAAGAAATTCCTGAGTTATCAATGACAACAAAGTGCTGTTACAGCTGGCAAAACATTGTACTTAAAATAAAAATACTTGCAACTTAAAGATAATTATTGTGAGTTCTATTACAGTTCCCACCATTAGAGAGCATAAAACCAAGGTTACCGTTGGAGAGAGCATGAAACCAAGATTACAAAGACAATAAAAATCATAATCAATTACCAAGAAGTACCAGAAGAAAGCCCACAGATTTTATGCTTACCAGCAGAAAATCTCTTATTTATGCTTAAGGAGCAAAGATGTGATACATAGTTTCCCAGCCTTCACGAGATATACATTACAGATTTTTAAATATCCCATAAAACCATGAGATGTCAACATATAGGCAAGCAAAAAACCATAAGTATCCAAAAGACCAACAGCTACAGCGATTCTCCAGTCTTGGTAATCCTTCTACCTCTTTTTGTTTGTGGATTTTTTTTATTTACTAGTCTCAATAACCATTATTCTTAAAGATTATCTCAAGATTTGTTACTCATTATTAAGTTGTTCTGCGTCAGTGAACCTGAGAGCTCTTGTAAATATAGGGTGTCATTACTCGGGCCTTATACGACAAAGGGTGATGGCAATTTTCTATGGTGTAGATCTTTTTACTTGTCTTTTTCTTTAGATCTGCTAGAAAAGAGGGCCATATGACTCTTTGGGTGGATAGGAGGTTTCCCTTCTACTTCCATATTGAATTGAATCATACCGGCTTAGACTTTGAGAAGAAATCTTCAATAAAATCTTGTGGCCACTAAGGGTGTTGAGGAAAGTATAAAATCCTTGATGGGGCAGGAAGTGCTTCCCACAAATGGCTGTAAATTTCTCAGTTAAGTAGTCAGTGAGGTTGTAGGTTAGTAAGCCTGCACTGTCCAGAAGAGGCCCGAGGGGGGGCTCAGGCTTGTGTGTCTTGAGTGACCAATAGATTCTAGGCATGTCAGGGTCTTGAGGAATCAACTTAGATATTAGCTCTCTGCTCAGTGAGGATTTATTAACCCACCTTCATCTCACTGATTTTTTTTTTAATGGACTGTAATATACTAAATGAAATTAGATGGTATGCTAATGCATAGAAAAGAGACCTTTGGACAGTACATAAAAGTGTCTTAGAGAAGTTATGGATGCCATCTTTAGCACATCTTCAAGCAGTTTGCGTGTGCGTTGCACTTAGATAAGAATATTAGTCTCCCAAGAAACTATCTTGGAAGCCAACATTTACAAAAGTTTTTTTTGTAAAATATGTTTAAAATAAACTCTTATCACTATCATTGTAGTCCAGATATTTACCAACAACTTTATTAAGTAAATGTTTTTCATCATTTAGAGATTCTATATTATATGTCCACCATAAACCTCGATAGAAACCAGTGGGGGCTAGCGGGCTATTTATTTTAAGAAATTGTTTTTGCTACAGCCTTCCACAATGTCCAAAAAAAAACTTTTATACCACTAATGTGATACAAAATATGGAAAAAAAAATTGTGATAAGAAAGTGTAATTATCTTTGGTACCGTTATTAGCTTCTTACCAAGAAGCTCTATTATAGCTTAGAAAATGTGGTACTTAAAGTCCAAACATTCTGATATGAAATCACAAATTTTTATTATCATTACTATTTGTAAATTAAAAATTTGAACTGGAATATAAACATTCCAGATATCTGCACAAACGAAATTGAACTTTATTGTCTAGAGAAAATACTTTCAGACAATGCATAAAGCTCTCTCTTCAGAGAAGGCATTGACGCAGGCATAGGCCAAATTATCAATACAGTGAGGGTGCCACTCTAGGCCAAGGATATTTGTCTCCAATGAACTACATTGTAAGCTGGATTCCCCACAAAAGTCTCCAAACCTGACTAAAACTATTTTGACTGTATTTAAACCATATCTTTGGTGCTCTAGTATATACTTAAAACTGTTCCACTTACAGCCTTGTGTTTGAAGCTATTTGTTGCAGGTTTTAACTATTGTTATAAAATTTAAAATACACCCAGTTAAAAACATGATATTGAGACCCTACGACTTGCATTCTAATGTATGGGAAAACCATTAATGGTAGCAATAGTGTTGACTTTTAATCTTATATCCATTGAAGCATTTAATGTTGTCAAAAGGAAATGGGAGAAACTGGCACATGTTGGAGTTTTGTACGTGCTTATTTGTTAACAAGGGAGGAAGATACAACAGTTGTAACTTACATTAATTAGCTATTGAACAAGAATGTTTTATGCCGAATACCTCACCTTAATGGTTTGACAAAAAACACATAATTAACTACAAGATTGTTTCAAAATTTTACAAATTTATCAGGCATAATTGTTTGAGTCATTATTCTGCTCTCTGCTTCCAAGTGGCACAATAATGAAAACAAATATTCTTCATATCAATAAACTTCTAGATCTTGTGATAGTAAACCTTAATGTGTTTGGTTTGGGAACGGCATATTGGTTCTCCACCACCTTTAAAACAGTCAAATAATTGTAGTGCAGTGAAGTTTGTGCAAGTGGATCCCATTACAAGTCATATAGTAGCCATTGCATCTACATGGCCTCACAAACTATGCTAATGTCCACCTCGCAGTCTGCTTGAGTGGAAGACAAGGCAATAATATGCTGCAGTTTGCTTTGCTATAAAATAGCTCTTGGATCCTGTAATGACTCCTTTCTGAAATAGGATTTAATAATAAATAATAATTAATAAAATTAAAATATATAAAAAATAAGAAAATATAATATAATATAATATAATCACAAGTTAATTAAGTTTAATGAAAGGTCAAGAGGCATGTAATGAAGAGTTGTGGCTCCCTCAAACAGGAGATATAAAAGGGAGAAGAGTTCATTTGAAAGGGGGATATGGAGGAAGGAAGAAAGAATGGAAGATGTGAATCAAGAAAGAATTAATGGAAGAGAAAACAGGAATGAGATGAACATAACAAATTGACTCCTTCAAAAAGCAGAAATGATGAAGGGTTGTGACTCTTTCAAAGAGTGCTAATTATGAAAGGATGTGACTCTCACAAAGGGCATAAATGATTAAGGGTTGTGACTCTTTTAGAGAGTGGTAATTGTGAAAGGTTGCGACCATTGCAAAGGGGCATACATGGTGAAGGGGTGCGACTCTCCCTCATATTGGAAGATATAAAGGGGAGAAGTTTCCTTTGAGGGGGACATCCAAGGGAGATCAACCGGGGGAATAATCTATTATTCTCCAAGGTAACAATGGAAGTGGTGACTCTATTCTTGTGAAAGGCGGTAACCCTTCACCAATAATGAATAAAGGAGAAATCATTCAAAGCATTCAAAGATTACTTATTTATCATCACTCACCAATGCATTAAATCAACACTCACTCAATCCTCACTCATCACTCTATGAATTCCACATTCACTCGATCTTCATTCACTGATATATCAAATCATCAAATCAAAGGAAATCATTCAATCATCTATCTAACATCAATTGGGAATCAATTGATCATTTCAAAGGAACATCGAATCATCACAATCATCTCAAGAAATATCAAACCTTATATAAAGAGCAAACATCATCCAGCGATCCAATAAAATGATTGGACTTCCAAGCGAAAACACATTGAGGCAGTAGCATAAGAGAATTAAACAGTCCCAAGCAGTCAAACATATAGATCAGATCAGGAATCTCTATATTGCAGTGATTAGCAATCTTATCCAATTGTGATATGCATGAGATTAATTCTTAGTGTATGCTTTATGAAGATATTATCTAACATGTAATTCCTTGTCTATGTGCCATAGATAATAATGTAAAATGCATATTCTAGAACATTAACCTGACAAGTAATCATGTAGAGGCAAAGGAAATGCAAGAAGGGAAACAGATATTAGATCACCATCTAGGTAGACCACCCCATGATGGATGTCCAATGTGCATGCCACTTGGGGCAAAGAGGGCGAGTGTACGCACTTGGGCTTAGATAGGAGGATTTCTGGGCACCTATTGCAATTTCCGTTCCAACCTCCACGATGGTTGGTTGTTGGAAGATGACGAAGAAGACATAAATAAGGAGTGTAGATACAAGCACCCCACTAAGTAGACCACACCATGTTGGATGTCCAATGTGCTTGCCACCTGGGGTCAAGAGGGTGAGTGTTCACTTTTGGGCTTCAAGGATTGCTTCGGGTCAACCCATCAAGCTCTCAGTCATAAGAGGACGAATAAGGAAACATAGATAGGGGGTGCAGATACAAGCATCCCACTAGGTAGACCACCCCATGCTGGATGTCCAATGTGCCTACCACTTGGGGCCAAGAGGGTGAGTGTCCACTCTTGGGCGTAGTGTGAAGTTTGCTTCGAGCCAATCATATCATGCTCCTTTATTTCAAACTCTATTGTGATTGGATACTAAAAATGAATATGGATGTATCTAATGAATTATGATAATTATATGTATTTGTACTTATATGTGTGATTACTAACCCTAATGGAAATATTATATATATCCAATATTGTTTAATATGATTGCAGGGCTTAAATCAGGGTTTGTCTTGTGTAAAATGAACTGGTCCAGTCAGATTTAATCTAGTCTGACATGTTGAATGTTGAAGATAGTAGTTACAAAATGCTTAAGTCCAGAGTACCTTTGACATATTAGAGTACTTGTTTTACTGCTTTCCAGTGGACTAGTTTCAGTCATGACAAGAACTGAAAAATATATCTAATAGCAATACAAGATCTTTTTGAGTGGATTTAAGATAGATTAAACTGCTCACTAGCTGTTGAAATGCTGATTTGTTGACTAAGCTTCACATTTATGGACGAGTCTACATTCTGTTATCTTGAATTTCTCTTGGAGATTTTGGTACATTTGTCCTCAGAGGCAAAGATTGCATGATCAAATGCCAAAATCTACACCCAAGCAATTATGTAGGAGGCCAAATCTGTCATGTCAATAACTAGGCATAAATCTGATTTTACTTTCCAAATGGCATAAGAATCATATCATCATTATCATTGCTTTTGACAGAGAGATTCATATTAGTGAAACTTCTTAATATAGAATCTTGTAAGCGTTGATAAATTTTTATGTACCAGGCTTGTGGGATCAGCTTAAGTCCATCAAAAGACTTGACCAACCTGCACAGTAGATGTTCCTTGCCTGACACTTCTGTACCATATAAATATCCTTGCCTAGCACCTACATACCATATAAATCTCCTTGTCTAGATGCTTGTAAAGAAAGTGCTCTTTACACCCATTTAATACACTTTCCATCCAAACTGAGCTGCAATGGAGTACTGATAAAAGAGCAGCCAATTTTACAGCAGGAGCAAAGGTCTCCCAATTTAGTTGGTTTTGTCTCATTATGAATTGCCTTTGGCATCAAAACATGACAGTTAAGTACAATTTGCTTTGCATTTTATCCTATAAGCCCATTTGCATGTAATGAGCTACTTTCTTGGAGTTAACTCTACCAACATCAAGTATGACTCTTCATCAAGGCATAATTACCAACCTTCATGGTAGCTACCTAGTTGGGCTTGCCTTCATCAGGAAAGGTAGTTGGCCCATTAACCTAAAATAAGGCCAATGAGAGACCATAGTTCACAAGCTTTTTAGAACCAACAAGTTGCTTTGTCAACCTTTTGGTTCATGCATTCACTAGGGAAGTTCATCCTTGATGCAGGAGCATCATGCCTACGCACAATTTTCATTTGCTTGTTTCGGTTTGGAAGTTTCTATGAACTCTAGTTTTGTTTTAGTGTGTAGTAGCTGTGTAGTTCATGTTTCTTGACAATGCAAAGACAGGTTGTTAGCCGTCATTTGGGAGATATAACGACCACCATGTGGGAAAGATAGAAGATTGTTGGTAGGTATTTCAACGGATTATATTCTGCCTGTTTGGTTCATACTGGGAAGATGGATTGCCTTTCACGGGGTTGGAAGTTGGGAGAGAGCCATGGTTTTAACTAGAAGATAGAGGGGAAAGAAGGAACGGAGGGGGAGTCTTTGTAGACAAGGACGGTCAACTTATTATCTTTTTTGAAAGATTGATTAGGAAGAGTTTTCAGGTTCCTTCCAATTTGGAGATGCCTTTGTGGTTATAAAGAACGTTTGATATTGAATAAAAATTGACTATTGTGACTATTTGATGGTTTTCTCTTTTGGATTTGTTGTTCTGGCTCTGTATTTGAATTTAATTCTTGTCACCTAAAAGATCAGAGAAAGCTTTTACGAAAGTTATTATCGTAGAAAAGATTTTGTGCCTCTGTAATTATTCATGGCTTCCAGTAAGAGTTTTTGTTGCCTTTGAGGGCAAAGTTTTTTATATTTTTTGTTTGGATTATGGGAAACGTTGCCATCAAGTGGTATTAAAGCCTTTGTTCCCGAGTGTGTAGGCAAATTCGCTAGAGGGATGTAGTTTGCACTAGGACTGGTGGGTGGAGAGAGCATTTGAAATTGTTGATTGAGGAAACATTGAGGAAAGTGTTGGGTTCGTTGTTTGTAGTTTCGTGCCACATTTGTGTGCATCGTTGTTGGTAATTCCTTGTCCACATTCTGTTGAATTAGCATGAGTAGATGAATGGCAAAGATCATCAATTGTTCCTTCCGATTTGGAGATGCCTTTGTGGTTATAAAGAACGTCTGATATTGAATAAGCCTTTGTGGTTATAAAGAACGTCTGATATTGAATAAAAATTGATTGTTGTGACTATTTGATGGTTTTCTCTTTTGGATTTGTTGTTCTGGCTCTGTATTTGAATTTAATTCTTGTCACCTAAAAGATCAGAAAAAGCTTTTACCAAAGTTAGTATCGTAGAAAAGATTTTGTGCCTCTGTAATTAGTCATGGCTTCCAGTAAGAGTTTTTGTTGCCTTTGAGGGCAAAGTTTTTTATGTTTTTTGTTTGGATTATGGGAAACGTTGCCATCAAGTGGTATTAAAGCCTTTGTTCCTGAGTGTGTAGGCAAATTCGTTGGAGGGAGGTGGTTTGCACCAGGACTGGTGGGTGGAGAGAGCGTTTGAAATTGTTGATTGAGGAAACATTGAAGATGTCGCCTCGAAGAGGAATGCAAAGGATAGAGGAGGTGTTGGAGAGATTTCGAGAGCTGATAAGAAGTGATCTCAATGAAAACATACGTAATGAGGTGCGATTGGTTGCAAGAAGTGCAAGAAGTTCTATGAGTGGGGAAGCAAGTGATGTAGAGGAGCATGGAAGAGAAGAACAACTAGAAGCAGTGGGCGGAGATCGATACTTGAGGGCTCTTTCACGAACTGCAAGGAGCAACAAAAATAGATGTACCCAACTTTTTCGGAACATTGAATCCAGATAAGTTGATTGATTAGGAGAGTTGGAAGAATATTTCAAAATGGAGGAAATTAGATCCGCAAAGAGTCAAGATAGCCCAAAAGAAGTTGAAAGGGCATGTTGCACCATGGTGGAAAGAATTGCAAAGGGATCAGATAGTGAGTGGAGACCCAAGACTAACAAGGTGGAGTCAAATGGTGCTGAAATTGTAAAGAAAATTTATTCCGATGATTATGAAACAAAATTATTCAAGAAGTTGCAAAATCTGAAACAGAAGGATCTGAGTGCATGGAGGAATTCTACAATTTGGTCATTCGTTCAGGAAAGCAAGTAATTGATAAAGAAAAGGTGGCGAGGTACGTAAATGGCTTACGGTTCAACATCCAAGATGAGATGAGCATGATTCAGATTACTACGGCGGTGGAAGCATATCAATATGCATTGAAGGTTGAGTAGAAATTAGCGAGAAGGCAATTAAACTCCAAAAGTTGGGGAAGATTTACAACTGAGAAGGGACAAACGAGCAGTAGCAAGGGGAAGCAGATTGAAGAAGAAATCAAGCCCGCATGGAGTAAAGAAATGAGCCAAACCATAAAAGAGAGAGATATTAGGGAGAGGATGTGGAAGCAACAACAAAGGTTTCCCTAGTAAATGTTTTAAGTGCAATCAGTATGCTGGTCATAAGAGTTGGGAGTGTCCTGAATTTTTATAAGAAGAGCATACAAGGTCATCAAGGAGCAACGCACTGTGCAAGAGGATCAAGAAAGTGTGGGATCACCTCCCCATTGCATTGAGGAACCTGAGTCGGGAGAGTCTGTTGTTCAAAAGGGTGTTGTTGAAGCCACCAACAGGAAGTCAAGAACCAGTTCAGAGAAGAGCTCTCTTTAGAACCAAATGTAAGGCACAAGGTAAGTGCTACAAATTAATTATTGATAGTGGTAGTACAAATAATCTTGTAGCAACGGAGATGGTAGACAAATTAGGCCTTAAGAAAACTAAACATCCTACACCATATAGAGTTTCTTGGTTGTCAAACATACTCTATTGCCTTTACAAGAGACAAAATAGGTGATTCATAGTGGCAATGGTAAAATAATGTTGGTAAATTGGACAAAAATTATGGATGATAGGGAAAAAGAGAAAACTAAACATCCTACACCATATAGAGTTTCTTG
Organism: Thuja plicata; assembly: GCA_018584345.1. Lineage (NCBI taxonomy): Eukaryota > Viridiplantae > Streptophyta > Pinopsida > Cupressales > Cupressaceae > Thuja > Thuja plicata. The sequence continues at coordinate 2,737,417 of MU228349.1, read as the reverse complement.
GTTACAAAAAGGGCACCAATTATTGATTGATGAACATTCCCTTGTTGAATTTCAGATTGGTAGCTACAAGGATAGTGTGTTATGTATGCCTATGGATGTATGCCATGTGTTGCTTGGAAGACCATGGCAATTTGACAAGAAGGCGGAGCATGACGGAAGAGATAACACCTACACTATTGAGAAGAATGATGTCAAACATACTTTGTTGCCTTTACAAGAGACAAAACAAGACATTCATAGTGGCAATGGTAAAATAATGTTGGTAAATTAGACAAATTATGGATGATAGGGAAAAAGAGAAAGCTATAACAGCAACCAAGAAGTGTTTTCTTTGTTCCTCCGAATGTCATAAAGATGTGTATGACTCTGATTTGTGGGTAGGGTAGTCAATAGATGAAGAGGATAACCAGTTTACAACAGACGAGCAAGAGACACATATTGGGACAATGGTAAAGAATGGTCACGTGAAGGGAACAAAAGGCTAAGAAAGTTTCCACTAGCAATGCTTTGTGAGCCATGCTCGCAAACACCCCACTCGGGGAGTTTGATGCAGGAGCATCATGTCTGCTCACAATTTTGGTTTGCTTGTTTCGGTTTGGAAGTTTCTATGAACTCTAGTTTTGTTTCAGTGTGTAGTTCATGTTTCTAGACAATGCAAAGATAGGAAATCAGCCGTCATATGGAAGATATAACGACCACTGTGTGGGAAAGTTAGAAGACTGTTAGTAGGTAATTCAACGAATTATCTTCTACTTGTTCGGTTCATACCGGGAAGATGGATTGCCTTCGGGTGGGGGAAGTTGGGAGAGAGCCACGATATTAACCAGAAGACATAGGGGAAAGAAGGGACGAAGGGGGGAGTCTATGTTGACAAGGATGGTCAACTTATTGTCTTTTTTGAAAGACTGATTAGGAAGAGTTTTCAGCTTGTGAGCAGGGGAAAAAGTTGGGGTCGCTGTTTGTAGTTTCGTGCCACATTTATATTTGTGTGCATCGTTGTTGGTAATTCCTTGCCCACATTCTGCTGAATTAGCATGAGCTAATGAATGGCAGAGATCATCGATTGTTCCTTTTGATTTGGAGATGCCTTTGTGGTTATAAAGAATGACTAATGTTGAATAAAAATTGACTGTTGTGACTATTTGATGTTTTTCTCTGTCTTGGTTCAATCATTATTGCGATTTCTACATGTTCTTTTGGATTTGCTGTTCTGGCTCTGCATTTGAATTTAGTTCCTATCACCTGAAGGATCAGAGAAAGCTTTTACCAAAGTAAGTTAGTATTGTAGAAAAGATTTTGTGCCTCTGTACTCAATCATGTCTTCCAGTAAGAGTTTTTGTTGCCTTTGAGGGCAAAGTTTTTTTTAATTTTTTGTTTGGATTATGGGAAACGTTGCCATCAATCCTCCTGCACATTGTAATGTGGTGTGATGCCACTTAGGTCTTCTTTGTTGTTGAAGTTGAGACGTTGGAGAAATACCTTTTGAATCACGACCTTGGTCCAAATCAAGAAATTGGGATTCGTGTAGGGTTGTGAATAAGGTTACATTATCCCATTGGGATTTATGTAGTATTGGGAATAAGGTTACATTATCTCATTGTTTACCTCCCTAGAAATCAATGCTAATAGTGTCAGTGGCTTAGAGTTTAACAATGAAACAAAAGCAAAACTATTATTGGGCCTATCAATGGATATTGCATTGTGTTTAGTAGCAACAATGTTTAGAGCAATTCTCTCTCTTCTTTATCCCTCTATATTAAATTCTAGGTTGCCAGTTCCGGTTCGGGCTCAAGGGTTTGGGTAGCAGTAGTTATGTTCAAAATACACCACTATATTAATATTCAAATAACATTGCAAAATACACCACCATATTAGTCAAATATTACTCAAACTTGATTGTCATTATATATATTAAAGTTCAAAAATAATAATTTAAGTGTAAATTAGATGATCTATGTTGTAAATTAGAAGGACCACAAATAGTGTGTCATTGGCAATGGCACTACCATTTGCACTAGCACTAGCACTCTCATGCTCACTAGGTGGGTCATAGTCATCATCAACTCCAATTGCAGCAAGGTGGGAAATGGAAGCATCCAACTCAAACGCTCTGGCTCATTGTCCCATTTCTTTGTCTTCCCTTCTTTATGGGCACTTTCTTTGTGTTAACAAGCCGCAAGTTTGAATGCATGAACACCAAGTCCTCTGCGCTTTATTGAGTGGATGGAGGACTATGTGCTCCAATTCCTCTTATTAGATAAAGATGAGCTAGCAACCTATCAGTACAAAATTAGAGAGTTGATATAAAATAAACTCAAAAGATAAAAGATTTTTTTTATAAGTGATAAAATTTTGATTGCAAGAGGTTGTAGGTGCGGGTATGCTTCTCCATGGAAGTACCAACAACTATGAGCATCAACCATATACTTGTCCCGAAGAGCTTTAAGACCACAATCATTTGCGCTTGCAAAACCCATGAACTCAGCCCTCATTGCATCGCGTATGTCACTATCAGCGAAGAGTCTACAAAGTGCAAGAAGATGCCACAAAGTGGTCATTTTGTTCCATCTCTCTAGCATGATTTGGTGTAGTTATTTGAAGAATTTTTCTTCGGGATATTGGTCTTTTGCATTTATGATAAATTCCATCTTCCCAATCATTGAATTGATGCAATAATATACCTCACCCAAACAAGGCTTATACATGTTAGTATAATAGATCATGTTCAATATAGGCTCAGTGAAACAAACGAGATACTCAACATGATCCCACCAAATGTCATCTATTATCATTTTGCTTAACCTTTGCTGCCCTAGTAGTGCTAGATTGCCTCCATATGGTCCAATTAGGGTTGATTACCATGTTAGATAGTGCCTCACGAAACCTCAAAAGTTATCTCAACACAAGTGTGTTGGAGGCAAAACCACAACAACCTATTTCAATTTTTATTTATTTATAAAAATTAAGATTAAAATAAAATAATTTTTTTTATTAAAGTAAAACATATTTATTATTTATTTATTTCTATCACAGCAAGGTGGACCTTGCCTAGGATAAGAATTGACCAATTATTGGATCTTGGGTTGAAATTACTTTTACCTATTGCTTCGGTAATCTGTTACTAACAACCTTTTACCTTCAACAACTCCAGTGTCAGGATTTGCTATTTTTGCCTTGTGACATATGGTGGTTGGTGATGAACATTTAGATCTCTTCGGCATCAGTATAGACCTCTTTGATCCATTCAATTTTGGTGCCAATTTTTTGTAGCATTCGGTTGAGGGAGTGGACAACACTAGGTGTTAAAAACTGTGCTCATGATGTTCCTCAACCAATAACCCAACATCCCTACTATTTTTGGCATTGTCGGTTATAGTATGCACAACATTTCAAGGGCCCACTTTCTCGATGGCTTGGCAAAGAATGTTAGCATTAGATGCACCATCCTTCACCTTTATTTCACAATCCACTACTTTCAATAACATTGTCCCTTTAGGGAACACCGCAATAACATTGATCAATGGGCGATTTCTTACATCTTTCCATCCATCAAATACAATGAACTCTTGTTTCGACCCACAAATCTTTAATAGACTTCAAGGAGTCTACATATTTCACCTCCTTGTCCAATAGGGCAGCACGTATCTTTTCATAACTTGGGCCCTTGTATCTCTTTTGAGCCTCATTAATTGAAAAAACCATTTTTGCCAATACGGTGAATGAACAACATTAAATACCAAATCCATTAGCATAGACACATCTTGCTATGTCTTGATCGACAATCTCTCTAGACTCGATGTGAAATTCCAATCTCCACGGTGCCTTTGATTTCTTATGTGTAGAGGTCGCTGGTTGTTCTTCTGGTATGGATAACAATTGATGGCCCTCTATAGGTTGAAGAATGGGAGGTAATGGAGGGGCCTTTGATCCTTTCCTAGTCTTTAGAAAAGGATGAATTGCAACTTGTTTCCTTGCTGCTTGGTCTGCTTTTGTTTGCTCTACAATATATGCCCTCTGCAAAAAGGCCTTAACCATTTGGGATGCTAGGACAATATTTGATGCCTTGTTGAGGGATGAAGCACAAATGGGCCTTTCACTCGATTGTATGAGATGTTATATTTTCTTTGCAATCACCACAAATCCAAGTGTAACCTCCCCTAACCTAGAAGTTGTACCATTTCAACATATTTCCAAAAGGGAGTGTGAGTCTGTTTTGAAGCGAGGTTGTCTCCCAACGCTAGTAGCGCTTGCCATTTTAATACCTAAGAACACAAGTTCTATAGACCATAAACAACATATTCAAAACAAACCAAAAATAAAAAACTTCAAAGCAAAACTAGAGAGTTCATTTGTAAAAAAAAAGATGTAAGGAAGAAAAAAACCAAAAACCTCAAGAACCTACCTTTGTTTGAAAAAATCTTCCTCTACAATCTCTTTGAGAACAAACCAACACATGCAAATGCATAGGAATAGTCCAACAACCAGCTTGGAGTATTCAATGATCAATCTTCAGCTATCTTCGTGCAATGGCAAGCAAAAATCTAAGTTCAGCAATGGAGCAAAATGTGTTTGTTTCTCATTTATAATAGCAAACATGAGATAGCTTTTGTCTTTAACATGTTTTGTATGGGCAAAATTAGGGTTGGAGGGGCAAATTGCACTTTTTGCAATATAAAAAGAGTTTTAAATAGTCAAAAAACAAATTTATCCTGGGTTTGCCCGCTGATGCATTTTAGAGGGCAAATTCTGCACGAGTTTGGCAGGGCCGGGCTCACAGGTTGTGGCTGGTACCCTACCCGGACCTAGAGCAGACCGGCCCGAGACCCGGGACTTTCTTGCAGCAAACTGGTATCACAGTGAAAAATATAAAATAAGGAATGACCTCTTGACCAATTTAGAATCTCTAATACATTAAATGCAGTTAAATTTAAAGCAATAAATTGGTAATCAATATTTTTATTGGTTAAATTTTAAAGAGTGAAGTGCAATTCATGAAAACAAAAATCAAGGTTGATAGATGGAGGTTTAATGTAGAATTGCAAGCAGGGCCCATTAATAGATGATATAACCATTTTATTAATTCCTTTCCTCACATTAATGTAAGTGGATTGGCCGAGCTTAGTTTACTCTTGATCATGAATTTTACACACGCACACCAAAAAAAACAAAAAAAAGACTTTCACCTACATCATTAACGTATTAGAAATTGTACTAAAGCATGGACTCCAATATTTTACAATTTTTAGTTTTAGGAAGTTAAAAGTGGGAAAGACAACTCAGTACTTTCTTCCCACCTCCTCATAGGGTTTTCACCAGTTTCTTTTATCAAATATCTTACTATGTTTTCTCCTCTTCCAATGCTCTTTTCATTTACTAGCTCTAAAGTTAATGAATAGACCTAGTTAATATGTATGCGTTGGCTTCATAATCACCCTTTGGAAACATAATCCAAAGGATTTAAAAAAACATTTTGTCTATTTTGTAGAGATTTAGCTCCTTATTTTGTACAGATTCAGCTCCTTCTACTCTCTAATCCTCAGATTCTGCTCGTAGAATTACTTTTTTCAAAACTTTGGAAAACTATAATTGTACCTTCCAGAAAATCATTTGGACTAAGATTAAATTTCCTCCACTGTTATCTTGTGTCAAGCTTTAGTCTGTACTGAAACTTGCAACAAGCTCTGAGGTTCAACATTTATGCTCTTTGCAAATTACACTTCTCAACTGTATTTCCCTTCTAAATTTTTTCCCTTTGATTTGACTTTTCCCTTTCTATGAACAGGATGAACTAAAGGGTACGGAGTTTTTTCATTCTTTATAAATAAATATATTTTGTGAACAGTACAAATTCATTGCCTTTCAAACTTTACAAACAAATAAAGTTGAGGTAATGTAGGGGTTTGTTTTGTAATTGTGAGAAGCAGTTGTGGTACTTTTCAAATCTGGGTGCGCCCTTTCTGAATGTTGGGTGAAACGAATTCTAATATGTAATAAAAAAGACATATATATTATATATAGAACATCGAGACATAATATATTGCTTAAACCCCAAATTATCAAAAAAAGATGATTGGGTGTTGGATGGTTTACTACTATAATGTATTGATTGGATTTGTTTTTTTGAAGTGAACTATTTATCACACTCTATTTCTATTCACTCGGGTGTTATCCTTGCACTTGTAGGTGCTATTCCAAGTACAAAAATACTTGTAAAATAAGTTCACGGTCATGGAGAGATCTTTATCTGACTCCTTTTGGTTTCTTCTTATGTTGTTTTTCAGATGGTCAGAGATGGGGAAGAGCCAGAAGAATTTTGGGGGCACTTCAGTAATTGTTGAGGTTGGTTATATGTATTGAAAGTTTATAAGGAAGCTGCATAATTCAGAGAAATTAGGATCTTGTACAAGTAAATGTTTATTTAGTTGGTTTGGATGTTGCCTACAGCCATCTTTCTCATAAGGTACATTCGATTGCAGTTTAAATTTGTTTGTTAATAATTCTCTTTTAATTTCTCCCTCGGAATGGTGCATGTGAAATCACATTATCTGAAGTCTTTTCTGCTTTAGTCGGAAAGATTGAATCATGCTATGGTCTTTGGTGATGCTAAATTTTTTCATATTAACTAAATTTTCTTTCATTCATGGCAGTAACTCATTCACCAGGAGGTAATAATTGTCCATAAGATGCAGTCTACCACAACTGCTTGTCTAAAGGAGTGGTCATCAATGTGGTCTTACCAGAAGGCTTTGTATTTTTGGTGAGTTGTTTTACTGTGTAAGACGATAATTGATCACCCACTCATTACACTCTACAATTTTTGTCATAGTACATTAGTTCTAGCTGACAACTTGGGTGATCATTGTAATCAGTGTCTCATCTTAAGCTAGATTACAACCAGATGGATTAAAGTTTCTCGTTTATTTATTTTTACTTCAATCAAGATATTTGTTCAGAGCTTCATGGTTTGCCTAAGGCAATTGAAACAAGAGAGGTTTTTTCAAGAGCGTCCTTTGTTTCTTCTGCCTGATTTCATCATCAGTCAAACTAAATACCAAAGAAGGAAATTTTGGTTGATAACAAGGGGCGCCTTATATTTTTCTTCAAATTGTTTTGCTCTTGATATTCAAGAGTACAGGAAGCAAGTGACTTCAAAACAATTGAAACTGAAATTTGAATTGTATCATCTGTTTCATTTAGCTTCATTAGCTTCTTGTTTGAAACAAACCGAGTTTAGTATTCTACGTTAGTTATGCTGTTAAAATCTACAGCCACCTTTGACTCCCAAAAAGAGTTTTTTTGCAGAAAACAATGTCAAAATCGTATGAATCAAACAACAGGTTTATTAAATGTAAATATTTGAAACTTTTCTGCAGTCACTCAGAACTGTGCAGTTGGTGGTTTTGTTATTTTGCTAGTTGCTTAAATTGCTGAATGAGTTACAAGGCAAATATGGAGAATCGATTGATGATTGGAAGCATAGTGTTTGTTTCCTCTATCCTGCATGTTAGGAAATACTTTTTACCTTTTTAAGCAGAAGATTTGATAGTAATATAATTTTGGATTCCTACTACAGACTGAAGACCGCATTGTATGAAGAGAATTTTTGCAATTGGCTTGAAATTAGTGGTCTTTAAATATGTCCTTTCATAATATATTTTGTTGGAGTCTTTATATACTATAGTTCAAATGTAGGGATTGCTAGACTTTGTTCCCTGGTTCTTTACACATTAGTGATATATGGAGCAATATTAATGCATAATAGAAAGAGGAAACATGGCATTGATATTAAAGACTGAACTTTCTAGATGTATATTTGTATTGGGTATGTCGACCCAATTATTTTTGGTGATTTTTTTTTTGTGCCTTCGAATGTCTTTCAAATCCTCTCGCAATTTTTCCACTCTTTTTAAACGCCATTTTTTGGTAGAGAATATGAAGAGGTACGGTGCCTTTAGAGTAGTTTCCTTTTCATCATAACTCTCCTATCATGTTTGTTTGAAATAATTTGATAATCTTTACACCTTTCGTGTCATTCAAGTTTATATTGTTGAGAGTATTTTGCGACACTCACCAACACAAATTAAAATTCCAAGTATTCTATTCTCTCTTGAACAAGGAAATCCTAAATGCTAAACAATATGATGATGTGTGATCAAATAAGGCGACCCCAAGGTTTACATTGTGAACTAGCGACTTTGTCTTGGATATAACTCAATGAATTGATGTGATATTGCTAGTAACACACAAAGGTACTTATGCTATTCTTCCTGGATTTGTCAATCTTTTCTCTCAAAGCAGCTGGAACTTGAATACTAACTGATTTGGATTTTAAATAAAAGACAAAAACGGGTAAAGGGTTTATGGAATCTAAGCTATGCCGGTCTAATCTCTAAGGACAATAATAACAATGGATAATGCTTGGATATTAGAATTCCTTAAACCTAGCTTTGCTTTGCTATGAGGAAACAACTACACAAAACTGACGCAATTGTAAAAATTCATGCAAATACCCTATACTTGGGGCAATCCAAATGAACACCCACAATCGAACCAATGCTTAAATGGGTTCAGACTAAACATACATTGCAATTTGCGATCAACAAACTACAAATGGTTGAACCAAGGAATTCACCACATATCGCCACACTTCTCCATTAAAATCAATGAGCTTTGACTAAACTTCAAGAAGTAGAAACCATGCAATTGCTGAAATAACACACAAAGATCCACCATATCTTCAATGAAAATTGTATATTGACTTCAACATACTCTTGGCAACAATTTCTAGTCTCCTACTGCTACTACTATAAATCTTCTAATGACTCGTGTCCTTACAAATGAGAAGGTCAATCTTACACAGACCTCTCAATTACAAATGAAGGGCCTAGATTGATTCTAAATCAAGGGCCAATATAATTCAATTGAAACCCTAATTGGGGTAGTCAGAACTACCACCTAAAAACATTTATTATCATCCAGTGAGGACATTACAAATCTTTAGGTACATATCCTGTTAAGGATGAACCAATGGTAAAATTGATTGTAGTACATTAAATGCCTTCCACATGTGCACTTGTGAATGAGTCAGGTTGGATGAGCTTGGACATGTCGACTTGGACATCTTCGATTTGTTGAAGATGAGTGTGTGCCACCTCAACATGTATAGTTCTCAAAGGTTTTTTTTTTTCATCTTTGTTTCAACTCCACTTCATCATCATAAAGAAGTCTCTGCATCTCTAGCAATATCTCTTGATACTCAACATCATTCAGGTTTCAATTGATTGTGATGGTTCATATTCCCAAACTGCTTCATCTTCATAAATGTTCTTCTTCCTTGGAATTATTGGTCATCTTCGTATAATCCTTGTTTTGGAATTTTTCTCCTTGGATATTTTCTTGTCTTGATCTTCTTGTAGTCATTGAGCAATCCTCATGTTGATCTTGGATTCTCAAGGGAAATCCAAGATTACGATAGCATTCTTCATTTATTCGTTTCCTTAGACATCTTGATTTTGTCTTTACACTTCATTTCATCTTTTGCTATCATCTTCTTTTCATCATCTTGGAATCTTTCATGATGTTCTTGGCCTTGATGCCTTTTGATCTTCTTGTCATTGCAAAATTCTCCATTTGCAATGTTGATTCTTTCTTCTTCTGCATCTTAAACTGTTCCTTTCCTTTGCATTGTTGATGAATCCTCCATGTTGTAATTGTATTGTTGAATCCTTTTTCGTCTGTCTCCTCATATGACTTAACTTCTTCATGTTGTTGGGGTATCTTCTTCCTTGTTCACCATCATCCTCCATGCAATCATTTCTGCAAAAGAAAAAGGGCACCTTGTATCAAATGTTGAAATTTGAACCAGAATATAAAATTGCAATAATTAAAATGCAAAAACACAAAATAACACTTAGCACTCTAGGCTTTATCCTGGGAAAAACCCTCCTCTTGAGGGAAACAATCAGCCTGCAAAAGGTGATTCCTTTATTCAGATCTTCAAACACATTACAGAATACCTTAAATATAATTGATGTCTTCAACCAGACAATCAATAAGTCTTCCTTGTAATTTTGGCAAATGATTCACAGCCTTATTATAAAACAAATGTCTCACAACTGAATCAACCAAATAGGATTCACAGAAATATGCAACGATCACACACTTAATCGTAAAAACAAAACAATACAGAAATATAGATATATAAGTCTGCACTTTTGGTGCGGTAATCTCTGAATGAAAAATACTGAAGAATGCCTTTTAGCAACAGCAGCAATCCCGTGAGCCAACACCTGCCATGATAAAACTGAATACAATACCAAAGAAGACATAACACTATAGTCGCATGAAGAGTCAAAGAAATGTCCTCCGACGAACGTTACAGAATGACATGTCAGCATAATACGAACCGACGTCTTCATTAAGAATACCGTCATTAACTTGAGAACCGTTGACTTCAATTAAGGACATTACTTGACTGTAAATTCTGCCAGCAACGCAAGGATACTCGCATAAAGCCAAAATGGAACAGTCAGCAAATGCAAGACATGAGATTGGTGCCAAATCAGCCCATGCAAAGAACACGGATACAGGTATGCAAAAACCTCCAAGTGCCATAAGACTTGACAGCTGGAAGGAACAGAACACACAAGAAGTGAAGGAAGACTGATGAAAGAGACCATCTACAGCTCGACTCCAGCAGAGATGAAGACGACACCATCACTAAGAAAATAAGAATCAACACTGAATAGGAGTCTATCGGCAATCAACAGAGGTAAGAAGATCTCTCTCGCAGCTACATAATTCAACATCAAAGTCATGAATAATAAAATGCAAGTTCAGTTTTAAAGAACCTAAAACAATTTTCATGACACTTCAATTCTGGAAAGTGATCTTGACTTGGAATTCTAATTGGATTTGAAATTTGAATTTGGATTAGGACATTTAGGACTTAGACGTGGAGATTTAAAAATCTGATTGTTTGTCCTGTAGGGTAACAGGAACTATTGCATACAGATAGGAAAGTAAAGCATAACACATAATAATAAATATAGAGAGAACTTAACAATATTTCATTACTTCCTTGATTACCAAGTACAATATTATGCCAACAACAGGATGTCTCTTCTATCGAGAGAGTACATACATATAAGGACCGAGGGGATGCAAGGTGAACTGTCGCACCCGTGTAACTGTCTATCCCTCAGTTTTGTCACTTATTCTAACTACCCAGGTCCCATGTTTCTCGAAAACATCATCCTCCCCAAAAGAACAGTCGTCTCCGATGACTTTCAAAATGGAGATAATGTAGACAACTAAACAGAACAAAATCATGATTGAGAAGAAGGGGGCGGAGGGAGCATCCTCAAAGAGGCTGACTGTAGGGCTGAAGAATCCAACCGAGCGCGTAGCTCATAGACCTACTGTGTCCTCCCCTGTAAGTCCCACTCCGCCACCATTCGATCCTCTAAAGCTGTTTTCACCATCATGGTTGCCTCCAGGAGCTCTTTCTCCTTTATTTTAGATTCCTCCCAAGCCTGTTTGAGACTAAGATGCAGGGCATGCCTTTCTTCACCAACCTCCACCATCTGTTGCTCATAAAAGGATTTCTCCTCAGCTAACCAAGCCTCCAAAGCTACTCTCTCTGTCCGAACAACCTCCAACTGAGCCACCATCGTGACCCTCTCTGCGGCCCAAGCTACCTACTGGCTAGCCAACTCCTGTGTACGATGAGCCAAATCTCCCTCGACTGCTCCCAACCGGGTGGCCATCTCCTTCCGAGCTGTCTCTGCGGCCTGTGTACGATGAGCCAAATCTCCCTCGACTGCTCCCAACCGGGTGGCCATCTCCTCCCGAGCTGTCTGTGCGGCCACCCAAGCAGTCTCATGTCCTATGAAAATATGCTCCATACGCCTCAGGGTGTAATAGCCCTACTTGAAGGCCTGCTCTAATTGTCAGACAAGAGCCTCCACTCTACTCTCTACTACTGGCTCATCAACTGCCCAGTCGTTCAACATCTCCACTGTCTTGACGGTGGGCTATCCACCTGCCTCAAAATAGGCTGCAAAGGCTGTGGGGCAAACAATCCGTTCAAAGGACAGTAACCGCTCCAAATCGTCAGCTACACTCTCCAGAGCCCGAGACTGTGTGAAAGCCACTACTTGACAGCCTCAGACAACCATGTCTGCTAAGTAGGCCTCAACGTCCTCCCTGACAGGCTCCCTCAACGGTGCGATGAACTTAGCATGCCCAGGCAACCCCATGGGGTCTACTGTACTCACGTTGGCCAAGTGCACGACTCTCCTCTACCACCATCGCACGACCCTCCTTTGCCAAGTGCTCAGTGTGACCCCTGCAGGTGAGGCCGCTGCATCCAAGTCAATCACCTCCGAGAGCACATCTCGTCGGGGAGGGAGAATTGCCGCTCCAATTGGTGGTAAGGGTGTCATCTGGAAGCGCCGACTCATACAACTGCTCATAGCTTTAATGAAAGAAGGATCAATGACAGGTGGGGAGTCATCCAATAGTCGAGCATCGATGGTGACCACTGCATCGGTCCCAACCACCTCCAAATGAACCTGGCCCTCTAGAGGCTCCGCCTAACCAGTCTGCTCCATCTCACCTCCAGGCACACTGTCACCATCCAACCCCTCCGACTCATCCACCACCTTTGCCACTGTGACCGCCGATGGTCCTACTGCTATTTCCATCGAAGGGAATGCCTCTACCTCTGGTACTGCTGGGGTCACTGTCATTGGCTGCTGCGACTGCCCGAACCCAGGGATGGATGGGACACATAGTTGTGGGGGTCAAGTGTGCCGTAGCTGACAATATCAACCGGGTAAACAAAACCTGTGTGGGCGCGGGTGTAGGTAGAGAGGTGGTTGTGACCACCTCCATAGGATCATCCTCAGCTGTGTGATTACCCCCCTCGTCTGAGTCACTGCTCACAGATGTCGCCTCTCGGCTACTCTGTCAATGCCCTCTGACTCGGACCCCGAAACCACTTGCCTCCGTTGCTTCTATCTTGGAAGCACTTTTTGACTTGTTGGCATGTCCAAGTGTCTCTAGCACATAATGGGTGGCTCGCCAGGCGTCAAGGGACTAGGTTTCACCTCCAGTCGGTCGGCTGGAATCTCTGTGTGTGTGGCATTTAAAAACATGCCAATGGCATAGTGTGGCATATAAAATGTCTTATGCTTGCAGGGTCATGAATTCGTGCATTCGCTTCGCCAACAACGTAGCCCAATCATATACTGTACCATTCATCAACACAATTTGCGGAAGGGCGGTATCAGAAGCACGACTTGACCCCATAAGTCTACTTTTTACCACATCCATAATACAATGCCAATGCCCCTCTGCAATAAATGACTTCTTCATCCCCCGTCCTTTTGATGCCTTCACCATTGAATCAAGCTCTGCAGGTGTGAGGCGTTTGGATACCAGGTTAATCCAATACTCCTTTGTTTCCCTCAGCATCTTCCTTGCCTTTATATCAATCTTGCTTCCATTGCGTCCTAGTATGTCAAACACCTGTGTAAATTCTGTCGCTGTGAAGGCAACCCTCACATCCCGCCCAAGGTAGGATAATGTGCTCACCCGAGAATGGTTGTCAAAGGTCGCAATCATAGTTCACAGGGCACCTTCATAGTCCTTGATGCAAAATAGGGGCATCTGGATTGCCCATTGTACTTGCGCAGTCCTCAAACTTCTCTTTACCAAATCACTGTTGGTTGTATCTATGCGCCCTGCAACTTTTACTCCCAAGGGTAACACTTGGGCGTTTTTATCCATGCTCTTGCTTGAGCCACTTGTCTGTGTCTGCAACTTGCTTTCCAATTCCTCTTGCCTGCTGAATCCATAACCGTCTTCTTGTCTTTTTGTTGCACTCCAATAACTGTCAATTAATAACTGTCAAACATGAGAATTTTGCAACCCCTCTGTACCCCTCAACTATTCTCTTCACCGCGGATGTCTTCTTTCCCCTCTGCTTCTCTGTGCGGCTGCCTTCATTCTTCCTCAGCGGCTGTTGTATGGGTTTGTTTTACATTTGGCAGCCGCGACTTTGTTTTGTTGGGTGAATGGGGCGGCGATTTTATTTTGTTTTTGACAGCTACGGATTTTACCTATTTTATTACCTCCAAATGGAGGTTGTGGTCCCACCGTACGATTTCTCTTTTTTTTTTGTAACAATTTTTTTTTTTAAATTTTTATTATCAGAGTTACTTACGTCTGGCTAGGCCTACCGACGTGAACCGGGTCATCCCTCCATCACCTTTCCCGGTATGGCTTCAACTTGGACCCGTTTACTGCATTGGGGACTTCATTTTTGTCGAGCGGCCATAATTTAATTGACCCATTGTCACCCACCACCCTAGCCATTTCACTTCAAATTTTCCTGGTTTGATCTCGTTATTCCCATTGTATTTTAATCCTAGTTGTCCCGGAGTGAAGTGGACGCTCTTGAGATGTTTGTCATGCTAGGCCTTCTGCCTCAATTGTGCAACCTCCGTAGCCCACTGTGCCATCATCCGATACTCATCAAGCATGTTTAAATTGTACAATCTCTCCCGAAGGCTCTCCATATCTCCCAACCTATTCTCGATGGCGATTCTTAAATTGACCACCTTAAACTCCATTGGAACAACTGCTTCTTGCCCATACATCAACTGGAAGGGTGTCTGTCCGGTTACCTTGTATGTTCGATAAGCCCACAACACGGAGGGTAACTTTTCTTCCCAGTCCTCCTGCTCCACCCCACAGGACTTATAAATCACAGACACAAGTATCTTGTTGGTGGCCTCTACCTGACCATTGGCTCGAGGGTAATATGGGCTAGACAAAGAATGTAAGATTTTGAATTCGTTGTCAACAGTCGGATGACATGATTGATGAAGTGACCTCTGTCACCAGTCAATTGGATGGGAATTCCCTACCTTGTTATGATGTGCTCGTATATGAATCTGGTCGTCCTCAAGGCCGAGTAGTCCGGCAGGACCCGTGCCTCTGCCCACTTGGTCATGTACTCCATGGCCACCACAATGCACTGGCACCTTTGAGCCCTACTTACCTTGAGAGGTCCGATAAAGTCCAGGCCCCATTGTTTAAAGAGTTCCTGTGCATGGGAGGGGTTGAGAGGCTTGAAGTCTCTCTTCAAGGGTTTCTCGGCCCTTTGGCAGGTGTCGTAGCTCGTGACCCATTCTCGGGCGTCATTGTGTAGTGTGGTTCACCACAGACCTGCCAGTAGGACCTTTCGTGCAGTTGTTTCCGGTCCCATGTGACCCCCTACTGGTCCTTCATGTGCTTCCCTTAGTACGCTTTGAACTTCTTCCTCCATGACACACCTTCGAAGCACCTGTTTAGGTCCCATTTGATACAACAGTCCATTTATTAACTGGAAGGTTCTACTCAGCACCAGTTTTCTTCATTCGTCAAGCGACATATCCTTCAGAAACTGCGATGTTGAGAGGTACTCCCCTATACTTGTGTACCACATCGACAAGATGGCAATGTGGAATAGATGTGCATCAGGGAAATCGTCATTGACCCCCTCGGGTGGTTCCCCGGACTTGAGTCGAGAGAGATGGTCCGCGATCACGTGGCTCTTCCCTGGCCGCACAATGATCGTGATTGTGAACTCCTGCAACAACCATCTGCTTGCTTTGCCTTGAATGATGAGCTTATTGACCAGTACATTTATGCTTGGAGGTCCACAAAAAACGTGAACGGTGTTGCCAAGAGGTAATGCCTGAACTTCTGTACGACATACACCATCCTGAGGGCTTCCCGCTCTATGGTGCTATAGTTTATCTTTGCCTTCGACAACAATCTACTAGCAAAATAGATGGGGTGATCCAGACCGTGGTCGCCAACCTGGGCAAGGGTTGCACCAATTGCGAAGTTCAAGGCATCCACATGAATGTGGAACTCCTTATCCCAATTAGGATACACAAAGATTGGTGCTCCGACTAGCCTTGTCTTTAGTTCCCCGAATGAAGTATCCTGCTCCGTCATCCACACATAGGGTTCCCCCTTCCAGGTCAGCCTATCGAGGGGATAAGAGACTTGTGCGAAGTTCTTTATGAATCGCTTATAATAGCCGATGTGCCCTAAAAATGACTTTACTCTTGTCACGTCCGTGGGGTCTCCATTTCTACGATTATTCGGACCTTGTCGGGGCCAGTTTTTAACTCAGTCCTACAAACAATATGGCCCAAGAGTTTCCCCTGTGGGACCATAAACCTGCACTTTTTCGGGTTGAGTGCCAACCTTGCTCGACGACACCTCTCGATGCACTCCCAAAGTGCTACCAAGTGCGTGTCGTGCCTGCTGAAACATTTTGTCGAAGATGTGGAGGATTATTCTTTGAAACGTTGCTGGTGCATTGCATAGACCGAAGGGCATCAAGTTATATGCGTACACTCCATCCTCGACCATGAACGTCGTTTTCAATTTATCCTCTTCTGCGATAGATATTTGGTTATACCCGGAGAATCCATCCATAAACAAGTACATCTCATGACCCGCAACCTTTTCGAGGATTGTATTTGTAAACGGAATGGGGAAGGGGTCTTTTATGGTGACTGTATTGAGGCATCGTAAGTCGACGCAAATCCTTATTTGGTTTGCCTCTTTCTTTAGTAATATCACTATCGGAGATACCCATTCACTTGTCTGCACCCTAAAAATAATTCCTGCCTCAAGCATCCGCTGGATTTCCTCATCCGCACTTGCTGCATAGTTCTTGTTCATCCTGTACGGTCTTTTCTGCACGGGTACCGCTCCTAGTACTAAGGGGATGCGGTGTACACAACTCCGGTGGCACACCCGTGAGGTCTTTGTAAGTCCATGCAAATACATCCTTGTATTCCATATAGATTTTAAATGCAGTGGTCTTAAGCATGGGATTCCAATCATCCCCTACTAGTATATTACGTGGATTTTCTTCATCCCCGAGGTTGGTTGCTTGCAAGGATGGTTCTTCATACTCGATTGGTTTCCTTGCATCAAATTGGTGGGCTAGAATGTCGTTTATGTGGGCCTCCCCTTCCTTGTACTCCTTGTATTCCGGCGGGAACACTTCTTTCTCCAACCCTTGTTCCACTTCTTCCACCCCTAGCATGTAAGTATGAAAGAGTTCGTAGTCTTCCATTTGCCAATGGAAGAGTACACTCATTAACTTGTGTCATCCTCTGAACATTCTCCCAGTTCTAGGACACCTTCATCATTAGGCTCTATTCGATCCTTTCCATCATCCACTCGGCCACATTCTCCGTTTGACTCCGATTCCGAAGAAGATGCAATCTCCTCACTCACCATTTGGGTACGAAGGCCGATGATGAACTTCCGCCCTCCGCTTTCCATGGAAAGAGTGTTCTTCCATTAATGATTGACCTTCGCCGTCACTAACCATCACCTACCCAGGATGACGTCATACCCTTTCTTCTTCAGTGGAATCACAACAAAGTCCAGCACAAATTGTTGCGTTCCTATGGTAACTTGTTGGGCCATTAGTGTCCCGAGGGGTTTGATTCCGTGTTGGTTGGTACCTAGTAAATTGAAGGTCGGGGGCCACAAGGTAGGCTTCCTGAGTTGCTTCCAAGTTTCCTCAGGGAGGACAGTCACCCCAGACCCTCCATCCACAATGGTGTTCCTCAGGATCGTGTGCCCAGGATACCTGTTTCCACAACCGCGGGGTATCAGCCATTATTCACTGCTAGCAACATAGGATCCATTGCCGACCCGCCAGGTACTTGCTGTTCAATGTCTTCTTGTGCGGTGGTGCCAGGTTGTAGGGAGATGGTATTCAATAGTGCTATCCTCAATTGAGGCATGGTCTGGAGGAGGTCTTGGATTTTGACTGGTAACCCCATTCGTAACATATGCCATACTATATTATTTTCTGCTTCTCTCCGCCCGGAAGTGCTAGCCTTGTCATGTGTATCCTTTCGTGCCTTAATTGCTTTCTCAATCTCCTCTCTAGCCTCTCGTACCCTTTGTTTCTGCGTACGGGGATCACGGTACCAGGCCTGTTTTGCTTGGCCCTGAGTGATAGCAGACACCTTTTCTTCCTCGATGTTGAGGTAGTTCACACCAAGTTTAGGACAGTTAGCATCCTCATGATCTCCAGGGCTGCACCATCGACACAACTTCATATTGTATCTGGCTCCGATTACTATTGTCGTTATTTCCTCTCCCTCTGCGTCGATTATTTCGGAACCCGCTGGATGATGCATTATTGTTTGTTTGTTGTGCGGTGTTTACCGCCCTAGAGGTAGACGGTTGTTCCTGTGTAAAGAGTACTTGTTGGCCCCTCGTCTTCATGTTGCAGAATGATTTTCTCTGGCATGAATCCTTCCTGTGCCCGTTCTCCTTACACCGTGCACCACAGTTCTCCTTCATCACTTCGTCCCGCGTTCCCCTTCATTGATTTAAATTCCTTCATCATTCTTTCCATATCCTTTTGAAGAGCCTGTACTTTCTTGTTGGACTTGTCGTCGCTGCTGCTTTCTCCGGATTCATCACTTTTTGATGAGGACTTACTCTTCTTCTTCTTGGAAGTTTTGTCTTCACTTTCTAGATTCATGGCTCTACCGTATGCGTCTGCGTACGACATGGGCGATACTATCTTCATCTTCTTCTTGAGGGAATGTTTTAATCCCTCTACAAACCATCTCTTTTTCAATTTGTCAGCTGGCCGAGCCTCCATCTTCCCGAGCAGCTCTTTAAGCCTTTGATTGTACACTCGTACTGTTTCCTTCTTTCCTTGTTTGGCACTGTAGATTTCAGCAACTATTTCGTTGTCGTCCCAAAGCAATCGAAACTCAACCTGAAATTCCTTCCTGAGGTTATCCCATGTGTTTATTGTTGCTTTATCCATGTCGGAGTACCAATCAATGGCAATTCCTCGTAGGGTCGCTGGAAATTGTTGGACCCATTCGTCCTTGTTCACGACTCCGTTCGCTGTCCAAATGGTTTCGCAGGTCCGACAGTGCCTTACAGGATCTTCCTTCCCGTTGCCATTAAATTTTGATAGTTTTTGTTTTTGTGACATCGTTGGTCTCTTCGCCGCTATTGTTGGATGTTGTCCCCTTCCAGATGGATTAGAACCAGGATGTATTTGATTGTCGTGCCCCTGTGCCCCTCCAACACTCTTGGCAGCCCCGGTGTCCTCTCCCTCCTTGGTCTCTTCCTCCCTTTGTTGGGTCTCCCTAAACTCTGTGCGCGGTGTGAGTGATAGATCCCTCAACCAATGTCGGGTCTCTTCAAGAAGATCCAATCGTTGTTGTCTCCTCCATTAGATCCTCCCTACAACTTCTCTGTCGATCACCGTCAATCTGATTGTCTTCACCTTTGTCGAGTTGCTCTTCCGCCAGTTGCCTAAACCTCCATCTCCTTTCAGCCTGTTGCTCAAGGATCAAGGCTCTCTGAGCGGCTTCACACTCCTCTACGTATTCTCTTCTATTTTTATCTTTATTTAACAGATTGGGCACTAATTCTTGCAACAAAACATCATTTATTGAAATAAACACTTTTGTATTAATTCATCCCTCGTATACAATGTATGATAGTAATCTGGCATTATTACAATTTAAAGTGTCTTCTTTATTCTTTATTCTTCTCCCGAAGGTTCAAGGTTCAGTGATTGTTTCCCCTTCGCCGAGCCCCATCACGTTCTTCTGCCTCCTGGCAGTTATTTTCTTCAAAGTTGCGGAGGATCTGCTGGCAGCGTTGCTCTCGCCAATTTCCTCCCATCGATTCCTTTGGGTGAGGGATGTCTACGCCAGTAAATGAGGGAGACGGTTCAACAATCGGTTGACGGGAGGACTTACTTCGAGAGCTGTCCAAACTGCACCCTCTGGTACTTTCGCTTCGATGGCCTCTCTCCGTACGTAATTCTCAATTGCCGCGCGAAATAAAATTATGAAGTTTGACATCAAAGTATCTTCGCCCTCGTACAATTCCATCCTCCCATCGTCATCCCTTTGAGTGCTATTGTCAAAGGGTTAGCCCATTTATCCCTCGTACGCCATTAAATAGCCTGTCGCTCCTGAGTTTGTTTAGGCAACGAGGCCAAATCTTTGCCCCGTAGGGTAACAGGACCTTTGCATACAGACAGGAAAGTAAAGCATAACACAGAATATAGAGAGAACTTAACAGTATTTCATTACTTCTTTGATTACCAAGTATAATATTATGCCAACAATAGGATATCTCTTCTATCGAGAGAGTACATACATATAAGGACCGAGGGGATGCGAGGCGAACCGTCGCACCCATGTAACTGTCTATCCCTCGGTTATGTCACTTATTCTAACTACCCATGTTTCACGACAACACTGATTCCCTTTGGCCCTTAATGATCTGGGAATTGACTTGGTAATGTTGAAATGCTTGTTTGTAAATTCGCTCCCCAATGTGACTTTGATTTCTTGCATCCGTTTCTGATTGTCGCTTCCTCTATGCTGGAAAATCGCACTAATTTCTGATTTTCGTCCTTGAATTGGATTGAAGTTGCCTTGATTCTTGAAATTTTCGCCTTGGTTTCACACCTCAGATCTTTTAATTCTGATTTTCACCCTTATATCTGCTGGAAATAGTTTCAATTCTGATCTGATTTCGATTCTTCTCTTCCTCAAATTCGCACTTAATTCTGGAATTCATCATGTTAATGTAGATTCTTTCTTCAATCTGCTTGGATCAGATTTGATTTTGTTCCAATTCACCTTCCAATCAGCCTTTTTCTTGTTGGGCATTCGCTCTGATCTGCCTTTTATTTTCCCTTGGGTGACTGAATTTGTACTTAAACTTGATTCTGATCTGAAAGATTTGCTTGGAATCTGATTACATTTGATGTGAAATTTGCCTTAAAGCTGATAGTTAGCCTTCATTCTGCTTGTATTTGCTTTGATTGTATTTGAAATAACATCTTTTGTCATCATACATATGCGATTATCAGGAAAGGGTGCGACCTAATCAATTCAAGGAGGGGCCGACCTAAGGATTTTTTCATTTTCGAATTTTATGTAATCCACTCATATAGGCCACGATTTCACACTTAAGCTGGACTGTAGGGTGCAAATGCTTGTTATAGCCGGAGTCTTGGGAACAAATTCATGCTAATTCAAGAGTTCCTAATTTTGTTTAAGGATTTCCATTTTGGTTCTTAGAATTCCTTCATGATAAATTGCCCTCGACAACATTGTTCCTTGAAATTTTTAGATGTTCCTCACTTCAACCTTGGAATTTCTATCATTTTTCCTATATTTGTTCCTCATTTTTGTTCCACTCTTATCTTCAAAATTTTACCATCATCTCGCACAAGGATTTTCATAGTTGGATTTTTGTTCTTCAATCTTGGAATTCCTTGTTTCTCATCGACTTTCAACACTTAGGATTTTGAACTTTATTTTTCTTCCAGGGTGGAAATTTCATCTTCTCAAGGACACATTCACTTCATAAGTTAGGAAATTTCACATGGAGAGGGACTAGCAGGTTGGAATTTTCCCTTTGACAAGGATTCTATCACTTAAATTGTGGACTTTACTTCCCCAATTAAGGATTTTTCAATTCTCACTTTGAAATTCCTTATCCTACTAAGGACAACTTTGAAATTCCTTATTTTTATAGGGACTTTGAGGTGTCACGGATTTTCATCTTTTGATCATCACCTCAACTTATGTAAGGATTGAAGGGGAAATTTGACCTAGAGGAAATTCAAACCCAGATTTTACGATTGGGACTCAATCCTTGGAAAATTCTTCATTCCAAACCTCAACCTAGGAACTCTTGACTCGACTCACCCATTCCTTAAGAGCTAGGAGACTAAGAAACCCAAAAAATGTTGCCAAACTAAGGACAACTAAGCTCAACACTAACTTAGAAAATGGAAAAAAGAGGGGGTCCCAATTTGCAATGGGGTGTGTGTGTTTACAGCACAACACATATGATACTTCTCTTTGTTATGTTTACTTCTCCTTAGTACTGTTGTATTTAGTTGCATTACTTAGCTAACTTTCTTTGTATGAGTATCTACTATTCTAA
The DNA here is from genome assembly GCA_018584345.1 of Thuja plicata. Lineage (NCBI taxonomy): Eukaryota > Viridiplantae > Streptophyta > Pinopsida > Cupressales > Cupressaceae > Thuja > Thuja plicata. The sequence continues at coordinate 2,715,373 of MU228349.1, read as the reverse complement.
AGGTTGGTTAGAATCTCAAAAATAATATCCTCGTTCTCATTGTGGCTGCATGCATACATTATAGAGTATGGATGTTCATTTTTGTTAGCTTCATGTGCAAGCGTTCGTATGTAATAATGAAAATCATGCCAACTGCGAGTAGCACTTTTGTGCCCTTCTCGCCCCTTCAATATTTGTCATTTGAATTTGGAGTCTCCTTGTAATGTTACAGAAGTATATCCTTTACCATTTTATAACAAGCTCATGTGAAGCTGACATAGTCACACCATGAAACTCAGGTTGACAAACCTTTTTCTTGGCCTTTACCCATGCCTCCTAATGACTATGATAAATATAATAGCATTGCACCTTGCATTGTTCTTGGTATCTAGATATTGTAGCTTTCACGGCTTGATATATCAGTACTGTTGGTTCGTATCTTTCCACATCCTCCTTCAAATGGATAACTCTGTTTTAGCCACATCTCCAAATGGTTTCTTATAACATTGCACTTGGTATATTACATGCTATAGTTCCTCCAATTTAGTTGCCCATCTAACTCTTTTTTTGGTATTTCTCTTATTGGTAGTGGAGATCCTCAAATTTATTTCTTGGTATCGCTGATATCACAGATTGCGTACTTCTGACCACTTTATAGTTTGTCTAATTTAGTTGTCCAATTCCATTCTCCTTGTATTTCTCTTATAAGCAGTAGGGATCCTGCAATTTAGTTCTTGCTATTAGAATTATCGTATGCTGAATAGTTCTAGCCATTTTAGGGTTTCTCCTATTTAGTTATGCACTTCCATCCTCTTGGTATTTCTCTCATCCACACTATAGATCCTTTGATCAAGTCTTGCCATCATTTGTATTGTACTTTTCCTTAGATATCCATCTCCATCATCTTGATATTTGTGTTATCTGCATTAGAGATCCTTTAATTTAATTCTTGCTGTTATTAATGTTTCCCCCTCCATGGTTCTTGCCACTATACTGTTCAGTTTAGTTGTCCAACTCTTCTCTCCAATTTAGTTTTTTCTGTTGCAATAACACCTGGCAGAGTTCTTTCTATTTTTACAATGTATTCAATTTAATTCTCCAATTCCATACACTTTGTATTTCTCTTATTAGCAGCAGGTATCTTTCAAATAATTTCTTGGAATTAGTGGTGCAACACTTTGCATAGCTCTGATCATTTTACAGTTTGTAAAATTTAGATTTGGCTTCCGTATCCTTTCAGTACTTCACTTGTACTCTGTAGAGACCCTCCAATTAATTCTATGCCTAAGTCGCCAGTCCTGGTACAACGATGGTTATTGGTGTGTGTGTGTGTATAAACTGTAATTCTCAATAGTCAACAGAACTATAAATGACCTGCAGGCTTGAATTTTCACAGTTTACAACAATATAAATGCAGTACAAAGAAAATGTCAAAAATTCATATAATTTCCACATCCAACATCCTTTTTATCATTGAATCAACACTTTAAGCATAGAAAGGATTTATCCATTATGGTCTGTTGGCTCTCTTTCTGACTGGTCATCCTCCCAAAACTGATTTATGAGGAAGGCAACAATTAGAAGGATGTAAAAACATATTACACTTCCTTTTTAGTTCAAAATGAAACATATTGACATTAATCCATAGTAGGATGTAGAGTAAACATAAGATCAGAAAGTGGAAACACTAGTGATCTTGTAATACAGTGCTCTGCACATCTCCAAATAAATGTACAGTGGTTCATGGAAATCTGCTGCAAAGATTAGATGGGTTACTCTTTCAGGAAGTAATACAGAAAGAAACTACAAATATGATCCAAATTCGCACAAACCCAAATTGAGACCAGAAATTGTATGGGGTCAATATTGCAGAGCGTGGCAACATAGTACTATGATAGTATTGTCTTCTCAGGGCTTAGTAATCTCTATGTATGCATGTACAGTCTTGACTATTACATTCCACCGGTTCCTGTAGAAAATTACTATCACTATCACAGTATCACTAAGGATAAATATTAAATTCAGTAGATGAGATCAGACTTGCATGTTAACTATCTTTACAGTACTTTAGATAAGCTACTGTTTTCCTTTCGTTGGAAATCTCAAGAACCACCCATTCGTTGCTCTAGCTTTCATTGTAGGCTGCATTGCAAGACCTTTTCTAGAGTTCAATCTCGCTGTCATTGCTATCCCATACTTTTCATTGTTTCAAGTTTATAACATCTTATCTGCGTTGAGCAAAGTCAGCATATCATATATCTGTTAAGTAAGCTGAAGTTCCAAATCTCATTTAAATTTACTTGTTTTGTTTTCCATAATTCTGTGACCCTTTCAATGCTACTGCACAATAGTTCAGATGAACAACTTTATTTGCACTAGTTTATCAGCTAATAAGTCTTCAAAACTTCCGGTGCAACCCACAAGTATCAGCAAGGCAACATTATCAAGTAGGAGACAAATGTTCTTGATCTATAAATCAGCAGAGTCCCACAGCCCTAGAATGATGGTATCAATTGAAGCATGCATCACTTCTGTCATCTAGGCAGGGCATCAGTTTTCACAAGATCCCAGTTATTAGCACGTTATCTAAGTCATATAAAAGACTAGTTCACAATGATCACTTGTACGAGATTGGCGTTTATTTACCTATTCTGAAGGTTCTTAACATTTTTTCCCTATTTGTATTGTCATGCATTTCTGCTTAATATTCTTGTTTGTTATCAGTGCAAACTTTGCTTTTCATAATCTATTCTGCTCTCAAGTGAAAAAAATTGTTTCATCACCATTTTCTGCGTAGTATTATTCTTGATCAGCCCTTATGATCTAGATTCTAATCTTTTTGCTTCTCTTAGGTTGTTGTGTTGAGCACACAAATACACTGAGAGGGTGGGGAAGGGTGGTTTGAATCAATATACACCAATTTCAAATTGCTTAAACATTAATTACCATTACTAACTTCTCCAAGCTCACATCCACTCTCAAACCCAAATCATCATTAGTAGCATTTCTAGTCTTTCCTAAATTATGAACCAACTAATCGAAGAACGTGCATTCACACAAATGAACACCAGATTAATGTGGAAACCCAGAAGGGAAAAACCACAGTGATAATAGCTTCTTCAATCTACTGCTCAAATCCAGCCTTACAAAGATATAATGAACTGACAATATGAAGTAGGCACCAGCCACCAGAGACACCAATCCTCAATCGCATCTGCAGGCACCGACCTTCAGGAGACACCATTGCCATAATCCAAGTTCCGAGCACCAACTCAGCATGTGTGACACTAATCTCATACAAAATATAAGAGATATATAATGCCGAATACTTAGCTTCTTCCTGATCTAATCAACTTCAAAACATCCTCACATTGTGCATGATCTTTAGATGAAACTGCACATACTAATCATGCCACTCATTTAGCATCATCCACATACTTGCACATCAACTCTAATGGTCTCCCTGGGAATAAACCTAGATCAACATTATATGTGCATTACAATGATGATTACATTCACATGTCGTCCTAGAATATAATTACAATATCCGCAACTCAGCCACAAATGCGTTACCCAACACAGATTCTACTGGTCTCAAATAACCTTCACACACTTCCTCTAGCTGGTGCCATTATCCTTCTCTGACACATCAGTGCAGAACATCAACACAGTCGGCCAACTAGCACAGTGAACACTTCGTCATTTCTAACTTTTTGTCTGCTAATGCTCAGCCTCTGAAACTCTAGAATATGATACTTCATATGCAGCTTTGCTTTACTTCCAAACTGCAACCCATAACTCTCAACTGCGGTATAATGTGGAGCTAAACACCATGTCAGTGCAACTGAGTGCACATGCTGTTTCTGAGTAGCAGTCCTTAGAAACATACCGCAAATATTTCTTGACAACAACACGTGATAGGCACTTAGGAACAGCTAATATGGGGGCATAATGATAACATTAAGAGAGTTATTAAACATACTTGACCCCGTCTTTCTGGAACTCAGATTCTTTGATATGACATGACAGTAATTGCAATCTTCTGAATGCCTTGACATGGATGACAACACTAACCAGCACCTTTGACATCAATGCCAATACAAACCAACACCTTTGACATCAATGACAACCCTTTGCTCATCATGCAAACCATGAAGACTGAGTACTGCTAATCTTAATTCATGACTTGCTCTGAAAGTTGTTTGAAGCATAATGGATTGTAGGATATTTTCCATTTGTTATTCAATTTACAAATTCTTTTTTTAAGCTGAATTCTGTAAGTGGAAAGCTTTGAATTTGATTTTGCTTTGTCTACTGAATTGAGTTTTGTTAAAGAGCAAAGTAGCTGACGATCTGCTTCATTCACGAACCTGTTGCAAAGCATGTCATTTATTCCACCTGAAAATGAGTTGTGACTGCAGATAGTTTTCTAAAATTTGTTTGCAAATACAGAGACAAAAGGAATTTTGTACTGACACATGCAATTATTTATCTAGATCCCAGGAGCTATCTGTTGGTTGATATGTTAATTGCAGAGTTAATATATGTTGTAACTAGATGGTAGCGTGCACAAGTGTGTATGGAACAACTTGAGACAATTGCAAATTCAGGGAGGAAATTACTGAACTGTAATATTATTCAAAAACTCATGATTTGGTTGAGGAGAAGTTTTTACATTCATCATCTTGGACTTAATTTGTTTGGAATTTGGATTGTTATGGACGTACAAGAAATTTGAAATTATGGCTGTAGCTTTCAGTACCTTATCAGCAAGAACCTGGTTATAAAAATGTTAGAACTGTCAGTTCACAGCAGGCACTTCAACCATTTGTTCACTGGTAGGCCGTATAACTCTGAGATTTCCTTGATTTTTTCTGTAACTAAAATCAGTGCAAGGACAAACCTATCTTTTTGTTATAGCCATTGAAGACAGGTAGGTAAGTGATTATAACAGTTTCCTCATATTCCTACCCCTCCATATGCTCATATCCACAGAACTTGTTTACCTATTACTCTCCCAAGGAAATCTTAACTTGCTAATGCCCTCAAATAATTTAGAACCAAAAATAAATTAATCTTAACCAATTTTTTCCTGATAATTTGGAACGGTTCAGACACCCTCAAATACAGCTTCTTTTGATAGCTTTGAAATACAATCACAGCGTAAGCATTTTTTGTTTCTTCTAACTTGTATGATACCAAGGATTGCCGTTTAATGGAAAGAAAAATTGTGTAAATACTTAATGCCAATGATTTTGTGAGCACTAGTTTAAATGCAAAGGCCTACCCGTCATTAAATCAACTATTTTTTTCTGCTAACCTCAGAGCACGTGGGCGCTTGGGTGTTCTTATACATTGCAAAACTCTGGTAATTAATCAAATACTAAAATAGTTCCCACGTTTGAGTAATCTATGTAAAGAACACTGAGAGAGAACACATCTATATTTTGAGAAATATAGGTTCAAGTAACCTATATTTTGAAAAATCTATGTAAAGAATGCTGAGAGAGAACACGTTTGAACTGTCTATTTGCTTGAAAAAAAAAAGTGAAATCCCAAAAGAAAAGAAAGAAACAATTCTAATCTAATCTCAATTGATTAAAATCTAAGTAAGTGTATGGATCTTCTCAAACTTTGTAGATTGACTGCCATCAAAAGAGAGTAACCTCACAGTGGTATCTAAACTTTTGAAAGCATTGAATGTTTGAGACATCTCATAACAAACTCTCTCATTTATCACTTATATCCACCAAAACATTAAGCCCTATACGAAGGCTCATATATAAAAATATACGCATACAACCCACTCATGTTATTATTAAATGTTGAATTATAGAAATACCCATGCATCCCAGTGTATGTTAGTCAACGATGAATTTCTATCTCCACATTTGCAGTTGTTATATTGTTAAAAATATGGAAATTCCGCTCTATTTCCTATTCACTACATAAAAAGTTACAATATAAATGAAACCTATGTTATTATCCATGAATCTACACCCATGTCCAATTGGTATCTTGATAAGAAAACAGAACTATGTTGTTTTTTGTCCATCATTGTAAAAGTTAATACAAGACCAATGTACCTACTCGTTATTATTAGCCATGATTTTACATGCACATATCCACTATTGACGTCTCTATCAACTCTAAACGTTTTTATTGCCATAAGTGCAGAGGGGTTGAATCTGAAAAGAATATCTTGCGCCTGAGCTCAAATGAAATAATATTATCTGTTTTGTTTCAAAAGGATAAATTTATTGCCCTAAAAATTAAAGACCGTATGCAAAAAGATTTCCCACAATGCCAAAAATCACAACATCCCAAATAAGAGAATATTGTTAGCTCCAGCTCCGAAAGCTGTTAGTAATACTCTTATCCTCCACTTAAGAGGAATGCTGTCATAAAACCTCTGCTTCTGAGAGATACTATTACGGAGCCTCTACATATTCTCATGAATTCCTCCATATATTTTATTAACTTCTATATTCAGAAAAACAACAATGATATATGGAAAATTAAGTAAATTGAATATCAACCCTCCAATAAACCATTAATCTTAAATTAAAATAGTACAAAGTAAAACAGCATTATAATATAAATAAAATTCAATCACACGATCTAAGTCAAGTAAAAGGATGAAATGGCATACACTTACCTTAATTCAGTGATACTGACCTCTGCTTGTATAACCAAATGAAACGGCAGTTTGAACTGCTAATGAAGTGCAGCTGATTTGTAAACATGCACGGTCATAACTTGCTTCTAATAATGTGGTAGAACCTAAGCACATTGTTCTCAGTCATCACACTTCTCAACAGCTTCAAGAAAACTAGATATGGTGATCACTGAATTGCAAAAGCGGTCAGCCAAAAAAATGGCAGCTTCAAGGCTTTCCAGGAAAAGCCTTTTCCAGTTTGGAATAGTTTACCACTTCCGAGTTAAAGCAATGCTCATGCAATCAGGGTAGAAACTCTTCTTTCTTTCTTCTAATTTGCATGCTACCAAGTAGTATCGTTTGATGGAAAGAAGAATTGAGTAAATACTGATTCTGTGGGCACTACTTTAAATGGCAAATGGATATCCAGCCCACAGAATCTATTAATTTTAGTTATTTATTAATGAAAATAATTATAGAACAATTGATTTATATTTTTAATTTTATTATTAAATAACTAAAAATTAAATTAACTGTTCCATTTTAGTCAAAATGCCTACCAATAGATCATTTTTTTTAATATATTGAACAAAACAATTTGAAGAATTACAAATTGAAGCTACAAAAGTGAATCATCAACAATCCAACCACAAGGGTGGCCGAGAAAGAACAATGATTACGTAAGAAATACACCATTTTATCATAACTTGATAAGGGCTATATAGGTTGAATAACATTAATTAAGTAAATTAAATTAATTGTGCCATATTTTTAGTGTATATGTAGTCTTAGAAGGCCTTGTTTGAGAGACTAGAATAAGTCCAAACTACAATAATTTAGTGGATATTATATTTTCGTAGTGTATGTAGATAAATTTGAGTGCTTCTAAAGGAATGACCCATAAGTGGTAAAAGAGGAGAATTGGAGAGAAGGGAACAATGAATGGCCTAGAAGTGGTAAAGGAACACATGAGTGACCAAGAGATAGAAGGTTTAAAAAGGGAAACCACAGATATATCTGCAAAGAATGTAGAACAACAAAAATAAGATAGATTAGAATTGGTTTCAATGGAATCCACATCATATTATTTATTTAGGGAAAGGGAGAAGCCCATGTACTTTCTCCAAGGAAATCTCCATTTTAGGTGGGAGAAGAAATGAACCCAAATACTGGTGGAGAATGTAACATCGATTTTACCTTAGGAGATATGGAAAAATGGAGAGGAACCCATATACATTTCCCAATAACATTCCCATCTTACCAATGGCTCCTTCAGGAGTCCTATTTAAATCCGCTCTGCCAAAGAAATTATGGTTAAACAACTTATGGGTAATCATGAAGATTAGAAATGAGTGTGTAAAGTTTGAGAAAGAAGAACCTATTTCAGGGTTTATCAACAAATTTCAAAAGCCGGTTGAAAGGAAAAAGGAAAATAGAGGAGAATAGAATATTACAAAATAGGCAAATCCACAGAGTGGGAAGATATATATTCAATCAACCCCTTTTAAATCAAGACAACTAAATACGCGTAGATAAGAAATAGATTCTAAAGTGTTAATGTTATGAACCAGAATAACAAAGCAACAAAAGATTCTTAACACAAAACATGCAAGAATAGATGACAAAAAAAAACACTAATATTTATCCTGAGAAAACCCTCCAACTTGAGGGGAAAACCCAGCCACAAGAAATGATGCTTTATTGATAAAATAATAGATATGTGTACAATGCTTCAACCAAACCAACAATCCATCTACTACACATAACCAACAATATAATGCGTGTCTAACACCCAACCAATGCACAAGACAAAGAAATATATAGACGACTTGACTCTTCATCTTCGAAACTGAAGACTGTTTACATTCCAAACACAAGTCTCTTCGTTTCAAATAGATGTCTCTTCACATCTCCATGTAAGTCTTTTCAATTTCCAAATGCAAGACCTTCGCATTTCTTACACAAGTGATTCGCCTTCAGGAGAAAGATAACTCGTGACACTATAACATCAACACTCCCTCTTAGCTAGGGAGGTATCTTTCCAGATTCTCATGTCATGGATTCTCTCAACATGACCCTCAAAACGTCTACACCCATTGTGAGAAAACAAAAAACTTTATCACGGATTCTCTCAATGTGATATCATCATCTCAACATGACGTTCACCATGGCTACTCCCAGAGGGTGAATAACACAAGAGCTAAGTCATGGAGTCTCTCACATGACATCCACCATAGCTGCTCCTAGAGGGTGGATCCACCATAGCTACTCCAAGAGGGTGGAACAAGGGCTTTCACCTCAAACTTCTTTCACAAAGAAGAATGCATTAACAAGGGATTGTACCTCGAACTTCTCCCTCATGGAGAAGAACTTATTAACAAGGGATTGCACCTCAAACTTCTCCCTCTCAAAGAAGAACTCATTAACAAGAACAAGGGGTTGCACCTCGAACTTCTCCCTCTCAAAGAAGAACTCATTAAAACATATTACATATCATATGAATGTTGAGACTCCCTTTCAACAAGGGCAACATTCTCATGGCTTTGATTATCAAAATACTAGGAAATTGGCTCCAATGTTTGTCCAACAATGAGCTTTTGCAGTCACACAGCTACACTAGCTTGTTGATCCTCCGCAAAGGACTTGGTATTCTACATCTGCCCCTCAAGCTCCCTCTGAATCTGATTTCTAAATAGTCTCCCTTTGAATGCCATTTCTTCCTCTTCGAAGAAAATTGTAATGACAATCTGAATAGGTTCTTTCTCTTTAGTGAAGTTATGTGCCATCAATTAAGTCCCATGGCTGCAAGTAGCGTTCCCATGTTCATTTTTATAGCCTGCATGACTTTACATGTAATCTCTCATCATCCTGTTGCTTCTCAATCCGTCCTCGAAGCATTTTTAGAGAGATTAGCAATAGTTCACATAATCAAACTATTCATAAAGAAAAAATATATAGATCAATGCTAAAAACATACATGATTCACTACTCTCAATATTATAGTATGAATTAACTACATAAAATTCATGATTAATATTCAAATACTTATCTCTTTATTGTCTAAATTTCCTCACAATCCACCAATAGTTCTTTCACCATCACACAGTTATAGAGAATGAAAAATTTGAGCACCAGTACATCTGCTATCCTCATAGACATGAATACCAAACAATCCATCTACTACACACAAAACCATCAATATAATGCACGTCTAACACCCAACCAATGCACAAGACAAAGAAATATATAGAAGACTTGACTCTTCATCTTTGAAACTGAAGACTCTTTCCATTCCAAGCACAAGTCTTCATTTCAAATGGATGTCTCTTCACATCTCCATGCAAGTCTTTTCAATTTCCAAATGCAAGACCCTTCATATTTTCTTGGACAAGTGATTCACCTTTAGGAGAAAGATAAATCCCGATGCTATATAACATCAACATAAAGAAGGTTCTGAATGAACAAATATCCTTCGAGAAAAGATGGGAAAATGAAAGTCCCGAGGAAGCTAAAGAACCAAACAAAAAATAAGATGAGGCAAATAGAGCAGAATATCAAGGAGTGGAAGTAGACTTGAGGAAGTGTAGCATCACTTTTTCAAAAGAGGCATTGAATCCACAAATCCAAGAGTTAAGGCAAAAGGCTCTAATTTGTAAGTCCTGGAACCTTTCTCCACAAAGAAGGATTTGATTGAATGGATAAACAAAAATTAGGTAGAGGTCAATGATGTAGTTATAATGGACTATTAACACAAGTTTTTCATTTTCATTTTTTATTCTAAAGAATGAAAAGATAGGTTCTTCAGAAATAAATCTTCATTTTATAGCACTTCGGGATTACATATGGAACCATGGAACCCAAATTCTAGTACTAGCAATGCAAACATCCAATTTATTCCTTATTGGGTCTAGCTCCCAAATTTACCCTTAGAATATAGAGAGCTAGAAATTTTGGAAGCTATAGGGAACAAATTAGGGATCTTTCCTAAGGCGGATCTTTTATCATTAGAAATATCAATTCTTCCTATCAGGCTATGCCTTATTATGGATGTAAGCAATCCCCTTTCGACTTTGTTGAGGATCATCTCTAGAAATGGTATTTAACTCCAAAAGACATTTTTAAAGATGTCAATACAATATGTGAAACCTGTTCTTTACAAATCATTCGATATTAAACTGCCCAAATAAGAATTCAAATTGTAGAAAATGTGGGGTTGATAGATATGTGTTGTTTAAGGGAAGTTAATGATGTTTCAACCAGAGCACAAATTGAAGTCATTTCCAAAATTTGAGGAAGGGGAATGAAAACATCTTAAAACAGGGTAAAATAGCTTCAATGAGAGGTTTAGTAACCAGACTTATATGGAAGAGGGAAGCTCGAAAAAATCACTTACCAAAGCTTAAATTATGATCTTTTTACGGAAAATATAGTGGGCATTGTATTATTATCAAAAACAAAATCAAGGTTTCTATCTTTTAAATGAGGAAAATGAGTGGAAGAAGGATAATAAAACATTGACAAACTATGAGCTAGAGCAAGTAAATTAATAAAATAATGAAAATAAGGATGTCAAGTTCTTTGAATAAGGGGCAAATCATAAGGCAAAAAAAATACATGTAAACCACCTTGTGGATAGGAACAAAAAAGAATGTTATTTCCCCATTAGAAATTTTAAACACCTTCAAGATAGATTATACAACAAACATATTCAAGCTTGATGTGGATGGAGCATCAATTAGTAAGGAGATAAAGGAATATAAATCAGTGAAAATATAGAAAGGAGAAGTGACGATCTGAATATAATAGTGGATAAATCCAAAGAAGAAGAGGGAAGAATCAAGCTACAAGTAGAAAAGATGCCTTCATCAAGTGAAATGACCAAGGAGTCAGATCTAAACAAGGTAGTATTCCCTTGGCAGAAATGGAAAATTTTATACAATCATGTTTTGAGGAGGTACATGACTCATTCATAGAGGAAATAGTGGTCCAGGTAATGGAAGAAGAGGTGAATGCCTCATATAAAGATACTTATTTAGACAATAATACAAATGAGGAGTGGAGTATTACACTTGTCAAGCCAAGACGGGGAAGACCTCTAGGAAGCACAAAAAAGACATCTATAGAAAAATCACATAGTCCTCAAGTGATGAGTTTAAATTATGGATGGAGAAAATCCATTAGAATCATGGAGGAGGAGGAGAACTAGAAGGGTTCTAGATCAATGCCAGTAGAAGCCAAAGGAAAAATGAATTTATATAGGAACAACAAAAAAACAACGAGAAAGAATAGAAGTAGAAATACAAACAAGAATATACTTAAGGAAATTGATAATCAAAATTCAGAGGATGGAAATAATTTTAATAGGTGGGATGGTCAAGAAGATGACAGAGTCACAAAACAAATAGGAAAGGAAGCTTACAAAGATGATTTTGGAGGAGGATGGTGATCGAGATGATCTACAGGGGCAAACCAATATGACAAAAGAATTAGAAGCAATATGTGATCTCTTTGGGTTCTCAAATTCTAACAAAGTAATAAATATACATTACACAAAAACTAAGCTATGATTGAAAAAATCCTAGAAATGGATGATATAGAGGAGGAAATGGATTTGATTGGGGATGGTTCAACCCAAGAAGAGATTGGGGAGAGTATTAAGGTAAAGAAAATGTTATGCATTCACCAATACACACAACCAAAGATAAACCAGATTGTGGTAGTAAATCATTGAAAAGAAAGGGCAGGAAATCTTTGACTAAACTAAGAATGCTTGATGGGGAAGCTAGAGGTCAATCCATAATAACATCACTCTTTAAATTAGAGAAGGAGAAGGTCCTTCCCAAGGAGTCATGAGAATAATAATGTGGAATGTTAGGGGTCTAAACACCCCTAATAAATAGTGTTTGATCAAACACTATGTCACTACCAAGAAAGAAAATTTGATTATGCTTCAAGAAACCAAACTCAATAAAGATCAGTGGATAAATTTGATTAAGAAGATGGACGTTTGGGAGGTAAATGCAATAGAATCTATGAGTGCTTCTAGGGGGTTGGCCAGTATTTGGAACCCACAAAGGATTACATTTGAATACTAGTTGGGGAAGGATAATTGGCAGGAAGGTTCAGTTTAGCAGCATTGCCAACTCTCTTATGGTGGTGATTATAAATATATATGGACCAACCCCTATCGAGAGTTATGGGATGAATTGGATCACCACTTTCAGAATATCCCTTATCAAAACATCATATTGGGGGGATATTTCAATGCAATTTTGCATTCATCATTAAAAAAGAGGAGGTATAAGTAGGAGTCACAATCTCAAATGGATTTCAGAGAATGGGTCTTTAGAAAGAACATGATGTAAATTGAATTGGAAAATGGGGTCTTCACATGGAATAATAGGAGATTAGGTGTTAGTTATATAGCAGGGAAACTTGATAGATTCTTCTATAAAGGTGATTTACCCTCATTTCCCTTTGATTTCAATTCATCTATAATCCGAATTTCAAGGTCAGGTAATTTTCCAGTTCAGTTAGATATTTTGGAGGAAAAGAAACCAATGCAGTTTCCATTCAAATTTGAAAATATGTGGATGAAGGATCGACAAATTTTGGAATTGATTGACAAATGATGGAAATGAGCCCATTTTGAAGGTTCAAATCTATTCCGCTGTCTCAAAATTGAAAATGATAAAGAAAAACTTGCTAAAATAGAATAAGGAGCATTTTGGAAATATCTTTACTTTAAAACACATCATTGAAAAATACCTAAATGAACTAAATGAGGAAGTCATTCAACATGGACTAGATTCAACAAGATTGGTTAGGGAAAATTAAATGATAAAATAATATGAGGAGATCTTAGCAAAAGAAGAAATCTTCTGGAGATAGAAATCAAGAAAAATGTGGCTAGATGAGGGTGATAAAAATACCAAGTTTTCCACAATAACGTGAAACAAAGAAGAGACATAAATATGATTCACAAAATTAGAATAAATAACAGACTAATTATTGAAGAACCAGAAGAAATAGTAAGGGATACAATTGCTTTCTTCACATAAATGCTAAACAGTTGGGAGAGTTCATACATGGAAGCCCAAAGAACAATGCTACAAAACATCCCTAAAGTGGTAAGAGAAGATCAAAATAAATTATTAAAAGCTAAATTTTCTAAATCATAAATTGTCTTGGCCCTACATTAGTTACATTCGAATAAAGCTCCAGGGCCAGACGAATTTCTAGTTGGATTCTTTCAGAAATTTTGGAACATATTAGGTACATAAATAGTAGAAGCCTTGAAATCAATAAGAATTTCAGGAAGGTTTTGAAGGGAAATTAACAATACCTTCATAGGCTTAATTCCAAAGAAGGAGAATACAATCTCAGTAGAGGATTATAGACCAATTTTGTTATGCAATACAATATATAGGGTCTTGGTGAAATCCCTAGCAAACAAAGTTAAAAAGATTTTTTCATTCATTACCTTGGATTAAAAAACATGATTTGCACCATAAAGTGTATACCTCTATATTGTACTATGCAAAATCTACCAAATAACATACATATTTTACTTATCTACAAGTATTACAATGAAATTTAAAGAAACCAATGAAAATATAAAATTATACCATTTACTTATTCCTTTAGCTTTATTCCATTGCTCTTCTCCTCTATGCAATTTCAGTAAGTTGATATGCTCTTAGAACTGATCACCTTCCAAAATGACGTCAAAAGATTTGAATGTTGATGTAAAATGCAACTAGATAAAATCTAAAGATACAATTCTAAGATGGATGATGAAGCTAAGCTATATGATAATGAGAAATGATATGATTTCTATGATATATGCCATGATAATAAGAATGCTATGATATCTAGAAGCTAAAATGTACTCTAGTTAAGCCAAAGGTACAATTTTAAAATGCTAAAATGCTCTCAAATGCTCTAATTCTTCAAAACAAAAGATTGCTAAAATTCTCACTAGTCCAAAATAAAGGAATGACGACTCCTTTTATAGGCTTTGGCTCACTTTGATCTCATGTGGCATAATCCAAGCGATGAGATTGAATCTTGGAAGAATGGATGGTTAAAATTGACTTTGTTGAGAAGGTAGAGAGGAATTAGAGATTAGTTGGATTGTGAGAGATAAAGTAGGGGGGATGTTCCTCCTACAATGGAAAGATGGAGGATTATGTGGGAGGGAGAGACACTTGTTAAGTGTATGTCCATGATCAAAGAGAGAAGGGTCTGTTAGTGTGAAGGAACACTGAGAGGGGAGGGGGAGGGGTGAATCAATGTTTTATAAATTCAAAATTTTAACAATTAGACTCCAAGTCTTCTTGAAAGACTTTTGAACTCACAAGAACTTGCAACATATATTATTAATCAACTTGAAAAGTAAACATGCAAGAACATAACATATTAAGCCATCAAGTCCACATAACACACCATGACACAAGTATTTTTATCATGGAAACCATGTTACGAGAAAAAAAATGGTGGGGATGACACCCACAAAGACTATACTCTTTAGAAATAAAGCCTTTCAAATAGATATGGGGATTGCACATGCAATCAGGCTCATTTCCTAGAGCTCGCTGCTCAATGTAAAATGCCTTGGGCTACAACCCTAAGGAAGACTGACTGTATTACAAAATGATCACTACAATGATCTTAGATTGTTGAAGTGCCAAAATAAATTCTGATAATGGCTGATCACAGGTCCATGTAAGCTCAAATGTTGATCTGAACCACAAACCAAAACTGACTGCTTTGTTACCCTGTTCTTAGCAATCAAAATATTAGATCTCTATAAACCATATCAAATCCTATATACCAAACTGATCTGCTTGTTTTTCAACCATCAAACAATCTCTGATATCATCCACTCACATTAACAAACCCTAAGCAATCTATTATATAGGTTCGCACCATAGAATTTGATCAAACAAGCCGGCTTGCCCTAAAATGTTCTTTGAAAAAGTAACATTTTTGACCAGTCAGCCAAATCCACAAATTCATCTTATCTCCCTTCAACAAAAATCAAAATAGGTGGCTAACAATGTCGGCTATATATTTGAATTATCAAAGTTAGCACCAATTATAGTTTCCAATGTATGCACAATGATTTAACACCATGTCAGTCTGCAACTGTGTTAACTACTACAAATTGCTTCTCAGATCTTCAAAACCTTCTCAAAAATCAAAACAATACGTCTAAATTCGGTGTGTAGCATCTGTGTACATCCCTTGTGCATCCTTATATGCGCACTATAAAATCTTTGCTCTGTAGATTTTACCAGACCTTTTTGTGTATCCTGTCAGTGTACTTTGTTCTTCAGCCTGGACTTAGTTAGATCTTCAACTGACTTTCGGTAGAGGATCCAAATCTTTCACACACATGTATACCATGTCTAGACATCATTTAGTTTTCATTAATGACAACATACACTCATAATAAGCGTGTTATGTAGCGTCTCTTGCTAAAAATCTCCCCCTTTGGCATTGATGATAACACTTAGTGAAAAATTGACTAAGTGCCCATACGTGCTATCTAAATGTATAAAGATTTCCTCCAAAAATTCTGTCCAAAAATTACTCCTTCTGAGCAAGATCAACATATTTTTCACATGCCTTACTCCCCCTTTGAAATTAATGACAAAGGATGAGCCGTTAAATGCCCTATGCTCACATTCTCACTCCCACTTAGCCTATGGTTATAAAAAAGTTATATACATACATATGTAGGCCAAAAATTTATGGAACTAACATTAATTGGAAGATATACACACATATAGTCTTCAGTAATTGCAGATCTTGATCCCATCCTTACTTAAGACCATCCAACACTGTGATGTGTCCATTGAACAAAAATACTATAGCATTTGCCACTTGTAAGCTCATTGGGTTTGATGTTGCAAAAGCAACTTGGGCTTCTTTCATTGCACTAGAAAGTGTTTGAAGTTTGGGAGCTATCAGACTTTGTAACTCACTGACCCTTGATTTTACCTTCTTCTTCTCATTCTCTAAGTTTTGGATCTTGTCAAGTAAAGAGATTACTTGACTCTCTAATTTTTATGTATAAGCATTTATAGAATCAAATGATTTAGCTATCTGCTCCACTTTGAGTTCATTATATTGAATATGCTTCTCTATACATTCTACAAACCTTTTCATTGACAAACATGACCTATAAAGATTTCCACCTTCATAGAGTTTATTATGCATCTCCTTAATGTGGGTATCTAAAAGTGTTTTGTCATGTGTAAGTAACAGCTTCAGATCTTCAAATATCTTAGCATTGACCTCCGTATTTTCTTTTACTCCTGCACCATGTTCAAGTGACTTGAATTGAGAATCTACTGTGGTAAGAAGGCTTCATACTTGATCACATGGTGTTACTATTTCATCTTTGACATAAGTAGGCATTAGCTTATGTAACACCTCAAATGCTTTCTCCAATAGTTGGCTATCCTCAACATGATGCTTGAGAATCTCTTCCCTAGCATGTGATTATACTGCTTGAGATAAATCCCATTTATGAAGAGGGGAAAGAGTTGTTAGATCTATTGGACCTTTTACCATTTCAACATTCATCATGCTGGTATCTTTTGACATAAACTTTTGAACTTCCTCAAAAATGTCTCTTACTTTTCCTTTGCTCCATTCTCTCTTCACATCTTTCTTGGTTGCCTCTACATCCTTTGGTTCCTCTACTGATAAGGGTAACATATTATTTAGTGATTGAACCTCTATTGCTTCTATTCTTATAACAACTGCCTCTTTTTGTGCTTGTTGTGGTGCATCCATTCCTTTTGGTGTTGCCTTTCCAATCTATGTTCCTATTGCTATATCTTTACCCTTTGTATCCATAGTGAACTTTTCCTGTGTTGCATCTTTTTAGTGATTTTATTTGTCACTTTTATTTTTACTTTCACCATCTCTAGTTCTTTCTTCATGCATGTAGCTAATAGTGGTTCCATCTCTGAAAAAACTGACACCTCATTGACATATTGCACCTCTATACTTGGCAGTTCAACAGGGGTTGAAGTGCTACCTCCTTGTGTTTCAGTAATGACTAATAGGTTCTCCTTCAACAATATCTTTTTTAGTGTTATTTTGGTTTCCTTAACCACATCTTCTATTTTTACAACCATCATCTCGTTCATCCTTCTTTTTCTTCTAAAGTGGGCTTCTGCCTTGTTATCACGTTTTCATCTCTTCTACTGATATAACCAGACACAATTCTACTATAGCTTGTTCTCTCAACTCCTTGTCCTTCTTATTTACAGTATTCTTCATTACATCAAGGGTGTTATATAGAGATTCGAGGAGTTCTGATACAATCTCAATCAAATCCTTTTTAAACTTGTACATATACTTGACTACTGCATCTTCTATTTCTCTTGTTCCTTCTATGTCAAGTGTATCATAGAAATTTATTACTAATCTCAAATCACCATTACTAGTAATATTCTTAACCATGTCATTAATTGACATACCTAGCTTATCATTTTCTAATCTATTTTCTTTACTCACTTGGCTGGTTATACCAGAATATTTTTTCCTTGTAGACTTGGGTGGCTTAGGTGACTCTGTCAGCTTTTGTCTCTTAATTTCCTTAACTACAACATCTGAGTTTGTCCTCTCATCATCATCCTCAATTAGAATTTCTTCATCTTTTCTCTTCTTCTCTTCTTGTTTCTTCTTACTCTCAATTTCCTTTTTGACTGCTGGCTTCTTCTTCTTCTTCTTTGCAGACTTCTTTCTCTTTGAGTCTTCTGTAGGTGGAAGTAATTGTGGTTTTTCCATTGTAGAAATCCTTGTATGTCTACCTAGAGAAAGTGTGGGGGAAGAACTTGGTTCTCCAACCTCAATAGGTTCCTCAACATTTGTAGCTAGTCCTATTCTCATGAAGTGGTAGTTTAAGAATTCCTTCACATGGACTACCTTCTTTCTCACATTTCTATCTAACTCTATCTTCTTTAGTTCCCTAAGCACACCAAGATCTTTCTCATTGTATGTAACAAACCTTGGTTCATTTGGATCCCTGGGCTCGCTTATCAAGTCCTTGGCATATAGTTCTAGGATTTTTTCATCCACTTCATATCCCATTGGCATGATCCAAGAAGTCCTAGGTTCAAATTCCTCCATTAGAGATTCATCAGTGTTATCCATGAAATATGTCCTTCTCATACCTTTGGAAAATGGTTTTGGGAATCCTTTCTCTATCATGAAATTTATTCTGGAAACCTTTGAAATAACGCCATATTGATGTTGTCCTTAGTTCACTAGCCATTCCACACATCATTTCTCAAATTTGAACAAAAAATGGCATATCGATAGACCAATTCATAGGACCTACTACTGGGAACTCTTGCATGAAATAAAAGAAAATACATAAAATAAGAGTATCTAACTTGAAAAAATTATTTTTGACCTTCTTGATCTTCATCAAATTTTCAATTATTTTTCCCCTCAACACCTCACATATCTATCATACTCTTTATTCTCTTTCAACATAGAATATGCAGTATAGATAGTTGTGCCTGACATTGAATTATCTTGATTGGAGTGATAAATCTTGTAGAGAATAACCTTTGCTGTGAACTCCACATTATCATTTTTAATTGATGCAAGAGTATCCTGGGTTGCCTTGCTATCATGCTCATCTTTGTTCAATTTTCCAGTAAGTGCCGAGTTGCAGTATGTGTCGAGCTGTCCAGTGTTGGCCGAGCATTTCTTCCTGTGCTGAGTGAACCTGATGCCTGGTTCTTCTTGACCGAGATTGTTTGTGTTTGGTTTCTGTTGAAGCTTACTTCTCTATTTAATTTCTTGTTGCACATTTAATATTTATATCTTGTCTTGGGATGTGTATGAACTGTTGGTGGTCGGCCTTCCATCTTTGTAAGCCACTTTTGGCAAGTATAAATATGGATTACTAGGAGTAGGTTGGAGATCAGCTAGTAGAGAAAGTAGCAAATGATGATATGAGAAGATAAAGGATAGATTAAGTCAAGATTTTGTAAATCTTGTTGGTCGTAACCTGAAAGGCCTCACAACCGGGTATGTATAATGTAATTGCATGAATAAATAAAAGATATTTTTTGTTCCTTCTCTCCTTGGTGTTGTTCTCTGTGTTGTGTGCTTCCGTTGTGTTTACTTGCAGGGTGGTTGGATAGTTGGGTCTGCCTTTGGCCCCAAATTCCCCTATCCTACCTGCACCAGGTGGTATCAGAGCGAAGTTCGACCTTGGTAGATTGGATTATGTAGAACCTAAGTTGGATTTGGTTGTAGGTTGGCAGATCTGCAGATTTGACCTATAACTTGCAGTAACCGCCAAGATGGTTCGAGGTAGATGAAATTCTGATAATTCCATAATGACCATGTTGAGACAAATTGCAACCAGATTAGATGTTGTGGAGACAACCTAGAGAAGAGGAGCGCATCTTGATGATGTGAGTGATGATGAAGCACTGGAACCAAATCCAGAGCCTGAGGGAGATGAAGATGAGGAAATATTGTTGAGAGTATTTTCTAGGGCACATTCAAAGCCTGTTGTTGAAGTTGTTCCTTATGATGGAAAGTTGGATACCAATTTGTGTTGGATTGATCTCTGATATGGAGAAGTTATTTGAGTTTGAAAGCACTCCTAATAATAGGAAGGTGAAAATTGCAGTCACTAGGTTGAAAGGTCATGCCTCACTATGGTGGGAGTATTTGCAAGCTGATAGAAAAAGAAGAGGAAAGGAAAAATATCAGAACTTGGTTGAAAATGGTGAACAAGGTGAAGAAGAAGTTCCTTCCTACTGATTACCAAGTTATCTTTCTGAGGAAGATGAAAAACCTTAGACAAAAGGACATGAATGTGAAGGAATACACCGATGTATTCTATAGATTAGACATCAGATTTGGACATGTGGATGATGAGGTTGAGAAATTTGCAAGGTACCTGAATGGATTGAGATATGAAATTCAAGATGAAATAAGTTTTGTGAAATTGGATAGTGTGGAAGAAGCATATCAATATGCCTTGAAGGTTGAGCAGATCTTGACAAAGAAGTATGAACAAAGACAAAGAGGTCAAGGTGGTAGAGTCCAGAGAGGCAAAGGTAGATCCTATGGTGAAGGTGGCAGATCTGATAATTTTGCGCAAGATAAGGGAAAATATGAATGGAAAACTGATGATAAAAACAAGACTGAGTGGAAAGGTGGTAGTTCTTACCAAGGAGGTAGTAGTTCCTACTGAGGAAGAGGTAGAGGTATTTTAGTGGTAATTTTTTCATGTGGCAAAGAAGGGCATAGATCTTTTGAGTGTAGACACTCTGATGGAAATGGACAAGTTCATAGGAATGTTGTAGTACAAGAAGATCTTGAGGGTTCCCCAAGTGGACCTGAGGCTGGATAAAACCTAATGGTAAGGAGAGATTTGTGTAATAATTGAGTGGATGAAGAGCCTATTCTAAGGAGAAGTCTTTTCAAGACCAGATGTAAGATGGAAGGAAAATAATTCAAAGTGATTGTTGACAGTGGAATTTCAACGAATTTGGATTCAGAGGAACTGCTTACAAAGTTGCAATTATAGAGGCTGAGACACCCCAAACCCTATCATGTTTCATGGATCAAGGATGAGCATAAATTATTGGTAAGTGAACAATGTGTTGTAAAATTCAAGATTGAAAATTAATTTGATGAAGTTCGGTGTGACATTATGCCTATGGATTGTTGTTATATTTTGTCAGGTAGACCTTGGAAGTATGATAGACATGCTGTGCATGATGGTAGATTGAATCAATATACTCTTTGGGTAAATTGGAAGAAGAAAACATTGTTACCTTTGATTGAGGTTCTAGATGAGATAAACTGTACTACTGTGAAAATTTGTATGGTTAATGGAAAGCAATTTGAGAAATAAATGAAGAAGAATCAAGTATGTTTTTCCATAATTCCTAAATGCCGAGTAACATGGTATAGTAATTGCAGAGTAACATAAAATAGTAATTTTTGAGTGACAAAAAATAGTAAATATTGAGCGATAGAAAACAATAAAGACCGAATGCCAACATAAATTTAGAAATTGTTGAATGAATACAAGGAGATTGTTGTAGAGGATATTCCTGATGGTTTACCGCCAGTGAGAATTATAAGTCATTGTATAGATCTGATTCCTAGAGCTAGTTGTCTGAATAAAGCACTATATATATTAACACCTATCGAGAATGAAGAACTTAACACACAAGTGTAATAATTGTTGCAGAAAGGTTTGATCAGAGAAAGCTTGAGTCCATGTGCTGTACCTGCTATATTGGCACCTAAGAAGAATGGAGAATGGAGACTGTGTACTAATTCTAGAGTTATCAATAAGATAACAATGAAGTATAGGTTTCCTATGCTGAGGATGGATGACATAATGGATTATTTGAGTGGAGAAAATTATTTTACCAAGATTGATTTAAAGAGTGGCTATCATCAGATCAGAATCAGAGAAGGTGATGAATGAGAGACTGCTTTCAAGACAAAAGAAGGTTTATATGAGTGGTTGGTTATGCCTTTTGGTTTGGCTAATGCACCTATTACTTTCATGAGGTTGATGTGTTAGGAATAACAATTCACAAGACAACTGAGAGGGGGGTGAATCATTTGTGATATAGATTATTAAAATTTAAACTTTATAAACCAAATCTGCAAATGTAAATGAAAACACAGTAAATACCAACACCATAAAAAAATATTTGTTGTCGAGGAAACCCTGTTAGAGGTAAAACCCCGGTGGGAATTAACACCCACAAATAATGCACTGAGAGTATAGTATCCCTGTTAAAAGATTTAGCCCTGTTAGGAGTTTGTTACAACATTATAGTACATAGTCCCTATTAGAAGACATACCCTGTTAGGAGTCAAAAAAAATAGTAGGATCACTACCAAAGCACACTTCCCAAAGAAGGTTAAATCCACCCTCAAGGATTTACAATCCGAACAAGTGTATAAAGAAAATACACAATCCAGTGAACTGTCTGATAGCAACTGTCTTTACTTGGTCAGTTCCAATGATGTACTCTTCTCATAAACTCTGCTCTACATCCAGTAGCCAAACAAGCCTCATAGCTTTCACTTCTTCTTCTTTTCAATCTTTGTCACATCTTTTCAAAAGAAAAGATCACTCATATATACCTTCTTACAATAATCCATTAGGTCAGCCAGTTAATCTTTCCTAATACACATAATTAATTAGGTCAGCCAATTAAGGATTTCCAATATAAAAATAATTATTTGACCCCTTGCTAAGATACACACGATACCCATAAAAAGTAAACATCATTTAAAATCCATCAATTATGCTTCCAGATCTACAATCCACGCTCACAATTCATTTTACACGCTACATGTATGAAGTTGGCCAACAAATAGGTCTCCTTTAGAATACACGCCACAACTAACGTCACCAGTAACCAAACCACAATCAAACTCAACCCATTATTCCAAAATATGTCAGATTTCCACCAGTAAGCTTGCATCACCTAAAATATCTTCACCAGAAAGATATACTAGAAACACAGAGACCTGCTCTGTCGAGAATCACAGTTACAGTCCAGAAACTAGTCTTCACCAAATCGATTGTAACATCAACAATATGCAATATAAAGACAAGCGACCTTAGGAGTAAGGTCAACACACATCCTTATGTATAAATCCAACTTTGATCATTCTTGAATCATCTGTACGGTGTCTGTACACTTCTTCCAGTCAAGTAACCAGTCTTCCCTTTCCGCAGAAATATATGTTGACATCAGTGACAAAACATGAATATCAAGAGCATGATTAGTAACCAAAACCGATATCATCCAACATGATGAATACAGTTCTCAAGAGATTTTTGAGTAAGTTTATGATTATTTATTTGGATAATATTCATATGTTCAGTAAGACTAAGGAAGAACACTTTGAGCATATTAAACAAGTGTTGCAAAGACTGAAGGAGGAGAAGCTACTGATTAATCTGAAGAAGTGTTTCTTTATGCAAGAAGAGATTGTGTATTTAGGATTTGTGATTTCAGATGATGGTTTGAAAATAGACCCTGAGAAGGTTAAAGCAATTTTGGACTGGCCTACACCTGAGAATGTGGGTGAGGTAAGATCACTTCATGGTTTGGGTAGTTTCTACAAAAAGTTCATTAAGAATTTCAGTTCTGTTTGTAATGCTATGACTAAGACCATGAGAGGAGATAAAAAGGATTTTAAGTGGACACATGGACCTGACAGGATTTTTGAGACTTTGAAACAAAAGGTTGCTAAGTTACATGTGCTAGCTTTGCCTGATTTCAATAAGGTCTTTCAAATTGAGTGCGATGCAAGTTGTAGTGCAATATGAGCTGTATTAAATCAAGAAGGTAAACCTGTTTCTTTCTTTAGTGAGAAGTTGAATGACGGGAAAAGGAAGTATTCTATGTATGATCAAGAGTTTTATGCTATTGTTCAAGCTTTGAAAAAGTGGAAACATTATTTGGTTCCTAAGGAGTTTGTGTTGTATACTGATCATAAAGCTTTATAGTATTTGGGAAGTCAACATTAGTTGAATCAGAGACATATGAAGTGGGTTGAATACTTACAGAGTTAGAAATTTTTGATCAAGCATAAGAGTGGAGTTACTAACTGAGTTGCAGATGCACTAAACAGAAGACATTCTTTGTTGACTGAGATGAAGGTTGTTGTTCTTGGTTTTGATGAGATGAGGGAGTTTTATGATACTGACCTTGGTTTTTCTGAGGGGTGGATAGAGTGCAGAGCACCAAATCTATTAGAACAAACAAGTAAGTTTGCAGAGTATTTCAGTCAAGAAGGTATGCTGTTCAAAGGAATTCAGTTGTGTATGCTGAGAATTTCCATGAGAATTAATTTGATTAAGGAAAAGCATTGTGGTTCATTGGCTGGACATTTTGGAATTGATAAGACATTGAGTTTACTTAAGGAAAAGTACTATTGGCATCATATGTATAAGGATGTTCAAAAGTTTGTAAGGCGTTGTGGAATTTATCAAGTTGCAAAAGGAGTAAGTCAGAATACTGGATTGTATACACCTATTTATGTTCCTGAGAAACCTTGGAGTGATATCAGTATGGATTTTGTTCTTGGATTACCTAAGACAGTCAGAGGGTATGATTCCATATTTGTTTTTGTGGATAGATTTTCCAAAATGGCACATTTCATTCCATGTAAGAAGACATCATATTCTGTGCATGTTGCTGAGAATTTATTCAAAGAGGTTGTTAGATTGCATGGATTACCAAGAAGTATCATATGTGACTGAGATAGCAAGTTTGTTGGTTATTTTGGGAGGACTTTGTGGAAAAATCTGGATACTGAGTTGAGGTTTAGTTCTACATTCCATCCACAGATAGATGGACAGATAGAATTTGTGAGTAGAAGCTTGGGTAATTTGTTGAGATGTTTAGTTGAAGATAAGCTGAGTAATTGGGAGATGATATTGGCACAAGCTGAGTTTGCATATAATAATTCCGTGAATAGGAGTAATGGAAAAACACCTTTTGATATTGTTACTGGAATGCAACCTAGAGGAGTATCAGATTTGAGGGATATTGTTCGTGAAGAAAAGAGAAGTGATGAAGGGGAAGTACTTTATGATTTTATGAAGTCTTTACATGAGGAAGTGAAGTTGAAGTTGGAACAAAGTAATCAGAAATATAAGAAAAATGCTGAAAAGTCTAGAAGACATCATGTTTTTGAAGTTGGATATGAGGTGATGGTTCATTTGAAGAAAGGCAGATTTCTTGTTGGAACATACAGTAAGATGAAAATGAAGAAGTTTGGTCCTTGTAGAATTATGAGGAAGTTTGGAAGTGGTAATGCTTACGAAGTTGGGTTACCTGATGACATGGATATATCTCCTATATTCAATATTGCTGATTTACTTAAGTATCATGAATCATATGATGAAGTTGTTACACTAGATGATTACCATAAGAAGATTGAAGAAGTTGAACATACATTGGATCAGAGGATTGGTAAAAGCACAAGAGGAAAATATTGCACCCATGGCATCATCAACCATGCCATTTTTTACAACCTTCAATACTGGGATACCACCAGATGACCATAACCCTGTAACTCTTTCAATTATCTCCTTTGTTATCTTAATGGGTTGATTCAACCACATAAATTTTCCATGGATTCTAATCAAAATGTATCGTATCCAATCTTCTACCTCAATACAAAGAAATGCAAAAAATTGGGAAAACTTATTTTCTTCTAGGGCACATAATATTTGTTTCACACCTCCATCATATCCCATAAGTTTTGTGAGATATAAATCCTTACTTTTGTCTATCGCTAAGTCCTCAAGATTGCAATGCACATATGCCCTCACATCTTCTACACGAAGAACTCCATAGGGTACACCCAATAACACTACATTAGGGCCTATTTCTATGGGCTTATATGTATGTTTCTTGAATTTTGGATGAGGTCTTTCAGTAACATCTACAATGATAGGTGTAGTCATCTTTTCAAGCTGAAAATTTCTTGATTCACTAGGGTTTTATCAAGTAAAATACTTCTTTTAGCAGAACTAGGGTTTTCACATAAACATCTTAACAAATCTTCATTCTCATTTCAAATTTACTTCCAATTGCCTTGAAATCACCTTACTACTTTCTCTCTTGATTTTTGTGCGTCAAATGAGATTATATAATTGTCTTTTGTATCCCTTTTTCTTGGTTTTATGGTGTAATTAATGTTCGTGTCCTAGTTATTTTCAAATGACCTTATTTATTGTCTGTGTCTTTAAATTTTAGTACTATACCTTAAAATCTTTCTACAAAACTTCGGTAAAAGTGGCTAAACCTCCATCCTAACATCCTTTAACTTCTCCATGGATGAAAATATCAAGCATTAGATTCTTTAGGGAGGTTCAATGATTTATCTGATATGCCCCCCTAGGCCAAAGGCCTATATTCAATTCTCAATGAAGTTATTATCTTTAGATCATCTCATGGATGCTCTAGATGATTCATTTTGACTCTTATTGATCCATATTTTCTTCATCTGTTTACACACCTCTTCAACTGATACTTTAGCCTTCCCTGTATCCTCTACCTTTTCATTTGTCTGTCCTTTTTGCCTTTGTTGACTGAACTCATGTTGTAAACAATCTTGGTTCGAAAATTGCAAAGTGTTTGGATTTGTTGCATCTATAGAAGACAACTTTTCTCTAACCATTTTTCTTGTTCATTTGGATTTTATTGGTTACGCACTGCTTGGAAATGTGTCCAAATCCATTACATGCATAACACTTAACATTACCTAGGTTGAAAGAATTGTTCTTCACAACATTCATACACTATTTTTCCTTATGACCATATTATTTCAATTATAAAATTGACTAGAGAAAGGGGTATTACCTTGATTCATCATATTTATATAGTGTATAGATTTACGACCAAATTTATGACAAATAAAGAACTTACTATTATTCCTCCGAGCATTAGGTTGTCTTAAAGGTGACTTCTTGTTCATGTTTATGCCAGATGTAGGTCTTTTTGATGCAAAATTTGATGTTTCTCCTTCTTCATATCCAAGACCACTTTTATCAGTTAGATTTATTTGGCTTTCAAGTAATGAGTCTATCTTGGCTGAGCTTACCATGAGATTTTCCTTAGAGTCATTTCCAATCAAAAGTTCACCTCTCAGTTCCTCTTCAAGACCCTTTGCGTCTTGAAAACTTGCAACAAGTCTATTAAATTTCTCTGATCTCTCTTTCAAGGATTGTTCTAGGTTTTCCTCATTTTTTCTCCTACTTTCAATATCCATAGTCATCTTCATCATTATGGATGCCATATCATGCTTCAAGTTAGCATTCTCTTATTTGGGTTTCTCACATTCTACAGTTTTCTCTTATAGATCATGGGTTAGATGTTCATCACCTGAAATTTCTGATTCTTTTTTCTATAATTGTTCACAAAGTTCTGATCTTCTCTTCTTGGCTTGCTTCATTTGTTTTTTGATCCTTATAATGAATTATTCAAATTCTCTCAATTCTCTTTTAGTCTGATCCAAATCATCAAATGCTATCATAAGATACTTTTGCAAATTGGATTTCATTGTTCCTTCAGAGATCACCCTCAAGTTGTTAGGTTTCCTTCAAGGTACCAAAGCTCTGATGCCAATTGTTAGCATGAAGGAACACTGAGAGGGGTGGGGGTGAATCAATATTTTATAAATTTCAAAATTTTAACAGTTAGATTCCAAGGCTTCTTAAAACAACTTTTGAACTCACAAGAACTTGCAACATATATTATTAATCAACTTAAAAAGTAAACATCCAAGAACATAAAGTATTAAGCCATCAAGTCCGCCTAACACACCATGACACAAGTATTTTTATCGTGGAAACCCTGTTAGGGGAAATAATACGACGTGGATGACACCCATAAGACTATACCATATATAAATAAAGTCTTATATAGAAATAAAGTCTTACAAATAGATATGGGGATTGCACATGCAATCAAGCTCATTACCTAGAGCTCACTGCTCAATGTAAATTGCATTGGGCTACAACTCTAAGGAAGACTCACTGTCTTAAAAAATGATCACTAAAATGATCTCAAATTTTTGAGCTGTAAAAATAACTTCTGCTAATGTCTAATCACAATTCCATGTAATCTCAAATGTCGATTTGAACCACAAACCAAAACTGACTGCTTTGTTACCCTGTCTTCACAATCAAAATATCAGATCTCTATAAACCTCATAAAATCTTGTCTAGCATACTGCTATGCTTGAACAATCTCTGATATCATCCACACACCTTAAAAACCCTCATCAATCCATTATATAGGTTCGCACCATAGGATTTGATCAAACAAGTCATATTTCCCTAGAATATTCTTGGAAAAAGTAACACTTTTGATCAGTCAGCCAAATCCTTAAACTCATCTTATTTTCCTTCAAAAAAAATCAATATAGGTGGCTAAATATGTCAACTATGTATTGTAATTATCAAATTTAGTGTCAATTACAATTTCCAATGCACACACAATGATTTAACACCATGTTGGCCTACAACTGTGTTAACTACTAAAAACCACTTCTCAAAACTCTACCTTCAAATTTGGTGTGTAGCATTTGTGTACATCCCTTGTGCATCCTTTAGATGTGGACTATAAAATATTTTCTCTTTAGATATTACTAGACATTTTTTTGTATCCTTCCAGTGTGTTGGATCTTTTTCTTGCAATCTCCTTTCCTAGATGAGATTCCGAGACCAGGTTGAGGATTAAAAAACATAGGACAAAAAATCAACACCCTCACCAGAAAGGAGACAATAAACAAGTCCAATTAATGAGGATTAAGTCCTCCTTCACTTTGAGCTCCACATCACTCAGGAAGGTATACCTTATCTGCACACACATGACCCTTTATAAAAAATAATAGCTTGTAGATATATAACTGTGGAATAGATTTCAAACCTATAGGTAACATATACCTCAATTTTTTTACCATCTTATGCAGTATCCCACTTGCATAAAGTATGTTTGAAAACTAGACTTACTCTAACTTCCTCCTATCAACATGAAAGGGAAAGGATTTTCTTTGATGTATTGATTAATGGATACCTGAAATACCCCAGATCCCTCATAGACCAGTGCCTTATCCAATGGGCAATAGAGTCAAACACAAAAATGCAAAATGAAGATTATGAATAAAAAAGATAACACAGTCAAATATGTCTAATGCGTTAGATCAAACATACCCTATCAGTCAATTTCTACTTGTGGATCCACCTGTGTGTTCAAATATGCAGCCACCTATTCAAAGTATTTAACCCTCCCCTTGGAAAAGACCTTGGAATACACAATACATTAATCAACATCCATTGAAAGACAAGTTGACATATCCTTGATACCCTAACTCATACACATTTGAATACAAATCCCAAATCATAGTTATCCTTTAAATAACTCTATTTCAGATCTACAATAGACAAGACCAAAACACCCTTGATGCATTAACCTATGCAATTCAGTAAGAAAAATGGAAACAACTTGATAACAGTGTGGCGATACTGAAGTTTCATTCACAAAGCTAACTATTATAATTCATATTCTTCTCTGAAACCAGAAAGAGATCAAGAGCACCCTATATGTAGAGAAAAGGAAAAATATTTACAGAGGAACCACACTTGGAGCCTGTCCTAATTTTTTTTACAGAGAAATGAGAACCCTTACAACAAAGAAAAGAAAGACATATATAGAATAGGGAAACCCTAGAAATGATATCCATTTGACATCTGTCCCTCTTGAAATCTGATTTGCACTAATCTTCTTTCTCCAACTAATTAATCTTTCTTCAAAAGATCCAAACAAGAAATTGATCTGAATCACCACCTGTCTCGGGAATAGGCCCAACCTCATGACAGAAAATATAAGGAACATAAATAGGATTACACAAGATTAGAAAATCTGACCAGAAAACCCTCAAAAATCACTTCTCATCATTAATACACTCTGAAGATATCAAATTTCCATCCAGACAACATCATGCAACTGCATATTGATTTCAAGAGTCAATCTTATCCATCTACCCCTCCTGCAACTTGGAAAGAAACACCACCACTTGAAAACCCTAAATAAAGTCTTGAATATTTCAAATTTGGTTGTAATGGTCACACCTGGTGTAGAAAACAACATCAATGATTGAGATTCAAACCTTTATTAACCTTTAAAACACCACCATCAATCAAATTTTAAAACACTTGCGAGCCAAGATCTGATCTAGACATGCGTCAACAAGGTGCGATGCCTTGAATAATATCCATCATGCATCTTAGGTTTGAGGGAAAACACTGGCCATCCAATTAAATCTAACTGAACTTCATGTTAACCTCACCATTTGGCTTTGAAACCGCAGGCTCCACAATCTCAGTCTGGACACTTGGCAGCACAACGCGATTCCATAAAGAATAATCTTTGAGCACCCCTACATAGTAGAAACACGCCAACTGTTAGATCAACTGAGATCTGACAAATATTTAACCCTTTCTTTAGCTCCAATCGAGTCCTATCATATGCCACGCATCACACAAGCACGAACCCATGAAAGATAAAATACTTGTATCTTTGGATAGCAACATCACGCCAACCACATGATGAAAATAGATCTGACGGTGCATGAGCCTCCTTAGGCCTTAGATCTCAGATGTACACCTATCAAAAAGGCATAATCCTATGATGAATATCATTCGATCATCTTTTCTTCAAGGCAACTTGCCAAACATTAGATAAAAAAGGATCTGTGTCCACATTAACTTCCTTCAGCGCTGACCACTTTCCACGTGTCGCTCAGGCATGATGCCGTGAAGGAGTAAATTCCCTATAGCTATTGATCATGGGATCATGCCCGCCATTGGATTGAAAAAGATCTGACTGTGCTTTAATTTACCTTTTTCTCAGCTCGGGCCCGCACTTTCAATGTGTCTTTCAGGCACGATGTCGCAAATGTTTAACTAACGTGCATCATCTGTTAGCAAGAAAGTGCCAACCGTTGGATCAAAGTGAATCTGTCTGAACTTTATCATCACGTAATATTTTTACACATCAGCCCCACGATCTGGAAAGGACAGGTGTTGCATGGACGCAATTCCTTGATAGATAAATAGTCTCACATCTTTTGATCGCGGGATCACACCCGCCATTAGATTGAAAAAGATCTTGCAATACACTAAAAGGCGATAAATATTATAGGTATTTAAACTTAGTAAATATTAAAAATATCCCCGCTAGAACTTAGCACATAAAATAAATGGCCCCGCTCGACGACTTAAGACCCATGGTAAGAACAACTTAAGTGACCCAAAAAGTAACTTGATTTTATATGAAATGCATGAGACTTAGGGTTGTACGCCAAAAGGGAACTTAGCGCTAGAAATTTTTCAATTAGGGCTTAAGAAAATAGCAAAAAAAAGCAAGAAGAACACCAAGGAAATAAAAATTTTGATAGTCCAAATAGTGGCTTCGATTGAGGAAGGTTAAATGCAAGTTTAATGCTAGAACACCAACACTCTGGGACGCAGACCAAGGACAAAAAGCAAAGCCCAATGCAAAAATCCTAAAATATAAAAAACCAGGAATATATAAAAATTTAAATTACTTCTCAACAGAGTTAACTTATCTCTACCCCCTTTTCCCTGATTTGAAGGAATCAAACCAGGCTTGATGGCCCTAAGCCATCACCAAATTTCTGATTCAGCTTGCCTATGTCAAAAACTAAATTTTTGGTTCGCTATTCTTGGAAACAAACTAAAAATGTAGCTGTCATCTACATGATTGGATATGTTGATATGTTTCAACAGGATACATAAAACAT
The DNA here is from genome assembly GCA_018584345.1 of Thuja plicata. Lineage (NCBI taxonomy): Eukaryota > Viridiplantae > Streptophyta > Pinopsida > Cupressales > Cupressaceae > Thuja > Thuja plicata. Next base: position 2,683,356 of record MU228349.1, on the reverse strand, counting down.
TCTCAGTATCTCTGCCTTCATTCAAAATTTGTAAACCATGCCTTATTTGATAATACTGATCATCATGTGACCAATTCCAATCATGGTCACTAAAAAATTCAAGACCCCAAGACCACTTTTTATCTTTTCTTTCATTGTCAAACTTATAAAAGACATCCTCCAACTGATAAAATTCATAATCATTCTCAGTCCCACAGCTGGAGTCATCAGAACTTATTTTGTCACTAGTTTGCATACTCATATCAAAGTCCTCTAAAGAACTTAATTGCAAATTATATACCTTATGCAAACCATCTTCTTGTCTATTGGAGGGAGAGCGCCTATCCACATACTCACTATGTATCTGCATACTTTGAGTAGTTGAAAGACCATCCTATAATGTTCAATGAATGATTTAGCATCTGAAACAGATTCACAATCTACATAATTATCCCAACCAGTACTCAACATCATGCCAGGAACTTCTTCATCCTTTGAATCTAGAAATGCACTGATGCTTTCATCATCTGATATATCATATTCTATTTCATTGTGGCCTAGTGACACAAAATCACAAGGGGAATAAGAAACACACATGTCAGAATCTTGGCCATATGATATATACTCTTTGGCAAATTTAATGTGTGTTGGGTGTAAGAACTTAGAGCTATCCCTCTCTGAATATCTCAGATATTCACAAGTCAAGAACTCGGAAATTTGTTCACTATGAAGTGAACCATTGTCATCACTTTCACCCACTTCTGATATGTCGTCACAAGCATCATTTTCATTTATCCAATCATTATGGACATGAGTACCTAATGGATTAATATTCATTTCATTATCATCTTTGTGATTTAAAACTAAAAAATCACTAGATTCATCATCACATACATAACTTGATAAAGGAATGCACATCCCTTCATCAACTCTCTGAGGTTCATCTTAATCATCAAAACAAAAACCTACATCTAAATTGATATGATCTTTTTGTTCATCATAGATATTTAATGTTATTTGCTGATAGTAATAATCAGTTTCATAAGAGAGATCATCCATTATAGAAGCATCCATGTCACTTTCATATCCATTATTCTCACCACACATATGATTTACCTCATACTGAGAAGGAGCATCACTATCATGATTGCAAGAGACATCATCCACTAGACTTGTCTCTGTCATTTTGGTTTCCATCATTCCTTGAATCAGTATCACTAGGAAGAACCTCATGTGCAACCTTAGTATCAACATCTTCAACATTTTTTATCCACTTCTTGGCATACTAATATTTTTTTCCCTCAATGAGGCTGGCCAATGAATTGATTCAGGAAAACAAAGTTCCAAAAACACATTAACGCAAACTGACTCCTAAGGACATAAAGGAATAGGAAAATCCCTTATCGTAGCATAAAATTTTTTATAAAAAAGAAGTGTAGATTCTCCCACCATTCTTTTCATTGTCTTTTGTAGTGACAAAATAGCCTATTCTTGGAGCTCATGCCTTTGGATCTCTTGTTTTAAAATTTTTATGTTTCCAAGAAGCTCCTCAAGATCTGGAAAAGGTACTCCAGATATTTTTGTATGAGACGGTCTCTTTTGAAATAGATCATCATTCTAGAAGGTAGATGCTTTGGCATATGATTTTTCAGCAATGCTAGTATCAACATGAGGAGGTCTAGAAGAGTTCCTAATAAAATCAATCCTTTTGTTTATCTCGGAAGTATCAACCTCCAATCTTGCCATTTCAAGTTTTTTGGCCAAGATCTCCTTTTCATGATCAGTGTCCTATTGAGACATTAGATCCACTTGGAACCTTGTGACTCTCTGGTTCATTTGTGCAACTAATACATACTTCCACTTGATTTTGCAAAATGCAATTCTAATCTTGAAGTATGCAAACCTCTATCCACACCTTGTTCCTTTTCTTGGTGCTAAAATCGCTTAATAAGGAAACATTTTATAACCTTGAAAATAAAATACCTAGATGTATGGTGGTAGCTGCAAAAATATTGATATGAAGTCACCTTCACGTCACTTTTTAAAAACTTTGTTAGATTCGCCACCTCTTTGCAGAGTAAAAGTTTGAATCAGTTGAAAAATGTTTCCCAACTCTAACCTTCTTTAAAAAGAGCAAACTCACAACACACCCCTACAATAGGGTCTCATATAGATTGCTCCTATGGCTATGCTCTCATTCATTAGATCCCAAACATTTGTTTCATCATCACTGCAAGTCCACATTTTTTATTAGTCTTTCTCCAAACATGCACACTAGTGCAAAATAAAGAAATCAGAGTCGCCACTCACCACTTGTGAGATAGAAAAATTATATGCTTTAAAGAACTTGGACTTTCAAATACTATTGCAATGAAAAAACAAACAAACCTTGACTCACTTTATAAGTAAGAGGAATGCTTCTTTGTAATACATGACTCTATAACAACACTATGTTGTTGATGAATCTTGGATTGATTCAACAAAGTAAACTTGCTGACAATTATGTTGAAGTTATTAACTTTTGTCTCCCAATAGAGTCTTCAATTTTGTTAGTGACTCTTGGATAGGTTAAACTCCATATGAATATTGGATTTGATTTATTTATACCAGAGTCTCCCTGATAAGGTCTACAAGACCTTTTTGTTCTTTATCCCCAAGGGAGTCACCAATTTGTTGGATCTCTTTCTTGCAATCTCCTTTCCTAGAGGATATTTTGAGACCAAGTTGTGGGATTAAAAAACCAAGGACACAAACTCATCACCCTCAATATAAAGGAGACAAGAAACAAGTCCAATTAATGAGGATTAAGTCCTACTTCACTTTGAGCTCCACATCACTCAGGCAGGTATACCTTATCTGCACACACATGACCCTTTGTGAAAAACAATAGCTTGCAGATATATAACTGTGGAATAGATTTTAAACCTATAGGTAACATATACCTCAATGTTTTTACCGAGTCTTATGCAGTATCCCACTTGATTAAAGTATGTTTGAAAACTGGACTTACTGTAACTTCCTCCTATCAACATGAAAGGGAAAGGATTTTCTTTGATGTATTGATTAATAGATCCCTGAAATACCCCAGATCCCTCATAAACCAGTGCCTTATCCAATGGGCAACATAGTCAAACAAAAAAATGAAAAAGGAAGATTATGAATAAAGAAGATAACACAGTCTAATATGTCTAATGCCTTACATCAAACATACCCTATCAGTCAATTTCTACTTGTGGATCCACCTGTGTGTTCAAATATGCAATGACCTATTCAAAGTATTTAACCCTCCCCTTGGAAGAGACCCTGGAATAGAAAATACATTAATCAACATTCATTGAAAGACAAGTTGACATATCCTTGATACCCCAACTCATACACATCTAAATACAAATCCCAAATCACAGTTACCCTTTAACTAACTGTATTGCAGATCTAAAATAGACAAGACCAAAACACCCTTGATGCCTTAATCTATGTGATTCAGGAAGAAAAATGGAGACAACTTGATAAAAGTATGACAAAACTGAAGTTTCATCCATAAAGCTAACTATTACAATTCATCTTCTTCTATGAAACCAGAAAGAGATCAAGAGCACCCTATATGCAGAGAAAAGGAAAACTATTTATAGAGGAACCACACTTGGAACCTGTCTTGAATTTTTTACAGATAAATGAGAACCCTTAAAACAAAGAAAAGAAAGACATATATAGAAGAGGGAAACCCTAGAAATGATATCCATTTGACATCTATCCCTCTTGAAATCTGATTTGCACTTATCTTCTTTCTCCAATAGATTGATCTTTCTTCAAAAGATCCAAAGAAGAAATTGATCTGAATCATCACATGTCTCGGGAAAAGACCCAACCTCATGACAAAAAAGATAAGGAACATAAATAGGGTTACACAAGATTAGCAAATCTGATCAGAAAACCCTTAAAAATCACTTCTCAACATTACTACACTCTGAAGATATCAAATTTCCATCTAGACAACATCAGGCAACTGCATTTTATTGATTTCAAGAGTCAATCTTATCCATCTACCCCTCCTACAACCTGGAAAGCAACATCATTGCTTGAAAATATTCAAAAAAAGACATAAATATTTGAAAGTTGGTTACAACGGTCACACCTAGCATGGAAAAAAAAATTAACGGCTGAGATTGAAACCTTTATTCAACTTTAAAAAACCACCGTCGATCAACTTTTAAAACACTCACGAGCCAAGATCTGATCGGGATACACATCAACAAGGTGCAATGCCTTGAAGAATATCCATCGTGTATCTTATGTTTGAGGGAAAAATCTGGTCGTCTGATGAAATCTAACTAAACTGCATGTTAACCTCACCATTTGGCTTTGAAATCGTAGGCCCCACAATCTTAGACTGGACACTTGGAAGTAGGACATGATTCCACAAAGAATAATCTTCAAGCACCTCTACATAGTGGAAACACACCAGCCGTTAAATCAACTGAGATCATAAAAATATTTAACCCTTTCTTTAGCTCCGTTCGGGTCCCATCATATGCAACGCATCACACAGGCTCGAACCCGCAGAAGATAAAAATACCTGAATCTTTGGATAGTGGCATCACGCCAACCACATGATGAAAATAGATCTGATGATGGACAAACCTCCTTAGGCCTTAGATCTCAGATGGACACCTGTCAACACGGCGCAATCCCGCGATGAATATCCTTCGATCATATTTTCTTCAAGGAAACACGCCCACCATTAGATAAAAAAGGATCTGTGCACACATTAACTTCCTTCAGTGCTGACCACTTTCCACGTATTGGTTAGGCACGATGCCGTGAAGGGGTAACTTCCCTGCAGCTATTGATCGCGGGATCATGCCTACCGTTGAATTGAAAAAGATATGACCATGCTTTATTTTACCTTTATCTCAACTCAGGCCCACACTTTCCACTTGTCTTTTAGACTGGACGTCATAAAGGTTTAACTAATGTGCATCATCCATTAGCAGGAAAGCGCCAACCAATTAAAAAAACCAAGACACGCGCAAAACATCCCATAGAAAATTACCAAGAAATAATGACGTCGATCAAAAGGTAATAAAATTACAAATTACTTAATAATAATATTATTATAATGATATTCGTTAAAGTACTAATATAAATTATTTAATAATTATTAATATTAAGAATACAAAAGTAAATATTTATTATTACTTTAAAAGTCTATTTTGCACTTCTATCTTTATTAAACAATACTAATAGAATGATTTATAATTTTATCATCTATTAATATTATTTACTAATTCAAAACTATGTTAATAAAATGATACAAGAATTTTCATTTAAATAACATTATTTTTTACATTCACAATAATGGAAATATAAGGAGATAAGTGATAAATCACACCATACCCATGAGGTTATGTAGATGGAAGAAAAAATAAAACAAATGAAGGCAAAAAAAAACTCATATTTGGTCGATAAAGGGTAAATGAGAACCCTAAAAAACTCATTTCATCTTTTTCTATTTTGATTTTTTTCATTCTCTCTGTTGTTTGGGAGCCGATCATGCCGCCTCGGGTTACGATGGAGCTCTATTGTATTTTATAGTATTTTATGGAGTTCTGAAGCCGTCTCTGAATGTCTTCTTAGAAATTCTTATTCACTCACATGTATGTTTTTATCTCTAGCAAGAATCCATTTTCTTTCGAGCTCTATCTGGTTAAATTTCATCATTGAAATACCTCATAACTATGATAATTTTTCTCTCTATGGCTCGAGTTCTGTATGAAGATACTTTGAGGGATGATAATGGAAGAAGTTATAGAATCTTACAGGCCGTGAGCTTGATACATCATGTATATTTTAATAATATATGCATGATCATGATTGCGTATTTATTTCTATGATTTTAGAGGCTCAAGTTCCAGGGCTTTGAGCTCTTTATGCAAATTTGGGCTTTTGGCTTGATATTCTCTCTGCTTTTGTGTTTCTTTTATGAAGAAACTCACTATATATGGTATATACTCTCTACCATCTTGACATAGAAACAATGATACTTATGATTACCATAGTCATTTCTCTTTTGTGGTCGTGGTTTCTTATTGAAACCCTTTCTTTCCTCTAGACTTTGCTACTGTGACACATTGTTTTTTTCATATCGTTGTCCCATGTTCATATATAAATAAATGATATACAAATTTGGAGCAAACCATATCACTAGTCTTCATTGTCTTAGTTTCCTTGTATTGCGCAATCAATTGAAGGCAAATCTATCTTTGGCTTAATTAATAACAATGCTTTTCTCGTTGTCTTGTGATTGATTTTCTAACTCTATAATGACAACTTGAGTAGAACTTCTAAGGCTGATTTAAAACTCATTGTGACTTCTACCACAGTGAATTCCATTGTTCTTTTTTGCATTTGTTCCATTGATAGAGGCTATTGATACTCACTGCTATGATTGTACTTGCATATGGTTTCTCATTGTGTTGTTTTGGTACCACTGTTTCTATTCTATTGTTATTTCTATAAAAATACATATTATAGATTCTCTTGAAACACCATACTCTACCTTTTTTACTCTTTTGGTTGATGTTTTATATTTTCACTCTTTGTTCTTATGACAGTTTCAAGATCTGCATTATAAGAGTGAATGCATGTTTGGATATAATAGATAATTACACCTTGATGAAATAATGAAAGGTCCACTCTTATGAAATATTAAGTCCTCCTTTGAAACAATAGTGAACTCATATGAAACTCACATGGAAGTACATACTTGGTATAATACAATGAATGATCTTGTAAATAATGAACATCTTGATGACATTAAGTTTTTCCATTAGTACACTTAGTGAAAAACATTGACAGAGATCATCGGTACAAGCAAAATTAACGGAGCAGAAAAGGCATACCCAACGAACGGTTCAAGAAAGGAACACCGACGAAAAAGAAAACCGACAGTCAGTTAGCAAACCCGCAAATAGTGGATCTGACTTTTACACGTCAGATAAAACATTGTAATTCTATTTATAGAGTTTTAATTTGTTTTAAATAATTACTTGAGGGTCAAGCAAGCATAATGTAAATGTTTTAAAGCATCCTAATGGATCTAAAACATATCTAACTAAAGATCAAGGTCAAGTTGTAAACCTTGGATCTAGA